>WAAF01013775.1:20831-54074 GCA_013400475.1 Tricholaema leucomelas | reverse complement strand
TAATACAAAACCACAAAATCCCTCCCAAAACCAAGCAGACTAACAAGAGGCTCCTGACCCAAACCTCCTCCCCACTCTTTCCCTCCTTTCCCCAAGCAGCACTACAGGCTGGGGCCAGAGTGGCTGACAGCAGCCAGGCAGAGAGGGAGCTGGGGGTGCTGGGAGAGAGGAGCTGAAGAGGAGGCAGCAGTGCCCAGGTGGGCAGCAGAGCCAATGGCATCCTGGGCTGGCTCAGGAGCAGTGTGGGCAGCAGGACAAGGGAGGTTCTTCTGCCCNGATTGGCATTGGAATGGGCTGCCCAGGGAGGTGGTGGAGTGGCTGTGCCTGGAGGTGTTGAAGCCAAGCCTGGCTGGGGCACTTAGTGCCATGGTCTGGTTGGTTGGGCAGGGCTGGGTGCTAGGTTGGGCTGGATGAGCTTGGAGGTCTCTTCCAACCTGGTTGATTCTACAATAACCAGATCAGTCCCTGTATATCTCACATGATAAATATGGAGGGATCTGAGGTGGGATGTCAACAAGACAACAAGAAGGTATGGGGAAATAACCTTCTGCTGGTGTCCCCAGCAGAAAAAAAGACAGAGCTATTGGAGTGAGGAGGCCACAAAGATGATCCAAGAGCTGGAGCAGTTCTGCTGTGAGGACAGGCTGAAGGAGCTGGAGGTATGCAGCCTGTAGAGGAGAAGGTTCTGTGGGCACCTGAGAGCTGCCTTCCACTACCTGAAGGAAGGCTGTGGAGGCACTTTTCAAGAGTGGGTCTAGAGCCAGGCCAAGGGGATTTGAAGCTGAGGGAGAGCAGGGTGAAACTGGATCTTAGGAAGATGTTCTTCTGGAGGAGGGTGGTGAGACTCTGGGACTGGCTGCCCAGGGAGGTTTTGGATGCCCTCTGCCTGACAATGTTGAAGGCCAGGTTGGTGTCATGGACTGCACTGCACTGCTGCTGTTATTCACAGCACACTGCAGTCATGCCAGCTTCAAAACAAACTGAAGTGCTGACTGGAGCCAAGTCTGATGGGGCTTGGAAGTTCAGACTGCTCCAATCGCTGCTTCTGGGTTCTAGGGTGTGACTCTGCAGGCATGGCAACAGAAGGGGGGGCAGCTGGGGGGCAGCTGGGGGGCAGCTGGGTGGCAGCTGGGTTTGGCTTTCTGCCTCATGCTGGTTTTCTCCCCTGTGTTTTACTGCACTGCTTCTGCAAATAGGCTAAGCTAATCAGGCATTGTATTAATTACCATTGTATTATTATATTATCATTAATTAGATGATTAGCTAAGATAATTATGCTATCTCATGTTGTATTAAACTCTTCTCTATCTCAACCCCCAGTTTGGTATGCTACTTCCTCACGTTTGTGTTGGTTGGAGCAGGCAGGTTAGCCCTTGTGCTAAACTGTTACAGGTGGATGATGCTTTGAGCAGCCAAATCTAGGTCAGAAGCATCCTGTTGGATATAGTAATGATAATTGTAGTGACTCTATAGAAATGCTTGAATCTGGTACTCTGAAGCATAAGCCATGGGCTTGAAAGCAGGACACTGAGCTGGGTGAAAGTGTAGGGTCAAAGAGTGATTTGCCATTGGAATGGGCTGCCCAGGGAGGTGGTGGAGTCACCATCCCTGGAGGTGTTGAAGCCAAGCCTGGCTGGGGCACTTAGTGCCATGGTCTGGTTGATTGGCCAGGGCTGGGTGCTAGGTTGGGCTGGATGAGCTTGGAGCTCTCTTCCAACCTGGTTGATTCTATGAACTATGAATGAGCCCAGGGAGGTGGTGGAGTCACCATCCCTGGAGGTGTTGAAGCCAAGCCTGGCTGGGGCACTTAGTGCCATGGTCTGGTTGATTGGCCAGGGCTGGGTGCTAGGTTGGGCTGGATGAGCTTGGAGCTCTCTTCCAACCTGGTTGGTTGATTGTATGAAAGGAATGTGGTGTGTGTAAAACAAGAGGCCTCAAGTCTTATCTAATTGCTTTATGGCCCTCACAGCTTGGTGCCTCTCTCACTTAGATGCCATAACTGTCTCCTTAGGATTAATTTGATACACTCTCTGAAGGACTAGATAATATCTAGAGAGTTGGGGCTCTGCAGCCTGGAGAAGAGAAGGCTTCAAGGAGACCTTAGAGTGGCTTTCCAGTATTTGAAGGGAGCCTACAGGAAGGCTGGGGAGGGACTATTGACAAGGTCTGGGAATGTCAGGACGAGGGGGAATGGGTTTAAGCTGGAGGAGGGGAGATTTAGACTGGATGTTAGGAGGAAGTTCTTTACAGTGAGGGTGGTGAGACACTGGCACAGGTTGCCCAGGGAGGTTGTGGAGCACAGAAGCACCCAATGTGATCAAAGATTGGGTGCTTCTGTGCTCCACAACCTCCCTGGAGGTGTTTAAGGCCAGGCTGGATGAGGCCTTGAGCAGCCTGCTCTAGTGGGAGGTGTCCCTGCCTATGGCAGGGGGTTGGAGCTGGATGATCCTTGAGGTCCCTTCCAACCTAAACCATTCTATGATTCATTCCATATAGCTTTGTTAAGAAAAGTTACCATGTGTCTTGTGAGAAGATAAGAGGTACATAATTCATGTATCCTAGTGTCACCCTAACACAAACATAGGTAACCAATTAGTGTCTAACATGATTTGCAGCCTTCTGATGGAAGGTATATAAACCCATGCTTGGGCTATGTGCTAGTTTGAGCCTAGCTAGAATGTTTTGGTGAGAAGGACTAGATCATAGGCTGGGAAATGACAACAATGATGATGTCTACTTCACTCACAGTCTTGCTGAGATGTGTAAAAAAGGCAAAGCAAAACAGAGATAAAGTCACTTTGCTCTGAGCTCTTCTCCTGCTGGGGAGCTCTGGGCTGCTGGCTGAACTCCATCTTACTCTCTAACCTCACCCTCCATTTGCTTTGGCTGATTCACCTTTGCTTCTTAACCCCCCTGGCCAAACCTCCATTCTTCCTTGGGACTGGGGTAAGGTTGAGAGGGGTAGGGGGAAGGTGAGGGGGTGGTTGAGAGCCCCTCAGGTTTCTGGGAGGGCTGTTGTGTTTCTGTATTACCTTTTCCCTTATCTATCTCTGTCTATAACTGCATACACTGTCACTATCTGCTTGTACATTGTGCCAGCTGTAAATAGAAGCTTCCTTCAAATTTCCAGAGCTGGCTGAGTCTAGTCTGGGTGATTTCTGAAGTGGGGAGGGCAGGGGACACCCAAACCATCACAGGGTACAATAAACTGCAACTTGCTTACGTTAAGTGTTCTCCCTGTCTCTTATTCTTCTGGTGCCCGTGGCAGCATCTCTCATGGCAGGGAGGTTGGAGTAGATGATCTCTGGGGATCTCTTCCCGTCTGAGCCAGTCTGATTCTATGATCATCAATGCTTCAGGAAGAAAAAGGAAGTCTGCTGGCTCTGAAAGAAGGGGCAGGCAACTCAGCAAGAGTACAAGGCTCTTGCAGGGATACTTAGGAGGGAAGGGCCAGAGTTCAACTAGAACTCAATCTGGCCAGTGGCATTAAAGAGGATAAAAAGAGCTTTCACAAGGAAAAAGAGCTAGGGAGAACCTCCACCCACTGCTGGGTGTAGGTGGGAACCTGCTGACCAAAGCCAAGGAAAAGGCTGAGCAGCTGCTTTGCCTCACTATTTGCCAGTGGCACCAGTTGCTCTATGACAGCTCAGCCCCTGGAAGACAGGGATGGGGAGCAGAAAGCAACCACAATCCTGGAAGCTTAAGGTCCACAGCCAGCCTGGCAACCTGATGTAGTGCAAGGTGTCCCTGCCCACGGCAGAGGTTTGGAACTGGCTGATCCCTGAGGTCTCTCCCAGCCCTAACAGTTCTGTTATGCTATGTTATGGGCTCTGGGGGACCTGGTCTCATCGTGGCACACCGGCAGCCACGCTGGCTGCTCTGAAACCAGGACAATTCATAAGGCATGAATCTGCAAGAACTAGACCAAAGCCAAGGAGAGCATCTAATGAAAACTCCTCTCCTGTGGCACGAAGCTCTGCTGCTCCAGTTGAGGAAGCAGCAAGCAAAGGAGAGACTCTACCTGTGGCAGAAGGATCTGAGGAACCTCTTTCCTCAAAAGGTAACCCTGAGGTATTGTCACCCTCAGCCAATTTCTCTTCAATCTAAACATAAATCCAAGAAGTATGAAGTCAGAAGCACTCTCCTCTGAAAAGTCACTTCACTGGCACAGCAAGGGAGCCCTGTGTGCACTTCTGGAGCCTCCAACACAAGGACAGGGAAGTGTTGGAGCCAGTCCAGAGGAGGCCACAAAGATGCTGAGAGGGCTGCAGCAGCTCTGCTCTGAGGACAGGCTGAGAGAGTTGGGGCTGTGCAGTCTGGAGAAGAGAAGGCTTCGAGGAGACCTTCGAGTGGCCTTCTAAGATCTGAAGGGGGCTCCAGGAGGGACTTTTGACAAGGTCTTGGAATGACAGGACAAGGAGCAATAAGTTTGAACTGGCAGAGGGGAGATTGGAACTGGATGTTAGGAGGAAGTTCTTTCCAGTGAGGGCAGTGAGACACTGGCACAGGTTGCCCAGGGAAGCTGTGGCTGCCCCCTCCCTGGAGGTGTTCAAGGCCAGGCTGGATGAGGCCTTGAGTGACCTGTTCTAGTGGGAGGTGTCCCTGCCTATGGCAGGGGGGTGGATCTGGCTGAGCTTTGAGGCCCCTTCCAACCTAAGCCATTCTATGACAAGCAAAACATCTACCTGCAGATGCTGTATGGAGCATGGACAATAGCAAAGAAAGGGTGAAAGCAGAGCTGCCTTGTGTCCAGCAGGTGAGCAAAGAGCAACAGGAACAGCAAGAGGTGCCTCAGGTGCCCTGGGATTCTGGAAACAGACTGTGTGGACAAAGCAGGGATGGAAAATCCACTTCCTAGGAAGGACTCCAGTATGAGAGTCAAGAACAAGGAGATGGTTCTGTGTATTGGATTGTGTGGAACCTGAGCATGACACAAGTAATAGAGAATAAAGGATGGAGGTTGTATTGGGTTTGGCTGAGCTGGAGCTGGTTCTATGCCACAGCAGAGCTTTGGCTGCTGCTGAGCACCCAGGCTGTGCTTTTCCAACGTTCCCTCACCCCAACAGTAGGCTGAGGGGTGGGCAAGACCTTGCGAGGGGACACAGCCAGGCCAGCTGACCCAAACTGCCCAAAGGGGTGCTCCATGCCCTCTGGCATCAACTCAGATACAAAAGCTGAGTGAAAGGAGGCAGTGTGGGGACATTGGTTGAGGGTTTTTGGCCTCCAGGGCAGCTGCTTCACCTGTCAGAGCCCTGCTTGCCAGGAGCGACCCCACATCCTCTGCTGATGGCGAGTAGGGAACAAGATTGGTTTGCTCAGCCTCCAGGTGCAGCCTTGGCTTTGGCTTTTCATCCTCCTAAACTGCTTCTGTCTTGACCCACAAGGTCTCTGGTTTATGTCCATTTGAGAAAGGGAGTGATAGAGTGGGTTTGGTGGGCATCTGCCCCCCAACTGTAAAGGGTTAACTCTCCTTGGGGTGGTCTGAACCTGACCGTAGCTCCTCCTGACTCCAACCCCAGGCACAGTGGTTATTCCACTCCTATTTCCTGCCTATACCCCCTATAAAACCAGAGGAACTTCCTGCTTCTTTTCCTCTCTTTGCCCTCCCTGCCTGCCAGCACCACCCTGGTTCCTGCTGCTCCTGGTTTTGCCCCGTGGCCATCCCACCACGTGGTGGGACCACCACTTCCCGAGTCTACCTCCATCCATTGCCATCAATCTGCTTGCATATACATTTCTGTATCTTGCTTCCCTTCCCTACACCTCTTTGGAACTCCCCTTACCTTAAATCTTTTATTTCTTAGAATCAAGCAGGTTGGAAGAGACCTCCAAGCTCATCCTTGCACCCAGCCCTAGACAATCACCAGACCATGGTGATTCCCTCAAAGACAGCCAAATTGAATTTGAATTCCCTCAAAGACAGCCAAATTCCCTGCAGCACAATGGGCAGGGGCAGGGCAGAGCAGGGGACTGTTCCAGAGGCAGGCTGCAGTCCTGACACTTCAGTGCCTTCTTGAACCAAAGCATTCAGGTATCAGCATTTGTAGATAGATGCTGATAGACTCAGGGCTGCCAAACTCCTCTCTCAACCTCACTACACTTGGGCCTGAACCCTCATGTTCTACTAAGTAAAGAGCATGGCACTAAGTGCCCCAGCCAGGCTTGGCTTCAACACCTCCAGGCACAGCCACTCCACCACCTCCCTGGGCAGCCCATTCCAATGCCAATCACTCTCTCTGCCAACAACTTCCTCCTAACATCCAGCCTAGACCTGCCCTGGCACAGCTTGAGGCTGTGTCCCCTTGCTCTGTTGCTGGCTGCCTGGCAGCAGAGCCCAACCCCAGCTGGCTACAGCCTCCCTGCAGGGAGCTGCAGACAGCAGTTTTGTTAAAGCTTTTAACTTCCAAATGGAAACAAGACCTTTCTTTGGGTGTTTCATCCCTTTTTCCTCTCTACACCTAATCCCTTTCTTTCCAAAAGGGGAGAGGGGAAAGCATCCTGATAATGTACTGTTCTGTTAGGTAGCTGAGTCTCTGGGCAGCTTAAATCAGACCACTATGCCAGCCAGAGCCAAACCACCACAGATGTCCCACCAACCCCCAGAGGCACTACCAACCACTAACCTCAACCCTAAATCCAAAAATAGCTGGAATGATCAAAATTCATCAAGAAGGACCTGCAAGTGTGGTTCTGACTCTGGCCATGGTGCCCTGTGCCTAGGGTTTGGGCTAACCACAGTGATCTTTGTGCTCACTCAGCCTTAGCAAGAGCTCCAGCTCCAACCCAGCCAGGGAACAGCCAATGCCTACCCCCACAAGAAAGGAGCCACCATGAACACTGTGGTTGCTCTTGTGGAAGCCCTGGCCCCACCTCAGAAGCCCAGGAGTTGGGGGGGTACCACATCCCCTTGGGTAGGAAGGACAACAATGCTTCACCTTGCACTCGGCTCAGCCTTGGGAAGAGCTCCAGCGCCAACCCAAATGGCAAGCACCCACTGGGGAGGTGCCACCAGGAATGCTGTGGCCCTAACTGCAAGGAGCCTGGCCAGCACATCAGAGCACCATCAGTTCTGGGGGGGTACCACCTTGCCCTGAGCTATAGATCCTGGGTGCTTCATTCAGCACATTAGGAGACAACTTTTTCCCAGCAGGAGTGGTCAGACACTGGCAGAGGCTGCCTAGGGAGGTGGTTGAGTCACCAACCCAAGTCATTTGGATATGGTTTAAGGTGGTTGGTTTAAGTCATTGAGGCTATGGTTTAAGGGTGAACCTTGTAGAGATAATGGTTGGCCTTGGTGATCCTGAAGTGCTTTCCCAACAGGAATGTTTCTGTGATTCATCTTCTGCTCAGCTCAGTTCCAGGAGGAGCTCCAGCACCAACCCAAACTGGGAATGCTCAACCCTTGCACCCACAGTGAAGATGCAACCTGGAATGTTGTGATCCTTCCTGTGGAGTCCCAAGCCACCATCTCAGGATGCCAGCACTTTTGGGGGTACCACCTTGCCTCAGGCAGGAAGCCCTTCATGCTTCTGCTTGGCTTCAGGGCAGAGCACCAGCGCTGGACCCATCTGGGAACGTCCAGCCCTGTGCCCTCAGGGAAGGTGCCACCCTGATTGCTGTGGCCTCTCACTCACTAAAGTGCTTCTCTGATGATGTATTTTCTTACTGAAAAAGAAGAGATGGAGACTGTCACCAAGGAAGAAGCCTTTGGAGTGAAGAAAGCACAGGTGAGGACTAAACAGATACATTCTGGGTTTGGTTCTGCCAGTGGCTGGAAATGAAAGCTTTAACAAGGCTCTGCATGCACTTGTGTAGGCTTCATAGGTGTGGATGAATCCAGATTAATTTTGTTGAGACCAAAGTAAAAGTGGAACACCCCAGGACATCTGAACACCAGTTTGGGGCAGGCTAGGCTTTGAGGTGGCACTTTGAGCAGCACAAAGTGGCATTTAAGAGACCTCCTCTTCTAAATGGGCACCACAAAAGGGAAGCAAACTCTACCAAAGCCATCTGCTTGCACTCAAACCATTTCCTTAGGGGAGAAGAGAAGGAAGGAACAGAAGATCATCTCCAGCCCAAAAGGTGTTTTGCAGCACACAGCTGTTTAAGCTTGGCTATGCAATAAAGCTGCTTTCTTCTAGCAGCAAAATAAAGAAAATGAATTTGTTTTCTCTCCCAACAACTTCCTCTCCTCTGCCTGTGTGCCAGATGCTGTCTGGTTGGATCCAAGCAGTTATCAACTCCCTCTATGCCATTCCTCCTCGTTGCCACAGCCCTCCACTAGCATCCCCTCAAGCTAACACCAGGAGAGCCATTAACATAAGTACAGCATGAGAGCCAAAGGCCATTGCAGGAGCACACAGACAGCAGCCCAGCTCTGCTTTTCCCCCTGCTGCACATCAGCCCTTTCTGCTCTGTTGGTCTGTCCAGCAGATCAGATCACTGAGGCTGGGAGAGACCTTTAAGATCATCAAGTCCAACCATAACCACTGAACTATACCCTGCAGCACCACATCTACAGCTCCTCAAGCCCCTCCAGGGATGGTGACTCCTCCACCTCCCCAAGTAGCCTGTTCCAGTGTCTCGCCCATCTCTGTGATCAATTTCTTCACATCCAATCTAAGCTTCCCTGGCACAACTTCAAGCTCATTTCCTCTCCTCCTAGCAGTGGTCACTTGGGAGAAGAGACCAACACCAGCCTCAGTCCAGCCTCCTTTCAGGGAGCTGTGGAGAGCAATGAGGTCTCCCCTCAGCCTCCTCCAGACTAAACCACCCCAGCTCCTTCAGCCACTCCTCATATGATGCCCTCCAAACCCCTCACCAGCCTCACTGCTCTTCTCTGGACACACTCCTGCCTCTCAATGTCCACTCTGTCCTGTGGCACCCAGAACTGAACCCACTACTCAAGCTGTGGCCTCACCAGCACTGAGTAGAGGGGCACCACCACTGCCCTACTCCTGCTGGACACACTGGGTTTGATCCAGGCCAGGATGCCTTTGACCTTCTTGGCCACCTGGACACACTGCTGGGCTCGTGTTCAGCTGCTGTCTACCAGACCCCCAGATCCTTTCCCACCAGGCTGCTTCCCAGCCACTCTGCTCCCAGCCTGTAGTGTTGCTTGGGCTTGTTATGACCAAAATGCAGGATCTGGCAGTTGGTCTTCTTAAACCTCATTCCACTGACCTCAGCCCACCCACCTAACCTGTCCAGATCTCTCTGCAGAGCCTTCCTACCCTTGAGCAGATCCTACTCACTTCAATGCCATCTGCTCTTCATGTCCTCCCCTTTACAACTCTGTTATGTGCTGGCCCCAAGAGGTTACTGGAATCATTAGAAGTTCTCCCCCTGATTCACTCCATCTGGGAAGCAGACTCCAGAAGCAGCTGAATTTCAGGAATACATCAACCCCCATGCTCAGCCAGAAAGACCTCCAGCTGCCTACTTCTAGCAACTCCAGAGAGCATAAAGAAACCCAGCAGATACTTCCCTTTGCTAAAGCTGCTAAGCAAAGCTAAAGCAGCAGCCAAGGGACCAATTGTCCTTGCAGGTTGAGCTAACACAGGCACCCAGCAGCATCAGAAGCTCAGAGACCAAACCAAACTTCCTTCCAGCTCAGCATCAGACATTTGCCCAGAAGCAAAGCTCCAGCTGTTACCATCCAATACCTTCCAACTCTCCCAAAGTGTGGCTGGCAGAAATAACCTCCCCATCCTGCCACAGCAGTGCCAAAGCCTGGCACACAGCACAAGGTGACAGCTCACCCACCTGGTTAGTGTGTTCTCCAGGCACAGTATTGCTCTGCAGCATCAGCTCTCAACACAGGCCATGTCCTGTGGTGAGTAATCGATGCCTTTTGCCAGGAGCAGACTGAAAAGGAGAGAAAGAGCCCAAGTCAGCATTTTCCCTCCCTCTAATAGGCAACTAAGATCAAATAACTGAAGCCAGGGGAGCATGAGACATGTTTGAGGGCTTGGAGGCAGCCTGCCCTGTGCTCCCTTCTTGCCCCTTCTGCATCAACTCCCTGCACAGAGCATCCACCACCATCTCTAAGGCAACCCAGCAAGTGTAGGATGTGAATAAGAAAGGGAAAGTAGAACTCCAGGTACCAGGAGAAAGAGCACAGACCCCCCCCAGCCCAGGTCTGGTTCCACCCATGGTACTACTGGCAACAGTACCAACCCCAGAACATATTTTAATGTTCCTCCCCCAGCCTGGACAGTTCAAGCAGCAGAAGTACCAAACCCCAGAGCCACCTGCAAGTGTTAATACAGTCTTGGGGTCAGCTCTACTTAATTTCTCTGCTCTTGAGACTTAAAAACATACAAGAGCAAAGCAACTCACATTTGCAGCTACATTTGAGGCTGGAAAGAGAGGTCTCCAAACTCCTGGGCTGGAAACATGCTGTTCAAGAGACAGTGTCACAGGTTATGAAATTACTTTTGCCCCCCTTTTCACTCCAGCTGGAGCAGTAGGAGCTCCTCCAGCAGTAGGGACCCAGTTGCATCAACAGATACAGACAGCCCTTGTTGCTGCAGAACATCTCAGTGCATCCAAATCAGCCAAGAGCTCCTTGGTTCCACAGCACAGCAACTGCCTTCACACACAGAGCAGCTCACCGTGACACTGGTCTCAGGACTGGGGCTGCCCTTCTCTTCCCAAAAGCTTCTTTTACCCATGACATCTCCAGCCACAATATCCTCAGAACATCACAGAATGGGATGGGTTGAAGAGACCTTTGAAGATCATCTACTCCAACCCCCCTGCACTCAGCAGGGACATCTGCAACTAAAGCAGGTTGCTCAGAGCCCCAAACAATCGCACTCACAATGGGTCCAGGGATGCAGCAGCTCCCACCTCCCTGAGCAACTTGGACCAGGGTCTCATCACCCTGAGTGCCAAACATTTCTTCCTTCTCTCCAGTCTGAATCTGCCTCTTTTAGTTCAAGCCATCACCCCTTGTCCTGGCACAACAGGCCCTGAGAAAAAGCTTGTCCCCAGCTTTCTACTCATAGAATCAACCAGGCTGGAAGAGACCTCCAAGCTCACCCAGCCCAATCTATCCAAGCAACCAGACCATGGCACTAAGTGCCCCAGCCAGGCTTGGCTTCAACACCTCCAGGCACAGCCACTCCACCACCTCCCTGGGCAGCCCATTCCAATGCCAATCACTCTCTCTGCCAACAACTTCCTCCTCACATCCAGCCTAGACCTGCCCTGACACAGCTTCAGGCTGTGTCCCCTTCTTCTGTTGCTGGCTGCCTGGCAGCAGAGCCCAACCCCACCTGGCTACAGCCTCCCTTCAGGGAGCTGCAGACAGCAATGAGCTCTGCCCTGAGCCTCCTCTTCTGCAGGCTGCACACCCCCAGCTCCCTCAGCCTCTCCTCACAGGGCTGTGCTCCAGGCCCCTCCCCAGCCTTGCTGCCCTTCTCCAAACACCTTCCAGCACCTCAACATCTCTCTGCAATGGAGGAGCCTGAAAGGCCACCAGAAAACCTCCCTGGAGCCTTCTCTTCTTTGGGCTGCAGCCCCCCAATACTCCCAGCCTGGCCTCACAGCAGAGGGTTTCCAGTCCTGCCAGCAGTGCTGTGGCCTCCTCTAGCCCTGCTCCAACAGGTCCCTGCCTGTGCTGAGGACTCCAGAGCTGACCCCAGCACTGCAGGGAGGGTCTCAGCAGAGCAGAGCCCCCTCCCTGGCCCTGCTGCCCACACTGCTGGGGATGCAGCCCAGGGCATGGGTGGCTTCTGTGCCAGCCAGGAGAGGTTCTCATGGCCTTCCCTTCCCACTGCTGAGCATGTCTTTGTCCAGCTCCCTTTCCAAGCCACACATCTGGTCTCCTTTCTTATTTGGAGCACAGGTCAGCTCTGGCAGCTGCAGCTAAAACCCAGGGCTGTGAAAACTCCTTCCTACCCCCCCGCATACTCTGTGCTTCCACTCTCTTTAACAAAGCCTGGATCACAGGGCCAAGATAATTCTTCTCTCAAGTACATTAACTACTTACAAGATGTTGCCAGCAGGGTTTGACGTGGAAGGAATTTAGCTCACAAACACAGATTTGCAGCCAGCAGCAAACAGGCTCCAAAGGTCCACCTAACCAGGTTCTCTTCACCAGGAGACCTCCTTCTAAAGTCTCAGGTGATATTAAAGCAGCAAATATGATAGCAGCTGGTCCAATACAGCTCCCACCCTCTGGCATGCAGCTGGTCCCATGGAGCTTCCACCACAAAGCAAGGAACCAGAACCAACGAGGTTGCCAGAGGGTGCCCCAGCTGTTGTAGCTCCATTCAACAGAGAACATCTTCCTCCATCCCCTCATTTCTAGCCACCACCTAAACATCCCTCCCATGGACAAACAGAGCTTGGCCTCTGCTCAGTTAAGAGAGAAATTAGGGCTCCACAACACTGCTTGCTCCACCATGGTGCATGCCCACCAGACCCACAGCCTACCTGTGCTCCCACCAGACCGGGAGCCTGTGCTTCAGGTGAGGAAGAGCTGCTGAGGGCACTGCAGAGAGCACAGCCACTCCCGAGGCCACAGGTCCAGCCTCGTCCCCCAGCAAAGCCAGAGAGTCTGAACTCCTTCAGCTGTGCTTCCCACCCACTCTCTGGCCCTTTTAAAGCACCACCCATCACTGATGGGCTTCAGCTGCGATGGAGGACAGCTCCTGTGCTCAGCACCCTCCCACCCCACTACAGAATCATAAAGTCATGGAGGCTGGCAAAGATCATAAAGTCCAACCTAACATCACCATGTCCTGGAGTGTTTTCTGATCACCTCCAGGGATGGTGCTCAGCCACCACTGCCCTGCCCAGGCTCTTCCAGTGCTTGACAGGAGGAAAAAAGTTCCTAATGTCCAACCTAAATAATACTGAAAGTAGGATGAGAGAGAATGGAACTCAGTGATGAGTTGCAATCCCTGCTGAGATGTGTGAGGGATAGTAAATGCCAAATGCTAACCCAGTTAATTTAGTCCTGGAGGTTTACAGCCTCTGGGGGAGTCTGCTCAGGAATCTCTAACAGGCACTGCCACAGAAAATCCGGAAAATCAATGCAATTGTTTGGCTGCCCAACAGAGAGGGGAAGGATGTAGGTGAGGATGGAAGCCAGGGAATGGCTGGGAGAATCCAAGGATATGTAACAGTCTGAACTGTGTGTGTGTATAGTAATAACCTGTTTCATCTGGGCAGCTGGGAGAGGAAAGGGTGTGGATGTCACAGAGCAGAGAGAGTCTGGATCCATGGCCAATGTTAATGGGATGAGCTTCCCCAAGGCCAAGTGCCAGCTCCTGCACCTGGGCCACAACAACCCCAAGCAACACTCCAGGCCTGGGGCAGTGTGGCTGGAAACTGCCTGGCAGAAGGGGACCTGAGGGCTGTAATGGGCAAGCAGCTGACCAGGAGCCAGCAGTGCCCAGGTGGCACAGAAAGCCAATGGCATCCTGGCTGGGATCAGGAATGCTGTGCCCAGCAGGAGCAGGGAGGGGATTGTCCCCTGGCACTGGGCTCTGGTGAGGCCACAGCTCAGGAGCTGTGTCCAGTTTGGGGCACCTCAGTACAAGAGAGATGTGGAGGTGCTGGAGGCAGTGCAGAGGAGGGCAGGGAAGCTGGGGAAGGGCTGCAGAAGAGATCTGCTGAGGAGAGACTGAGGGAGCTGGGGATGGTTGGTGTGAGGAGGAGGAGGAGGAGGCTGAGGGCAGAGCTCATCACTGCCTACAGCTGCCTGAGAGGAGGCTGTGCAGAGGTTGGTGCTGGTCTCTTCTCACAGGTACTTAGTGAGAGAAGAAGAGGGAATGGCCTCAAGCTGCAGCAGGGCAGGCTTAGGCTGGCCATGAGGAGAAGTCCTTTGGCAGCAAGAGTGGTCAGGCACTGGCACAGGCTGCCCAGGGAGGTGGTGGAGTCAGCAAGGCTGGAGGTGTTTGAAGGTGGTTTGGATGTGGTGCTTGGGGCTGTGGCTTAGGGTGAGCCTTGAGCAGGGTCAGTGCTTGGGCTCGGTGTCCCAGGGACCTTTTCCAACCTGAATGATTTGATGCTGCTATCAATTCTAGGCCAGCTTTAAATGTGCTGCTTTACATGCAGAGGACAAAGACGATAGCCTGAGGCTTTGGAGGACACTGTTGACCGCTGTGGGGACGTCGGCGATGAGGATGCAGAGAATCTTTGTTATCTCGGGTTTCATCTAGGAGCCTTTGCGTTTGTGCAGGCACACTCTGCCTTAACGCCCTCACCGGGATGGATTTAGAGGTAGCTGAAGGTTGCCCCAGTCTCTTTGTCCCTGTGCTGGAGGGCACCATCCACACAGGTACAAACAGAGACTTGACTGTGTTTATCTTACACTCCTCAGGGATTCCCTCTCCTTCAGCCTTGATCCCGTGCAGTGGGATCTAACATCTTCGTGTGCCTGATAAATTGAGAAGACTTAGAGAAGGGGGTGGAGAGGGAGGGGAATTCGAAAAAACATGTTTGAAAAGGCAAGTCCGAGGGGAAGGAAATAAAACCTTCCTCCCACGGTGCAAACAAGATGCCATGGCCACAGCAAGGCCCACAGCTTGCCTTATAAAAGTCCCAGACTAGGTAAGGGATCATCTCTCCTGGGACAGTTCCCTTCGGAAAGCAGAGGGGAAGGGGCAGAACAAACAGTAAACCCCAGGAAGAAAAGCGAAGCAGGCTGACCGTGCGCACGTTGCGCCTCTAGCCTTCAGCTCCCGTCCCTGCCCCTGCCTCTTCCCCTTGCGCCTACCCCAGCCGCAGCGGCGCGGCCCCGGGCTGCAGGTCGAGGCGGAGCGGGGAGACGGCGGGAGGGAGGCTCCGTTAGCCAGGAGTTTCTTCAGGATCCCTTCCGAAGGGCCCTCCCCTCGTCGTTCCCTCCTCTCCGCCCCCGATAAAAACCTCAACCGGCCCCGCTCCAAAGCCGGCGCCGGCGGAGCGGGTGCGGGTCCCGGCCGGGCGAGCGCCGAGGTGTCCGTCGGGTGGCACCGACGGCAGCCTCCTGGGGAGGACGCGTCCAGCCCAGCGAGCCCGGCAGTCGTTCGTGCGCTGCAGCTTCTCTCCCCGCTCCCCTCCTGCTCCCTCTCTTCCTCTGCTCCTTAGGGCATTTTGGGTGCATTGCGGTTACCGACGAAGGCCTCCTCCCCTTCGCTGCTCACCTGGCGTTCCCGCGGGCGTTGGCAGCGCTCGGGGCCAACGGACAGACCTTTCTTTTTTTTTTCATTCTTTTTTTCCTTCTTCTTGTCCCTTTGGAGATTATTGTCCCCCACCGACTACCCTCTTTTTTTTTTTTTCTCTTCCCCCTCCCCCCTTTTTCTTTCTCCTTTTCCCCTTCTTGTTTTCCCTTTCTTGAGATTTTTTTCTCCCCACCACCTCCTTGCCGCTCCCTCCTTGCCGCTCCCTCCTTGCCGCTCCCTCCTTGCCGCTCCCTCCTTGCCGCCCCCTCCTTGCCGCTCCCTCCTTGCCGCTCCCTCCTTCTCCTCAAGCAACTTCCCCCAGGGCCCTGTAACACTTCCCCACAGCCTCCCAGCACCGGGAAAACATTGTGAGGCCGGACCCGGCCTTTGGCTGCAGCGAGCTGCCCGCGGAGCCGACCGCGGAGCCCCGAGGCCGCCGCTTCCCTCTCCACCACCGCCGCACTGGAATGGTTCCTCTCGCCGGCGGCGCAGGCACTTTCTGAGCTAGGAAGGAAGGGACTACTCGGGGGACGGGAGCGGGGGCGCCGAGCTCTGTACGGGCCCCCCTGCCCCGCGGCGGGTGGACGGCGACGCGTCCGGGGCGCTGGAGGAGCAAACACCGGCGGAGCCTCTCCGTCCGCTGCGCGGTGTGGTGAGCGGCGCTCGCCTGGCTGCCTGATGGCCCCGGAGGGGTATTTCGGGAGACTCCTGCGGGTGAAGTCGTTTTATCCAGCAAGAGCCCGGCGCTGCCTAACTTGGTGGCGTCTGATGGAAGTGGGTACTTGGCGGACTGCTGCGTTAACCCTGATGCCGGGGGCTGCGCTGAGCCCCGCGCAGCTGGGTGCAGTAACTGCAAGAGGGCTTCTGGTGAGTGCTCGTTGAGATGAATAAAAATGATGCTAGAAATCTGGATGTGTCCTACAAAGTCTGGATGTGCTCCTCTGTGATCTGTGTTAGTGTTGTCCTGCTCTGGCAGGGGGGTTGGACTCGATCTGCTTGGCTCTCTTCCAACCCCTAGCATCCTGTGAGCCTGTGAAATCTCTTGCACCCTCTGGATTTGGGAGAGCACTGTAAAAGCAAAGAGTCTTTCATTTCCCCTCCTTTTTATGTGTTGGGTTTTTTTGTGGGTTTTTTTTTCTTCCTAGTTGCCAGGAAGTTTTGCCCGCGAGGGATCGGTCTGGTAATACCGACAGGGTTCAGGCCCCAGGGAGGAGGGGAGCGAGCAAGGACAACACTCAATATGAGTTGATAGAATAGACGCCAACGTTTATTTGCAGCACAGCACAATTTATACCCCCTGGCAGGCAACTGCCAGCCTGGCTCTGTCTGATTAGAGTTATGTGCAAGGTACCGATAGGTCACTCTGTATCAAAACAATCCCAGGTGTCCACCCCTGCAGGGTGGCAAGCACAGCCCCCTGCAGCTGTGTGTGGGTGCTCATTATTTACAGCTTGGTTTCCTGAGCCCACGACAGCCCAAGGACGGTTCCCAGCATGAGCTCTGATGTTTGCAGCTCATGCCCTGCCTAGGGAGAGAATTCTCCCACACCTAGTTGTAACGTTTTTGCCTGAAAGGGGTACCTAAAGAAACTCTCTATAGTGGAACCTGTTCAAGAGGGGATCAGATCCCATCCTCTGATGATCAGAGGGCTGCAGCAGCTCTGCTATGAGGACAGGCTGAGAGAGTTGGGGCTCTTCAGCCTGGAGAGAAGGCTTCAAGGAGACCTTATAGTGGCCTTCCAGTATTTGAAGGGAGCCTACAGGAAAGCTGGGGAGGGACTATTTACACGGTCTAGTAATGTTAGGACGAGGGGGAATGGGTTTGAAGTGGCAGAGGGGAGTTTTAGACTGGATGTTAGGAGGAAGTTCTTTACAGTGAGGGTGGTAAGGCACTGGAATGGGTTGCCCAGGGAGGTTGTGGATGCTTCCTCCCTGGAGGTGTTTAAGGCCAGGCTGGATGAGGCCTTGGGCGAGCTGCTCTAGTGGGAGGTGTCCCTGCCTGTGGCAGGGGGTTGGAGCTGGATGATCCTTGAGGTCCCTTCCAACCTAAACCATTCTATGATTCTATGATTCTATGAAACAAACGTTTCCAACTCTGTGCAGTGCTCTGTTGCATCTGGTAGCTGCAACGGAGGTAAAGAAGCTCTGCTTTTCGAGTTGTTCTGCTTCAAGGTGGTGATCCTTATTGGTCATGGGACAGTGCTCTGGTCCTGAGGAGGCTGAATGCCACTGAGAACTTGAGCTGACAACTGCTCCTGCAAACCCTGGAAGGCAATGATAAAGTGAAGGGTAGTAAGGGAAAAAACAAAGAAATCTCATCTTGATAGGAGAGAAATGTGAGATTCAGCAGGCTGAGCAGGCAAGGCAGGTCCCATCAGAATAAGGTCTACAAATGTATGAAGTATGTTTGCAGTGTGACTGCACAGCCTGTGGCCCTTCTGAGCAGGGTCAGGGTTATATTCACGGCTTACAGACTTGCAGGCCCTCTTTGGATAGTCCACAGCCATAAGCTGTCACCCACGAGTGCAGCAAGGCATGAGTCCCAGGCAGCCAGCAGCAGAACAAGGGGACACAGCCTCAAGCTGTGCCAGGGCAGGTCTAGGCTGGATGTGAGGAGAAAGTTGTTGGCAGAGAGAGTGATTGGCATTGGAATGGGCTGCCCAGGGAGGTGGTGGAGTGGCTGTGCCTGGAGGTGTTGAAGCCAAGCCTGGCTGGGGCACTTAGTGCCATGGTCTGGTTGGTTGGGCAGGGCTGGGTGCTAGGTTGGGCTGGCTGAGCTTGGAGCTCTCTTCCAACCTGATTGATTCTATGACCCCCTCATATACTCCTTACATGGAAAACACCCACGAGATGCTGCCACTGTGGTGAGGTTCAGAGAGCTCTGACCTCAAGCTCCTTCCTTTGGCATCTCTGCTAAACATGCTGGGAGCAGCCAAACTGCACCAGCACCACCTCCCCTCTCTCTCTTGTAGTTTCAGCAGATGAGGAGGGGCTGATGGGCAGGACTTTGTTGGGGCCTGGCTGTGGTCTGTGGCTGCTGCACTACCCTGAAGTCCTGTGTCTTGGGGCACATGAGGAGCTCTGCTCCTGTAGATCTTTTTGTCAGTAGTCTCACTTTTGTTTTTTTCTTCTCAGTTCTCAGGCCTGCAGAGGCCAGGACTTGCTCAGAAGCCTCTGGGCATGGGGCAGTTTCCTTGTGTTGCTTAATTCTCAGCTGTCACACTGCCACTTGCACCCCAGGAGAAGTTGGGGTGAACAGGTCTGTGCTGGCAGCTCTGCAGCTATGGCCACTCATGGCCCATAAGGCAAATGCCTTTGGCATCAGCCTCTGCAGCTATGGCCACTCAGCACAAGAGCCCAGAAGGCCTTTGCCATCACCTCTCCAGCCTGTCCATAAGGCTCCCTTGTGGGGGGGACCTGGGGTGCTGGTGCTGGGGACAAAGGGTGCTGGTGAAACTTTGCTCTCTGTGAGGCAGCAGCAGGCAGGCTGCAGAAGGGGGAGACTCAGGGTGGCAGAGGGAGGCTTTCTGGCTGCAGCTCCACACTCCTCCTCATGCTGTGCCTGCAGGGGCCACAAGTCCCAGCCACAAGCCCAAAGCTTTCCAGAGCACAATTTGTAACTGAGGTTTCCCTGCAAACTTCCCATTGGATTTGCTCAGGGCTCTCAAGTCTCAGTGGAGGCTGGAAAATGGGGGCAGCTTTTTTCCTCTGTCAGACTGCAGTGTGGGCTCCTGCTGTAGCCCCAGGAAGAGAGGGCAGGCCTAGCACTCAGAGCTGCTGGCACATCATTGTGCCACCCTCTTTGCTGGCAAGGAAGCTACTGGGCGTCCTCTGGAGTAAAAGCAGAGAATCAACATGCTGCAGTGAGCAAGGAGCAGCAGCAGCAGCATGGGATGTCCAAGGGCAAGCGAGGGGCAGCTCTGCAGGAGCAACTGCTGCATGCCCCAGGGCTCTGGTGACGCCTGGGCTTGGCACAGCTGGGCAGAGAGGCCACCTTTGGTTGTCTTGAGTTTCCAAGTGTGAGAAGGGGATGGTGGATGCTTCTCCATGAAGCCATAGCTCTACACATGTTCACTGGGTTCCTCACCAGCCTTGGTAGGCTCTGAAGAGGGCTGACCTCCCCTTGGGCAGGGCTCCTCTCCACTGCCTGTGACTTTCCAGGTGCCAAAGCACATTTCACAGCCTTCTTCTGAGCCAAAATCCCACCCAGGTGAGCCAAAGAAGCCATCTGGGGAGGTGTTGGATGCGTGAGGCCATTGAGACCTCCATGTTGCTGTTGTGAGGGTCAGTAGGAGTTGAGCCATCCCAGGAGGACCTTTAATGGCAGAAGGGCAGTTCCACTCCAGGCAGCTTCTTCTACCCTCAGGGGAACATCCGTGGTGAATTTTCTGCTGTAGCCCTGGGAGCATGGCCAGGGCAAGCGGCTGCAGCGGGACCAGTGCCCGCTGCGGTGCTGCGCTGCGTCAGAGGGCTGTGGTGGCAGGCTGGTGGCTACCACCAGGGAGGGGTGGCAGTCCCGACCTCGCTGTGCCACGGGGCTCTGTTCCCCCTCGCATCACACTGCAGCACTTCCTCTTCCCGTGGCAGTTTTGCAGCTTTCAGCCAGCACTGCTGGGGCCACCAAGCCCAGGAAGGTCACCTTTGCCTGGCTCTGCTCAGTGGAACTTCCTCTGCAGAGGTGAGGGGCTCCAGGGACAAGCTGCTGGGGACCCGCGGGCTGCTCCTGGCAGTGTCCCCTGGGGCCGAGGCGGGCTGGGGACGTGTCTGTGGCCGCAGTGTGCAGCCAGATGCAGCAGCTGCATGGCTGCACAAGTGGTGGCTTGTGGCTGATGGTGCTGGGCTGAGGAACCCCAAGGCAGGGGCACCTCTGGGCGTGGGGCCAAGGGGTTGTAGGGTGGGGGTGCAGTGGAGAGGTCTTGCCCATGGATCAGGCAGAGAGATGGAGCCACTCAACCTTGCCCTGCCTGGTGACAGGGGACTGCAAAGAGCTTCAGGAAATACTCACTGTGCTTCCTAAGTCCTCTGGCTCTGGGCTTGCTGGCAGTGCTGGTGCTGGCCATGCAGCCACCAACCAGCTCATCGTCCTCCATGGGCTGCATCTTAGCAACGTCTGAGGCTCCATGAGCACCTGAAGCAGCCCAGGGGACTGCTGGCTCCAAGCCCAGGTGGTGGCTGCTCCTTGCCTCCATCGTGGCAAATACTCGTGGCTGCTATAGCAGGGCAAAAGGCTGCCAGAAGGGAGAGCATTGATGGTGGTGGTGTTCAGGATCAACCCCCCTCAAGTCTGCAAGGCAAAGAGCAGAGGGTTTTGTGTCTGCATCCTGCTTAGGAGCACCCAGAGCTGTGCTTCCGCCGTGCTGGGGGTGGCTTCTTTGTGCTTCCCTCCCAGAGGGACTGCAGTGCTTGGTGAAAGAGCAGGCTTGAAGCAGGGTGAAACCCACTGCTGCCAGCTGGGCTCGTCCAAACCTTCCCCCTGCCCATCTCTGTCTCTGCTCGGTGCTTGGACCCATAGGAGCAGCACTCTTGCTGTCAGCTGCATGTCCTGCGGGAGGGATTTGAGTGCAGCTGCAGCTGTGCTGCAGGAGCAGCAGGAAATTGTTCATGTGAAGAAACAAAGGCAGCGCTGAGCTGCGGCTGGGTGCTGGGCGAAGCACAGGGTGCTCCTGTGAGGACGGCAGGGGGTTCTCTCCTTCAGCAATCCCCGTGCAGAAGGGACCAGCCCTCTCGTCCCAGACCTGCCACAGGCACTTCTGACCTTCAGAGGTTGTCCCTGCAGCCCAGGCCCTCACTCTTGCCTTGGCCCGTGGGGGCCAGGCCCTGAGAGGCTGAGCACTTTGTGAACTCCCTGAGAACGGGAAAATCCTTTGCCCTCTGACTTCAGCTTCTCTGGACTGCTGCTGCATGGCACACAGAGATGGCACTTAGGTAGAGGTACTGAAGAGAGGTTCACGCAGGCAGGCAGCTGCACCTCCTGCCTCTCTCTGCTGGCAATGGCAGAGTGCCCTTGCAGCTGCAACCCCCCGGGCTGCTGCAGGGAGCGCCTCGCTGGCTGCTCACCTGTGTGGGTAGCAAGGCTGAGTGGGCTCCCGTGCCCAGCAGCTGCTCCTCGCTACTGGCGGGCATGGGCAGCAGGCAGCAGGCGAGTGGCTGCCACTCTAGGGGGGAGCTTGGTTTAAGTTGCTTTGCTGCTGCAGGTCGGTTTGCAAGCCCTGAAAGCACTGCAGGCAAAGCAGAGCTTCTTGCACAGTGAGTGCTGGCACCTGAGCCCGGGCAGCTGCAGCGGTGCCGGGAGCAGGGCACGGCAATAGCGCCAGCGAAGGGTGTGACAGTGAAACGTGTGCCAGGCTGTTTCGGATCCCTGCAGGCTTGGTGAGCAGCCACAGCGTGTCCTGCGGCAGCGAGTGGGAAGGATTCCTGCGGTGCCATCGCTGCTGGTCCCTGTGGCATCTCCCTGCAGTGGCATGAGGGATGCTGTGCCAGAGGCGCATGCAGATGGTGCTGGCGCTGTGCCTGGTGCTGGTCCTCTGGCAGTGTTTCCGAGCCCCTACGGATAGCCTCCGGCCCCTCTCTCGGGCTCCCTCCTTCCTCGGCGGCCCCGCTGCGAGCTGCGGCGCCAGGGCGAACAGCTCCGCCTGGTTCAGCGCCCGCTACGACGCGGCCGTGGAGCCTCTGCTGACAGGCACAGCCCAGGAGCTCTCCCCGGACGTGGTTCGCTGGTGGCTGGTGAGTGAGGGCGTGGGTGGCAGCTCCGAGCTCTTCCCAGGCTCCCCTCACCTGTGTGTGGTGGGGAGAGGCCAAGGTCAGGTCAGACAGAATCAGAGAATCACTCAGGTTGGAAAAGGTCCCTGGGACACCGAGCCCAAGCACTGACCCTGCTCAAGGCTCACCCTAAGCCACAGCCCCAAGCACCACATCCAAACCACCTTCAAACACCTCCAGCCTTGCTGACTCCACCACCTCCCTGGGCAGCCTGTGCCAGTGCCTGACCACTCTTGCTGCCAAAGGACTTCTCCTCATGGCCAGCCTAAGCCTGCCCTGCTGCAGCTTGAGGCCATTCCCTCTTCTTCTCTCACTAAGTACCTGTGAGAAGAGACCAGCACCAACCTCTGCACAGCCTCCTCTCAGGTAGCTGTAGGCAGTGATGAGCTCTGCCCTCAGCCTCCTCCTCCTCCTCCTCACACCAACCATCCCCAGCTCCCTCAGTCTCTCCTCAGCAGATCTCTTCTCCAGCCCTTCCCCAGCTTCCCTGCCCTCCTCTGCACTGCCTCCAGCACCTCCACATCTCTCTTGTACTGAAATGCCCCAAACTGGATGCAGCTCCTGGGCTGTGACCTCACCAGTGCCCAGTGCAGGGGATGTGAGATCACTCCTCCCTCGCCTCCAGGCTGTCCTGCACCCTTTCCCCAGTATCCCACTGGGTATTTTGGTGCCTTTCCCTGGGCTCTTCTGGGAGGAGTGGGATTGTGTCCTCCTTGGGAGTGCTGGTGGGGAGTTGATACCACCTATCACTATCCTTGCTCCCTCAGACCCTGCAGGGTTCCCCAAGTGGCATCCAGCTCCAGGACATAATCCAGAAGCTCTTCCATGTCCTCCAGCCCCCGAGCAGTGGTGTGTGGGACCCATCCTGCTGCAGGAGTTGTGCAGTTGTGGGGAACTCAGGGTGGCTCAGGGGCTCTGGCCATGGGCTGCAGATCGATGCCCACGACTGCGTGCTGAGGTGGGTGCCCTGAAGGGGCTTGGCCCCCTCCCTGTCTCCCCAGCATCCTGGATGCTCCAGCTCCTGGACACCCTGTGAAATCCATGGATACAAGCCCTGGGAGGGGTCATGGATACAAGCCATGGGAGGGGTCATGGCTGCTGGCCCTGCTCCCGGGAGCAGGAGGCAACCCTGGGGCACAGACTGGCTCTGTGCCACTCATGCCCCCTCTTTGCTGCTGGCTGGGTGATGTGGTGTCCCTGCCTGGTGAGACTGGCAGCCTGGGGCTGGCACAGCATGAAGCTTCATTTCAGGATGTGCCTTCCCACTGTGCCCTAGGATGAACAGAGCAAAGGTTGCTGGCTTTGAGCTGGACGTCGGCAGGAGAACAACTCATCGCTTCATGTACCCAGAGAGCGCAGTGGACGTCGTGCCTGAGGTCCACCTCGTCCTCGTCCCCTTCAAGCCACTGGACCTGCAGTGGGTGGCCAGTGCCTTTTCCACTGGAGAGCTCACACAGTGAGTTGCCATCTCTTCTGCTGGAGACCCTAGGGAAGGTGTGGGGTGGTCCCATGGACCCTGATTCCTCACTGGGCCCCTGGCACCGTGGTCCCTGTGGGATGAGACCCTCCTGGGTAGGGTGCTGGCAGCCCTCTGCACCACTGTTTGTGGTTTGGGAGCTGACCCATCCCCTCGGGGCTTGGGCTGGCCCGCAACTTCCACAGGTGGCACGGTGGCTGTCCCCAGTGTGAGGCTTGATGTGCCCCTTCCGGAGCCGGGGCAGGGGCTGGTGCTGTGCCAGCCCGAGGTGGGAGGTGCCATGAGGCCGGGTGCCGGTGGGCACAGCCACTCTCCGCAAGCTGGTCGCTTCCGAAGGAGAGGCGGCGGCAGCGGGGGTGCCTCGGGCTCACGGCTGTGCCCCGGCTCTTGCAGCACATACACCAGAGTGAAGCAGTTCATCAAAGCCGACAGGAGCAAGGTAAGGGCTCAGCAGGCTCCAGCTCCCCAGCGGCCCGCAGGGCTTCTCCGGGCTGGATTTTCGGAGGGTTGTGGGCACGGCGGCAGGCAGGAGGGCAGGCGGCCGCGCCGGCGGCAGGGGCTGGCTGTCCTGTTGGCAGCAGCGTGGGCAGCAGCGTGGGCAGCAGCTGACGGCTCCGCCGCCGCCCGCGCAGGTGCTGATCCTGAGCCCAACCTTCCTCAAGTACATCCAGGACAGGTGGACGCAGCGCCGCGGGCGCTACCCCTCCACCGGCTTCACGGCGCTGCTCTTCGCCCTGCACTCCTGCCAGCAGGTGAGCCTGGCCGCGGCACTTGGCACTGCCCGGTCCGCGGGCGCCGGGGCTGAACGCGGGGTCAGCTCCTGCCGGCCTCTCGCAGGTCTCTGTGTTCGGCTTCGGCGCGGACAGCGAAGGGAACTGGCACCACTACTGGGAGAGAAACCGCTGGGCCGGAGGCTTCCGCAGGACCAGGGTCCACGACGCCGACGCTGAGTTCGGCATCATCCAGAGACTGGCAGCCGAAGGCAGGATCGCGTTCCACAGATGATGTGCTGCCAAGAGGCTGAAGCCAGGCTGCTGGTGCGGGAGCCGGCAGCCCCTTACGCTGCCAGCAGCTGCCCCTTACGCTGCCAGCAGCTGCCCGGCCTCCTTAGCTTGCTTCCCCCTGCCAGCGCCGCCACCTGCCCGGCCTCACACTCCCCGCAGTCCCCGGGGGTTCAGCTCTGCTTGTGCCGGTCCCATCAGCTGGGCGCTGTGGGTGCCAGAAGGTGAGGCTCCCGTGGTACCAGGTAGACTGCATTTGGCTGGACAGGGGCTGGGCAGGGCTTTGCCCCTGCTGGCTGGGAGAGGATGGGGAGATGGTAGGGGTGCAGGTGGCTGTGGTGCCTGTGAGCTGCTGTGCACGGTCCGAGGAGCCCACGAAGGCAGTGAGGGCAGCTGCTCAAACGCGGCTGCCTGCATGATGGAGCTGGGGGCTCCTGGGGGAGGTCTGCAGCTCTCTGGGGGCAGGGAGAGGGGCACCTTCCCCTCCTCTCTTCTTACAACTAAGGAACCATTTTCAAAATCATACCACAAAACGAGTAAGAAAGGGGGGAAAAGCCAAGCAGGCTGAAGCAGAAGAGGCTCCAGCACAGCTGAAATGGGCTGGTGAATAAACTCTGCACACACACCAATGTGTTCTTCATGTTTGCTTGGCTCCCTGCGAGCTTACTGCTCTGACAGGACAGCACAAGCTGTGTCTGCATCATCCTGCAGAACAACACTGCAGCCCCTGCGGCCTGAGCTCCCCAGAGGAGGTTTTCTCTTCCAGGGCAAGGTCAGCAGGATCACTTTTCCCACCTTCAGTCCCAAACAGGAACATCCTTGAGCCAGACTCCTCTTCCCCATGGCCTCCTGTTTTTTCAGCTTGTTACACCACCAGATCTCTGCCACTCATGAGCTCCCATTTCATAGAGGCACAGAATTGTCAGTGCTGGAAGGGACTGCAAGCATCATCCAGCTCCAACCCCCCTGCTGTGGGCAGGGACACCTCACACTACATCAGGTTGCCCCCAGCCACACCCAGCCTGGCCTTAAACACCTCCAGGGATGAGGCTTCCACCACCTCCCTGGGCAACCTGTGCCAGGCTCTCAGCACCCTCATGCTGAAGAACTTCTTCCTAAGGTCTAATCTCAGTCTCCTCTCCTCCAGCTTGGATCCATTCCCTCCAGTCCTGTCATTACCTGGCACCCTCAGAAGTCCCTCCCCAGCTTTCTTGTTGCCCCCTTCAGACACTGCAAGGCCACAAGAAGGTCTCCCCAGAGCCTTCTTCTCTCCAGCCTGCGCAGCCCCAACTCTCTCAGCCTGTCCCTACAGCAGAGCAGCTCCAACCCTCTGCTCATCTTCTTGGCCCTTCTCTGGACACCTTCCAGCACCTCCAGATCTTTCATAGCAGAAGCCTGTATTACCCTGACTGATTTTCTACCTCTCCAGATAGAATAGACAGGAGAGAGGGTGATGCTATAAGTTCTCCCCACAGAGCACAGGGCTGGTACCTTCACTTTCCCCCTCTTCTCTTTAGGTGCTGAGCAGTGCTCTGGTTCATGACCAACAAAGCTTTCCT
Organism: Tricholaema leucomelas; assembly: GCA_013400475.1. Lineage (NCBI taxonomy): Eukaryota > Metazoa > Chordata > Aves > Piciformes > Lybiidae > Tricholaema lacrymosa > Tricholaema leucomelas. The sequence continues at coordinate 28,121 of WAAF01013775.1, read as the reverse complement.
GAGGTTCACAGGTACTTGGCTTTCTTACCACAGCCCAGCAACCAGCTGTTGGTGAACTGTGGGCTGACCTCTTGCTGCACCATTTCCATGACTCCTGCATGCTCTGCTGAGCAAGTGAAGCTGCTCAGGTCACACTTTTTGGCCCTGATAAACAGAGGTACTTTGTCCCTCTCCTCACATTCTAGAGTGCTATATGATCACAGCATGGTAGAGGCTGGAAGGGACCTCTAGAGACCATCCAGTCCAAACCCTCTGACAAAGCAGGGGCACCCAGGGCAGATCACACAGGAACACATCCAGACAGGTCTTGAAAGTCTTTAGAGAAGACTCCACAGCCTCTCTGGGCAGGCTGCTCCAAGGCTCCAGCACCCCCACAGTAAAGAAGCTTCTCGAGGTGGAAGCTTCTGTCCTCCAGCTTCCTTGCCCTATCACCAGGCACCACCGAGAAGAGCCTGGCACCTTCACCTTGGCACCCACCCCTCAGATATTTACAGCCATTGATCAGATGCCCTCTCAGGCTTCTCTTCTCCAGACTAATCAGCCCCAGGGCTCTCAGCCTTTCCTCCTGGCAGAGACATTCAAGCCCCCAGATCATCCTCATAGGCTAGGCTGGACTCTCTCCAGCAGTTCCCTGTCTCTCTGGAACTGTTGTGCTGGTGTGAGGCTGATTGGAATGTTTTAATGAGAGAAATTAGACCATTGGTTGTGAAAAGAAAATGATGATGAGGTCTGTATCCTTCACTGGTTTGCTGAGAGGGACAAAAAGCCAAAGGGTAAACAACTGTGGTCACCTGGGGCTGTGTTGCTGGATCTATTCACTTCCTCTGAACTCCACTCTAATACCTCTTCACTAACACATAACAATGTAAGGCACCTGCTGGACAGAGCCCAGCAGAGGGCTATGAGGATGATGAGGGGACTGGAGCACAGCCTGATGAGGAGAGGCTGAGGGACCTGGGGCTGCTTAGTCTGGAGAAAAACAGGCTGAGGAGGAGGGGAGGACAGGACAGGACAGGCTCTGCTCACTGCTCCCTGCAAGTGAGGGACGAGGAGCAGTGGATGGAAGCTGCAGCACAGGAGGTTCCACCTTGAGACAAGGAGGAACTTCTTGGCTGTAAGGGTCACAGAGCATTGCCACAGGCTGCCCAGAGAGGTTGTGGAATCTTCTTCTCTGGAGACTTTCAAAACACATCTGGATGTGTTCATGTGTGATCTGCACTAGATTATGAACCTGCTCTGGCAGGGTCGTTGGACCTGAAGATCTCTGGAGGTCCCTTCCAACCCATCCTGTGCTCCTGTGAGCCGGTCTGGTAAATTCCAATAGTGGTGGTGATGGGAAAGTTCCTAACCCACATCAACTGTAGAGCCCAAAGCTGGACACAGTGTTCCAGGTGTGGTCTCACCAGGGCAGAGCAGAGAAGCTCCCTTGAGCTGCTGGCTACACTCTTCTTAATGCACTCCAAGAGACCATTTGCTCTCTTGGCCACCAGGGCACATTGCTGGCCCATGCAGAACTTGCTGCCCACCAGCACTCCAAGGTCTTTCTCCACGGAGCTGCTTTCCAGCATGTTCTGGGGCGCTCCAAATTCCTTTCTTCTCTCCCCGGCCCCCCCCCCCCCCCCCCCCCCCCCCCAGGTTTGAAGGGGAGAAGAAGGCAGCACGAAAACTGCTTTCCCTCCTCCACCCTGCAGGCTTGAAGGGGGAAGAGCAAAAGCTGCCTTTCCAGGTGTGGCAGCCCACGCTGCAGTCGGGCTGGTGCTGGTCTAGAAAAGCTTAAGTAGAGCAAGGGAGAAGGTGAGAGGCTCCCATCTTGACAGAGCTCCCACCAGGACAGGTTCCTGCTGTGATGGAATTCCCATTTGGGACCATCCCTGCTTTTGGACGGCTCCTGCCTTTTGCACAGCTCCCAGTTTTACCCCCTCCCTGCCTTTGGGTGGTTCTCCCCCACTTTGGACCACTCTGTTCAAACCTGCAGGCTCGGCAAGCCCTGGGGTCCCTTGGGAGCGCTGCTGGCAGCGCCCGGCCCCGGCTGCTCCTGGGCCACGCCACAGCCGCTTTGCTGGCAGCTGTTCCCAGCTGGGCAGACCCCAGCAGCTTGGCTCTCCCCTGCTGCTGCTGCTGAGGCAGCATCGCTTCCACCAGTCCCTGTCTTGTGGCAGTCATGTCCAGAGACACTGCTGAGCTTGGCAGCTTTGCCTCTCCCCTTGGGCCTCTGGGCATGGATGCAGACCACTGGATATTGCCTGCAGCGTCAGGGGGCAGCTGAGAGCAGAGGAATCCAGCAAGGGATCACTGCTGAATACCTCTCTCACCTCTGCAGGACCTGCTGTTCCCTTAGTTCTCTGCCCAGCCTGACTGATAGTGGGGTAAAGCTGTGTTTCTAGCTTAGCCTTTTCGGTTTCCTGACTTCCTAAACCTCTACACTTGTCCATAACCTCCTTTGAAGAATTCCCAAGAGAATTAGAACCTGTAAATAAACCTAAACTCCTTCTGTACCCAGTCTGTGTGCAGGGGGTTCAGGACAATAAAATCATTCTATCTTCATCATTCCTGACTCAGCCACATTTGTTCCCTGCCTCCTCGACACAGCAGGGCAGTCCCCAGCTGCACTGCTGCAGGGGGTAGGTTGTTCCTCCCCAGGTGCTCTGACTGGATGCCAGCACAGCCTGGCAGGGTGGCAGCTACCTTCTCACAGAATCACAGAACCAGTCAGGGCTGGAAGGCACCGCAAGGAGCAGCCAGTTCCAACCCCCCTGCCATGCCCAGGGACACCCTACCCTAGAGCAGGCTGCACACAGCCTCAGCCAGCCTGGCCTGAAACACCTCCAGCCATGGGGCCTCAACCACCTCCCTGGGCAACCCATTCCAGCCTCTCACCACTCTCCTGCTCAACAACTTCCTCCTCACCTCCAGCCTCACTCTCCCCACCTCCAGCTTTGCTCCATTCCCCCCACTCCTGACACTCCCTCACAGCCTCAAAAGTCCCTCCCCAGCTTTTTTGTAGCCCCCTTCAGATCCTGGAAGGCCACAAGAAGGTCACCTGGGAGCCTCCTCTTCTCCAGCCTGCACAGCCCCAACTCTTTCAGTCTGTGCTCACAGCAGAGCTGCTGCAGCCCTCTCAGCATCCTCCTGGCCCTGCTCTGGACACTCTCCAGCATCTCCACAGCCCTCTTGTCCCAGGGGCTCCAGAACTGGATGCAGTACTCCAGGTGGGGTCTCAGCAGAGCACAGCAGAGGGGGAGAATCACCTCCCTGGCCCTGCTGGCCACACTTCTGCTGCTGCAGCCCAGGCTCTGCTTGGCTTTCTGGGCTGCAAGTGCACACTGCTGGCTGCTGCTGAGCTTCTGGTCCAGCAGCACCCCCAAGTCCCTCTCCTCAGGGCTGCTCTCCAGCCACTCACTGCCCAGCCTGGATTGGTGCTTGGCATTGCCCTGACCCAGCTGCAGGACCTTGCCCTTGCTCTTGTTGAACCTCCTGAGCTTGGCTTGTGCCCACCTCTGCAGCCTGCCCAGCTGCCTCTGGGTGGATCCCTGCCCTCCAGCCTGGCTGCTGCACCACACAGCTTGGTGTGGGCAGCAAAGTTGCTGAGGCTGCACTCAGTGCCTCTGTCCATGGCACCCACAAAGATGCTGACCAAGACTGGTCCCAGGACTGATCCCTGAGGGACTCCACTTGTCAGTGGCCTCCACGTGGCCATGGAGCCATTGACAGCCACTCTTTGGGCTGGCAACCCAAAGAGCCAACTTTTACTCTTCCCCCAAAAAAACACTTATCTCTTCCCCCCAATAACTTAATTCTTCCCCCTCCCCCTGAATGCTCTCTCAAGCACCCAGAGGATGGCTGGTTTATTCCAAACCATGACCAGAGAGGGGAGTGAAATCCACACCATTTAATTTAAAAACCAGAGTTCCAAACACTTCTTTTGGTGAAATATCAACTTGGACCTTTAGTTAAGAGGAGGAACCTGCAGCAACTGCACTGCCCCACAGGACAGAAAGCACAGCCCAGGGCTTAGCTCTAACCATACTTGCCCAGGGCTTAGCTCTCACCACTCCTGCCCAGGGATTAGCTCTCACCATATCTGCCCAGGGGTTAGCTCTCACCACTCCTGCCCAGGTGTTAGCTCTCATCACTCCTGCCCAGGGCAGCTGGAAGGGAAGTGCCTGGGACTGAGCACTTTTAGCCAGAGGCCTGGCACACAGCATCCATCAGAACCACCTGGAAGGGAAGTGAAGCCTGCTAGGTGGTGCTGCTAGAGAGCTTCCATCCATTTCATTCTCCTGACAGTACACTGCCTGAGTCCTGGAGGCAAACAGCTTTGCTGGAGGGGAGGGGGACAGAGCAGGGAGTGACACAAAAGGGTTTCAGGGCAGGGTGTGCACAGCCAGAGGAGGTGTGGCTGATCTTCACAGCAGCAAGGTTCAAGCAGTTCTACCCACAAATGAATGCCAAACAAAGGGGGCTTTGGGGTCATTCAGCAGTTCCAAACCTCTTCTCTTGTGCACTCAGAAGGAAAGTTGTATTTTGAAAAGCCCCTTTAGAGTTTTGAAAAGCCTCCTTAGAGTTTCCTTGGTGGAGTGAAGTTGTTGTTTCTTTATGTTGTCTTCCCAAGATCAATCTTCTTCTGGATGGCACGTGCTGAGTGATAGATCAAGGAGTCAATGAATCCTGCAACTGACAAGGAAAGAAGAGATGGATCAAGTCAGACCTGCCTCACAGAGAACAAGGGGAAAGAAAACACAAAACCTGCCATCAGAGGAAAGGAATTCCAGCTGCCTGAGACACAGAACAGCTCCTGCTGCTCACAAGAGTAAGGCCTTAGTCTCATCAGGGCAGACAAACTCCAGTATGCAGGGGAGAGGTGATCATGTCTCATCAGCAAAGGATCTACCTTGCAGAAGTAGAAATGAGACAGGCCCAGTCAGGTGTGGTCTTCACTGCCCAGAGCCAGCTGAGTGCTGAGCTGCAGCAACACAAAGGGAGAGCAGCAGCACTGGGAGGGGATTCTGCCTCCCTGCTCTGCTCAGACCCCACCTGCAGATCTGCCTCCAGTGCTGGGACTCCCAGGAGGACCTGGAGCTGCTGGAGAGAGTCCAGAGGAGGCTATGAAGATGGTCAGAGACTGCAGAACCTCCCATGTGAGAGACAGGCTGGGAGAGTTGGGGCTGTTGAGCCTGGAGAAGAGAAGGCTGCAGGAAGACCTTAGAGCAGGCTCCCAGTAGTTGAAGGGGCTGCAGGAGAGCTGGGGAGGGACTGTTTAGAAGGGCCTTTGGTGACAGGATGAGGGGCAATAATCTGAGAGTGGAGCAGAGCAGAGTTAGGTTGGACATCAGGAGGAAGTTCTGCACAGTAAGAGTGGTGCAATACTGGAACAGGTTGCCCAGGGATGTGGTGGAGGCTTCATCCCTGGAGATGTTCACAGTCAGAACTGTTAGGACCCTGAGCAAACTGCAGGGGGGCTGGACAAGATGACCTTGGAAGGTCCCTTCCAATCCAATGCAATCTGTGAAATCAAAGCTGCCCACCCAAGAGGCATTTGTTACCAGCCACAAAGACTTTAGAGGGAGTCAGATGGTAAATGCTTACATTTCAGACAGAAACAAACCTGAAAGGTGCAATACCTGTAAAGATGCCTCCAAGGATGGCACAGACTCCTGTGAGGAAGTGTGTGAAGGACCTAGAATGACAAAAACGATTGGAAGAGCTGGCAGGAGCTCAGCTAAGCAACAATTAAGTATTAAACAATTACCACAGCATCCATCACAACACACAACTATGCACTGTTATGTGTCCAGAGGATGAGCAGAGGGCTGGAGCTGCTCTGCTATGGAGACAGGCTGAGAGGGTTGGGGGTGCTCATTCTGGAGAGGAGAATGCTCTGGGGAGACCTCATTGTGGCCTTCCAGTATCTGAAGGGGGCTACAGGAAAGCTGGGGAGGGACTTTTGAGGGTGTCAGATAGTGATAGGACTGGGGGGAATGGAGCAAAACTAGAAGTGAGTAGATTCAGATTGGATGTTAGGAAGAAGCACTTAAGCATGAGGGTGATGAGAGCCTGGCACAGGCTGCCCAGGGAGGGGGTGNGTGGTGGAAGTCTCATCCCTGGAGGTCTTTAAGGCCAGGCTGGATGTGGCTCTGGGCAACCTGATGTAGTGTGAGGTGTCCCTGCCCATGGCAGAGGGTTGGATTTGGATGGTCCTTGAGGTCCCTTCCAGTCCTGACAATTCTGTGATTCTATGCCAGAAAGAGCTCTGCTCTCAGGGCTGCTGTCCTCTGTGGAGGACAAAGACAAAGCTTCCTTCCTCCACTGCTATCTGCAGAAGGTGGACATGAACAGGTCTGTGCTGGCAGCTCTGCAGCTATGGCCACTCATGGCCCATAAGGCAAATGCCTTTGGCATCAGCCTCTGCAGCTATGGCCACTCAGCACAAGAGCCCAGAAGGCCTTTGCCATCACCTCTCCAGCCTGTCCATAAGGGTCCCTTGTGGGGGGGACCTGGGGTGCTGGTGCTGGGGACAAAGGGTGCTGGTGAAACTTTGCTCTCTGTGAGGCAGCAGCAGGCAGGCTGCAGAAGGGGGAGACTCAGGGTGGCAGAGGGAGGCTTTCTGGCTGCAGCTCCACACTCCTCCTCATGCTGTGCCTGCAGGGGCCACAAGTCCCAGCCACAAGCCCAAAGCTTTCCAGAGCACAATTTGTAACTGAGGTTTCCAGGCTGGATGTGGCTCTGGGCAACCTGATCTAGTGTGAGGTGTCCCTGCCCATGGCAGGGGGGTTGGAACTGGATAATCCTTGAGGTCCCTTCCAGCCCTGACCATTCTATGATCCCATGATAGCACATACCACATACACAGAGCATTAAGAGCTGACAGTCAAGAGCTTTAACAATTAAAACTCCTCCTGGCCACAGAATGAGGTTTGTCACTCACTGAGCAGCAGCAGAGCAGTGCACCCTAATGAGCTCAGTGCCACACTCTAGGAGTCAAATTGATTGGCCAGGGCTGGGTGCTAGGTTGGACTGGATGATCTTGGAGGTCTCTTCCAACCTGTTTGATTCTGTGATACTGAATTTCTGAAGCTAAAGGATGGGCAGACCACTCCAAGCTCTGAGAAGCCTTCCAGGGCAGAAATAGTTCCTGAGCTCCAGCCTGAGCCTCCCCTGGGGCAGCCTGGAACCATTCCCTCTGCTCCTGGCCCTTGGCACCAAGCAGCAGAGGCTGCCCCCTGCTCACTGCCCCCTCCCTGCAGGCAGCTGCAGAGAGCAATGAGCTCTGCCCTCAGGCTCCTCTGCTGC
>WAAF01013774.1:3013-16551 GCA_013400475.1 Tricholaema leucomelas | reverse complement strand
TCCCCAATTTCGAATTTTATTTAACCTTTCCCAGCACCTCTCCCTCCACCTTCTCAACAAACAACTGAAAAGGAGGAGGATCTGGTGGTGGACGAGGAGCAGGTGGCAGAATAGGGAAGAAAACGGGGTTAGTGCCGTTCAGAGCAACCACTGCCCGACCAGGAGCGTCCATCCTCACCACTGCCTCACCGGCCAGAGGAGGCGCTACCGTCGGGGCACCCTTGCGGCTCTCCCGGCCGCTTGAACTCGGCTGCGGGCCTGCCGCTAGTCCTGGCTGGCTATGCTGTGCAGAACCGGCAGGTGTGCTCGGGAAGGGGGGCAACCCTCCCATGCTCGGTACCGCCAGTTCCGCCACTGTAAAGTTCGGTCTCAGTCGCAGCGGGGGAAGGGGATCCCCATCGCCACTCTCCGGATGTTCGCCAGCAGGACACATTCCAAATGCAAATTTGTCATTTACAGCCGCAGCCTCTCCGCTGCCTGTATTGGGACAAGAAGGGTACGGAGGCACGGCCGTTTCTTCCGAGGTCACCAGCTCATCCCCTGAATAGGGGGTGGCTGCGCCCAGCAGGAGGATGGCCGCTACGGCCATGAGCCCGCCACGGAGGGCAGCGCTGCTTCCGCGTGGAGCCATCTTTGAAACGCTGCCTGGATCTACGGGTCTGGGGGAGGCTACCGGCACGGCCGGAGCCGCCTGCGCTTCCACCGCCGAAGGGTTCCGATCAAGAGGGCAATAACGAAGGAGTTTGCCTGCTCCGCTCTCCCCCACCCCTCCAGCTCGCCCCGTGCAGTGCCGCTGGGCACCCTGCTGTGGGTCAGCAAGAGCCGTGGCCGCTTCAGGCGCGGGGGTCCCATATCAGCCTCCGATCTTTCAGCTCTCTTCCTGCTGCTTCTCTCTCCCCGCTCCGCCACCCAAGAGGGGAGCGACTCACTTCTCCAAGCCTTCCAATTCTCCATTACAACTATTTGNGCCACACACCCAGGGCAGGAGGAGGAGGAAAGGAGAACGAACTGACCTTGTGAGTCTATAAGGAGATAGCAGAATTATGGGATTGAATAACAATCTTCTAGTCCCCAGGAAAATTTTTTTAACCCTATAGCCTCAACCTGGGACAGCAGGCTGTAGTACCTGTGCAAAGACCTTTCCCTAATTCATTGCAAAATAAATGTCAAAGTTTACACCTCTAGAATCACAGAATCATAGAATCAACCAGGTTGGAAGAGACCTCCAAGATCATCCAGTCCAACTTATCAGCCAGCCCTAGCCAAGCAAGTAGACCATGGCACTAAGTGCCTCATCCAGTCTTTTCTTGAACACCTCCAGGGACAGTGAGTCCACCACCTGGACAGCCCATTCCAATGGCAAATGATAATGAGACAAATGGAGTACATGTTAAATATCTATGACTAAGTTACTTAATCGTCCACCCAAATTATGCTAAACATCGCACAGAAAGCAGCAATAGCTGGCGCTAAAGTAAAAAAAAACAAGAGAGGCACACCCCTTTGTTCGCGAAAAAAGACTGTGGATCCAGCAGAGTTGAGGATCGTAGAAGAGCTGTGCCCCCCCACCCCTCCATCCTCCCTGCAACAGGGGCACCCTCCCTGCAAGAACTCCCTATTTGACACATGGTTCAGCCTCCACGTTGCTACCACTATCATGTATTTGCACCACCACAAAGATTTGTGTCCCTGACTCTGCTGAGCGTTATCCGAGAGTTACCAACTCTGGGTTCTTCATCACTGGCAATCCTGCATCTGCCACATCTGTCACTTCAACAAATCAAAACTATCTTACTATTTTAACTTTGCAAACCTGCCTCCATGCAAGTCTTTACTGCAGCACTGAAAAGAAGCAAACATCATTTCTTCCAAAGAGTGTCGGCAAGAGTTCTGGGTCTTTGGGATAGATAGACATCTGCAACACAACAAATACCCTAGCTGGCTCTGAATGCGAATCTACATATGGAATCTCACCCCATTTCCCCAGCAAAATAACATTAATTGCAATATAATATTATGTTTCAAAGATCCATTTTACAACTTTCTTTCCCACCATCCTCCAATTGATACTGTGGCTACTACTGTCTACTATATTCCTTTTACTTCCTTTTCATTAGGTCTCCACTCTAATGGAGAACAGCGTGACACTTCCATTGATAGTCCTGTTCCTATGTTATTACCCAAAAAGAACTTTCTTACCCAAGCCTTCATGCACTTCAGTCATCAGTGTCCAAGAGTGCGTAATGCTAATAAGCACAATGCTTACGTTTACCAAATCATTTTTAGCAAATACCACTTATTCCCTAGTATTATTCCATGAAATGTATTCTTTCTTATGTATTGCATTTTTGAGTCACTTACCTGCTTCGGCTGGGGAAAACACTCAGGGCGTGTGATCGTCAGGTCCGTGTACACTGGAGCCTTCAGAGCAGCATCTCCCCACCCTTAGCCCCCATGTCAATCTGGACGAGGTGTTACGGCTGCCCCACCCAGGTGGCCAAAACCCATTGTCTGTAAAAGGTGGATTAATTGACCTGCACGTAATGGTCAAAAAACCACACGCAAAGGAGACGTTTTTATTTAAATTGCTTATTATTTCACTGATGAGCATGCTTAGGTGCTCGGTGCTTTCCGACAAATCAAGCACAGTCCCGCGGCAGACACACAGTGAAATGCATCAACTATGCCTCAGACTCAGACCCTCTAACTACCCTTCGCTTAGTGTCCAGCTCGCTTCACGTTAAAGGTCCAGTTGCTCTTAAACTCACCGCGCCTGCTCATAGGGGGAGGAATTCAAGTAGGGCAGGGATCTTCTACCTAGGAAGTGTAGGGGTTTAATATTAAAATGGGGTTATGTTAGTCCAGGGCACTATTTTCAAGCCACAAAGCTGGCTACATTATTTAGTAGCCATTTTACGTATTTGTCCAGGATGTTTCAACCATAAAGGACATCCCGATTCCAAGTTCTTTACTTAAGCGTTTCAGTATGCAGTTTAAAAGCACAGTTTAACCCTAAACACGCATGATTCTTTGGCTCAAGAGTTTAGATTTCCTCCTCATCCTCTGCAGCACAAGGACGAGAGGCACCAGGCGCCGGCCAGAGTTGCTATGGCTGAACTAAACCAGCCACAAGAAGTCCATACGCGGTCGGCAGCGTAGAGCCCAGCATTGCGCACATCCGCCACTGGAGAGTGTGCCGTCCCCACCCCCCTCCCCGGCCCTCGCTGGCCATTGGCTGGCGCTGGTCACGAGGAGCACGGGCGCAGTCGTTCTCGCTAGAGCTGGGCCTGCAGGCGGAAGTGCGGCCTTTTCCTGCGGCGGAACGGCACCGGGAGGATGAAGGTGGGGAGGCGCGGGAGTCCGGGGCCGCGTTTGGCAGCGTACGGGCTTTCCCGCCACCAATGGCAGCAGCTCTGAATGCGGGGTCACTGGCGGGGGGACGATGGTCCCTGGTAGCGGGACTGGAATGTTTCTGTGGCGTGGATGGCAGCGGATTGTTGGGCGGCGGGGCGGCCGCGCGGATCTCATTACCTCAGTGGTGGGTCACTGAGCCGTGGAACTCTGGGTTCCAGTAAAGGTTATTTAGCTCAGAAGGCCCCTTGCGAGTGTGAGGCCTGTGCTTTTGGTGACGAGGCCTAGCTGGAGGCACCGTGTACGCTAGAGCTGAACTTGTGCTTATTTCGGGCGGTTCTCGAGAAGCACGTGCCAGGAGGCATCCTCGGTCTCTGGGCTTTCCACCGGCCCCCGGGACGCTCAAGAAGTCAGCGTCATTTCCTTTTGGTTGCTCATATAGTTTTTTAATACAGTTGTGCTGTGACGGGCTTGCAGAGAGAAGGAACAGTTTTCTGCTCTCCTCACCTAGCCTTGATTGCTTGCAGTTCTGGAGGTTTGGAGTGCCTCTCCTGTGGAGACAAACTGAAGTTAGGGCTGTTCAGAAAAGGCTCCAAAGAGACTTGATTGTGGCCTTCCAGTGTATGAAGAGGGCCTACAAGAAAGCTGGTGAGGGACTTTTTGAGATGTCAAGTAGTGACAGGACTAAGGAGAAACTGAGCAAAACTGGAAGTGGGGAGATTCAGATTAGATGTTAAGGAGAAGGTCTTCACCGTGAGGATGGTGACACACTGGACCAGGTTGCCCAGCGAGGTGGTAGAAGCCCCATCCCTGAAAGTTTTTAAGGCCCCGCTGGATGAGGCTCTGAGCAACCTTATCTAGTGCGAGGTCCCCCTGCCCGTGGCAGGGGATTGGAGCTACTTGATCTTTGAGGTGACTTCCACCCCAGACAATTTTAAGATTCTACGGTGATCATGTTCCAGCTATAGCAAGTTTTTTTTGGTGTAATTGAAAGACTGGTACAGCGTACAGTGGCTGTGGACAGTTGCTTGTCCCTTTGAGCATGGTAATGGTGGCAGGTTTTGTGTAGTAAGCATTCACATAAGCAGAATTTCAGCTTTGAGATGCTGAAATGGAACCCATGAGTAAATACTGATAAAATGGCTCATGAAATGTTTCGATCAAATCTAATGTTTTGGTGTATTTTTGTTGGTTCTTTTTTTTTTTTTTTTCCCTTTCTGTTAGCTGAACATCTCTTTCCCAGCCACTGGCTGCCAGAAACTCATTGAAGTGGATGATGAGCGCAAGCTGAGAACATTCTATGAGAAACGGATGGCCACAGAGGTTGCAGCTGATTCTCTTGGTGAGGAGTGGAAGGTAGGTTGTGTACACGGGTATGTCAGCTGTACTTGAGCTTAAATCAGAAAATTTTTATGGTACGCAGTTGTCACACTAGAATGTGTGTTGTACATTTGGCAGGTTATGCTGAAAGTTCGTCTTGCTTTATATATGCACTGAACTTGGTGATAATGCTTGTCAGCTCTGCTACTTTGATTTATCCAAATGCTTTTAAGCTTTGTCTTCAGAGTTTCTTGCTTATTTTTTGCAATATCTTCAGTTTTTCATATGCATGATTTATTGCTGTGCAGGGCAAGTTAAATCTGTACCATAGAACTGCTGATGCCTGCTTCTCTCAAGTTCATAGTTGCTTTCATTGTGGTTAAGCTGCTACTTGTAGCTGGGGAAAAATTTGCATGTTGGGCCTGGTGGATAGTCGTGGCATAGTTGGCTGTTAATATGGACAATCCAGCTGAATTTGGATAGGCCGATGTTTTTTTACTTCAACCTTGGTAAGGAAAACAATTAAAACTTTACTTTTGTCTCCTCTTTTTCCCACATAAACCTACTCCAGCTGCTTGTGTCGTATGTTTCCAGTTTATGATGGTAACAGGCTTTGACTAGGTTTAAGGTTAAAGAACAGATAGACAGTAGTGGACAAAATTCAGTCTGATGTAGCTTGAACAATAAATGTAAAAACTGGCATGCAGAAGTATTTCTCACACCTCTTAGGTGAAATTCCCAAATCACTGGAGTGGTGTTGGTTAGAGGAATTGTTTTGCTTCAGCAGTAACTAATTTTTCCTGACTCAGGATCACAAAGCCCTGTTGTTAGGAACAGTATGTTCTCCTTGAAGCCATAAAGACATCTGAGCATCCATGAATTGTATTCTCTGTTTTCCTAGGGTTATGTTGTCCGTATCAGTGGTGGCAATGACAAACAAGGCTTCCCTATGAAGCAAGGTGTCCTGACTCACGGACGTGTCCGCCTTCTGCTCAGCAAGGGCCACTCCTGCTATCGTCCCAGAAGAACTGGAGAGAGAAAGCGCAAATCTGTTCGTGGTTGCATCGTTGATGCCAACTTGAGTGTTCTGAATTTGGTCATAGTGAAAAAGGGTAAGTAAGAGTCTGGATAAGACAAGCAGCAAGTAGAAATAGGCACCTTGAAGGACCCACCTTGCTAGCGACTGAGAAATTCTATAGAATGTAAATGCAGTCCTAACTTCAAAGAGAATATGTCTTAAAATACCTTCTGAACATTTCATAGAATCATAGAATCATAGAATGGTTTAGGTTGGAAGGGACCTCAAGGATCATCCAGCTCCAACCCCCCGCCATAGGCAGGGACACCTCCCACTAGAGCAGGCTGCTCAAGGCCTCATCCAGCCTGGCCTTAAACGCCTCCATGGAGGAAGCATCCACAACCTCCCTGGGCAACCCTTTCCAGTGCCTTACCACCCTCACTGTAAAGAACTTCCTCCTAACATCCAGTCAGAATCTCCCCTCTTCCAGCTTAAACCCATTCCCCCTCGTCCTAACATTACTAGACCGTGTAAATAGTCCCTCCCCAGCTTTCCTGTAGGCTCCCTTCAAATACTGGAAGGCCACTATAAGGTCTCCTCGAAGCCTTCTCCTCTCCAGGCTGAAGAGCCCCAACTCTCTCAGCCTGTCCTCATAGCAGAGGTGCTCCAGCCCTCTGATCATCTTCGTGGCTCTCCTTTGGACCCGCTCCAGCAGTTCCATGTCCTTCTTGTATTGGGGGCTCCAGAACTGCACACAGTACTCCAGGTGGGGTCTGACGAGAGCAGAGTAAAGGGGGAGAATCACCTCCCTTGCCCTGCTGGCCACACTTCTCTTGATGCAGCCCAGCACTCGGTTGGCTGTCTGGGCTGCATGTGCACACTGCCGGCTCATGTTGAGCTTCTCGTCGACCCAGACCCCCAGGTCCTTCTCCTCAGGGCTGCTCTCCAGCCATTCATCACCCAGCCTGTATCTGTGCCTGGGATTGCACCGACCCAGGTGCAGGACCTTACACTTGGCCTTGTTAAACGTCATGAGGTTGGCCTGGGCCCACCCCTCCAGCCTGTCCAGGTCCCTCTGGATGGCATCCCTGCCCTCCAGCAAGTCAGCTGCGCCACACAGCTTGGTGTCATCTGCAAACTTGCTGAGGGTGCACTCAATTCCTCTGTCCATATCACTGACAAAGGCGTTAAAGAGCACTGGTCCCAGCACTGACCCCTGAGGAACACCACTTGTTACCGGTCTCCAGGTGGACATTGTGCCATTGATCACCACTCTCTGCATGCGACCATTTCCATCCTTGTAGTTTTAAAAGTGGTCACTGAGCTGCCAATGGTCTAACCACGTTTAGTCAGTGAATTCTAAATAGGGGTGGTGCTATTGGCACGTGAACCTTAAGGATTGTTTAGTATGACTTTTAATTTTTTAACATTTTAAACTTGAAATTGAAGTTCACTAATGAAGCCGGTATTCATTAGATGCAGGATTAATTGCTGTGTTTGAATTTGCATTCTCAAAGGTGAAAAGGATATTCCTGGGCTGACAGACACAACTGTGCCCCGTCGTCTTGGTCCCAAGAGGGCTAGCAGAATCCGCAAGCTGTTCAACCTGTCTAAGGAGGATGATGTTCGCCAGTATGTTGTGAGGAAGCCTCTGAACAAAGAAGGTAAAAACTTGGCAACTGCTTGGTTTCATGTTATGATCAGCAGCGAGGTGTCGAGCCTACTGCAGGGACCAGTTTGTGCTAGTGTTGCAGTACTTAGGCTTTTATCGGCTTTGACTTGCAGATAAGAGGACTTTACCCGTTGCGCTGTTTCTTTTAGTCTTCCCTTTCCATCTGTTTAGGCACAATTTTGAAACATTTGATAGAATGTGGAGTAATACTAGTGATTCTAAGAATAACTCAAAAGTAATCGTAAAAAATGTTAAGTATAGTGTGAAATGTTTCTTAGACATTTATGTAACATGGGAAGAGAGTAGTGTATAGATAATAAAGTTTTTCTTGTTCCTTATGGCATTCTCCAAAATGAGCTTTTGTTGGGAGGACACTTAACACTTCTTTGCAGAGTAAGATTTTAATTTTGGTTCTGCATTTGATCAGGAGACAGAAGGGGTGAGGATTTTTAGCAAAAAGGACGTTGTAAAATTTGAATGCAGTGGAAGCTTATTGGGAAAAGACTGCTGTTTTTCTGCATCTTAGGAACTAAGAATGGAGTCTTGGACCTCCAACTGTTGCCTCTGACTACTGAAGTGGAGCAGGTTTTGATGAGTGTGGTGGTGTGGTTTGTTTGCTCACGATGGGCTATGTTGATGTATGTTTTGGAAATGTGTATCAAGTATATGTGGAATTTTAAAGAACTTTCTAGCATTGGAAACATAAATGGCTTTTTCTGAGAGCTAGGTGTTGAGTTTCCACGTTCTTTAGATGTTTTAATTCTAGGGACGATTATTTAAGATAGGCCTGCTGAGAAGCCAGGAATTTTGAGGTTGTTAGAGGAAATGCAGGTTACTAAGAGATGCACTGCTTACGCTTCATTACTGCTAACTGATCATGAGCACCAAGACTGTGTTTTGGTAATGCTGCATCTGGCAGCAATTGATAATTTCTTCTGCAAAATCTGTCAAGAGATTGAAGTGATAGGACTGGTGGAAATGGTTTCAAGCTGCACCAGAGGAAGTTAAGACTGGATGTTAGGAAATACTTCTTCACTGAAAAGAGTTCTCAAACATTGGAACTGTCTGCCCAGGGCAGCAATGTAGTCGCTATCCCTGAGGGTGTCAATCAGTGAGTGAACCTGGTGCTTAGGGAGGTGGTTTGGTGTTGACCCTTCAGTGCTGGAGCAAAGGTGGAACTGGATGATCTTTGAGGTCTCTTCCAACCAGATATACTCTGTGTGATTCTGTGAACATTGTGTAAGTTGCTATAATACATGGTATGCTAAATGTTACTGTAGCACTAAATGGAACTTGTAAGTTTATTAATGAGGCTTGAGGCCTCTTTAGAAGATAATCTGCTGCTTACAGTGCTTCTGATGTTTTTTTAGGCAAGAAACCCAGAACCAAGGCTCCTAAGATTCAGCGATTAGTGACTCCTCGAGTTCTGCAGCATAAGCGCAGACGCATTGCTCTGAAGAAGCAGCGCACTCAAAAGAATAAGGAGGAAGCAGCAGAATATGCGAAGCTCTTGGCCAAGAGGATGAAGGTGAGTTTGTCCTTAACTTAGTTACATGGCATAAGGGATTTGATAAACTTGACTGTTAAGCTGAAAGCTTCTTTATACGTAGCTCATGCTCAGTTGAAGCGCCAGAACATGGCTGTAAACATTGCTGGTCAAATGTTTTCCTGAACATTTCTACCCATTTTTGGCAGTCCAAGAACAGTAGAAATTGACTAGACTAAGTTAGAATAGAATAGAATCAAACAGGTTGGAAGAGACCTCCAAAATCATCTAGTCCAACCTATCACCCAACCCTATCCAGTCAAGTAGACCATGGCACTAAGTGCCTCATCCAGTCTTTTCTTGAACACCCCCAGGGCGGTGACTCCACCACCTCCCTGGGCAGTTAACCGAGAGCTGCTTTGGAAGTAAACAACATTTACAGTTCATGTGAATTCTAGTCTGGCTCAGGTGCCCAAGCATTTGAGTGATGTTGTGGAGAAACAGGATTCAGCAGTTGAACTGGATAGATGATAGGAGAAGGTATTTGTTTGGATGGGTTTGCTTTTGTATCTAAACCAGCAATGACTGCTGCAGCAGTACTGTTGGAATATCTTGCACAGTGCTTGAGTATTTCACAACTTCAGACAAAGTAGGTAGACCTCTAGTATGTTGTGAACGTGCCTTTGTCACTTTTATGTAATTTGGACACTAGTCCATGTTATTCGAAGACATGGGTCTGTAGAAGAGTTCTCCTAATATGGAAGAAGAGAAACACTTTAGCCTTACTGAGTTAAGGAATCCATTCTTTGTGTTAGCTTGTTTTTAAGCTGCCTTTTCTCTAGTTTGTCTTTTGCTGATATTTTGAAGTGCTTGATTATTTGTTACTCACATGATCCTGCTTTTCTTTGTAGGAAGCTAAGGAGAAACGCCAGGAGCAGATTGCAAAGAGGCGCCGGCTTTCTTCCTTGAGAGCTTCTACCTCTAAGTCTGAATCAAGTCAGAAGTAAAACTATACATGAGGCTAAAAATAAACCCTTTTTGTGGCTAACTTCCAGTATGAGACTTGCCAGCATGTGTTCTTACTAGCCAGCTCTTCAGATAGGTAATAGTCTAGACTAATTGCACCATGCAGACCAAAGTGGAACCGCAAACCTTGTTCTTGATTCATTTCTTTTTTGAGAATTTGAATTATATACTTGTGTCTTCAGTGACAAGTTTTAATCTTCAGGAGCTGTGGGTTGAACTCATCTGATACTGTTCAGTGGTTCATGTGGGTTTTGTTTTTGTTTTTTTTAATCTTAAGTTTAGCATAACATTACCATACTAGGAATTGTCTGTCACTTGTCTCTGATACTGAGTGTATGATGGGTAAAATGCAATGCCTTCAGCCTGTTCTTGACAGCATTGAGTGCAGTTGAGTCAGTTACTGGAGCAAGATGTCCAGGGAAATGGTCATGGTACTGAGCCTGTCAAGTTTGGGAAGTGCCTGTATGACATACTTAGTCATGGTGTTCCATAAGGAGCAGGGATTTGGACTTGATCCTTGTGGTTTCTGTCCAATTTTAGGTATTCTGCAAGTATTGTAGCTGTTCTGCTCTTGAAATTGGTACCAAGGTGTGAGTAAGCCAGCCATTACAAAGATTGATTTAAAAATTTCAAGGATAAAAATTTAAAAGTAGCTTTTATGTGTTCAGAATTGTATGAGGATCCTAGTACCAAGCGTGGGTGATGGGAATTCTGCTCTGACTTGATACGTGTCGTGTTTCACGTGTGGATGATCTGTGGGTAAATAGGCTGTCTTGGTTCTCACAGTAAGCAGAATGCACTGTACTGATACAGGCACTTCTATTTCCAGTATACACTTAAAAAAAAAAACAAACAAAAAAACAAACCAACTTTCTCTTTGTTCCTGTGTATAGGGCCCCACCTAACTGTCTAGAAGCGATTTGTTAATACACAAATGCAAGATCTAGACTCTAAAAAGTTAGTGTTCAGAATGTATCACTTGCTGGCAGTAGGTTATGGGCACAGAAGGATTAAATTGCCATTCTTGAATTCATAGGGTGAAGGATAGTGATGACTTCTGATAAGGGCAGAATTTGTCATGAGGCATGTCTGCAGTGGAAGCCTCAGACCAAGAGAATTTGAATTAGTTGTTGGCAGTTATTGAATTAGTTAGTTGGCAGTTAGGCCAAGCTTTCATTTACACCATCTTTCACAACATAACTTCATGTGAAAGATTTACATATAGTGTATTAAAATGACCAATCAGCTACACAGAAAAGGGGTTTAGCAATAGTAGGTATGCATGACTTAAGTGCTGGTTAGTTTCATTTAAGTTTGAGAGGGTACCATTTAATATGCAGTGAAATAGATAAAACTGGTGTAGTGTGGTTTGGTTATTTGGGATTTTATAGCTTGGTTTTGCATTGGTGGTTTTGGGCTTTTGGTTGTGTGAGTTTGTGGTTTTCTTAGTGTTTTATGGCAGCCATGTTGAAGACATGTTTTAAACAAAATGTTCATGGCCCTGTTACAAACCTGAGCTTTACTGAAAGGCCCTGTACCTTTCACAAACACACTTACTTTAGTGTCAGTCTCAACTGCAAACATTGACATGGAAAAAAATACGGATAAATACAAGTATGGCATCTAGCAGTTAGATACACTTCCCATGACACCCTTAACCTGCTTGCACACATGTGCGTGTGCATCAGACTGACAGTGCTAAAAATTTTACAGTGATCTGCAGAAGAGAAACACAAGATGTCTCTTAACCCTGTCTTGAATCCCAGTAGGAAGTCCTTGCATGACATTGAGGCACTTGCCTGGTCAAGACCACCAAGCAGTGGCATGAGCCTATTGTGGAAGAAACCCATGTTTTTACAAGTATGTCCTATTGTACTGGCTGCTTTTAAGTCTTTCTGCAAAACAGTGCAGCTAATACTTGGTTATATTAATGAGATAAAAATGTGAGGTGCTGGTCATTTTTGTCAAGCTGTCAGAATGCATTCCCTTGCCAGAGTCAGGATGTGGATAGCCTACTTTCCAGTACTGAAAAACTTCCCTGCAATCTGCTGTCCCTCGTGTCCTTGAGTCTCCCTTTGTTGCTTCTCTGTTCCTTCACTCTCTAGGTGTGGATTTCTAAGTACAGTTAGAGGTACCACAGCTTACAATTTAGAATTACAGAATAGCCCAGGGTGGAAGTGAGCTCAAAAGATGCCTTAGATGAGATTATCTAGTGATGGGGAGTTTTATGTCCTTGATTGAATTGCTATTTTAAAAAAAAATTAAAAATAAAAACCACAAAATCAAACCAAAAAATGCCCAAACAAAAGCCTCTTCTGACGTAACTTGCACGTTGCCCCTTCTCCATGTGCCTCCTTGCAAATGGGGAGCCTCTGCCATTCCTGTAGCTACCCTCTGAGTATGTGATAAGGTTTCCCCAAGTTCCTTTAGTCATTCCTCATGAGGCACTTAGGCCAGCTCCTTGATAATCATCGTGACCCTCCTTTAGACTCTCTCCAGTCTTGTCTCTTGAACTGTAGTGCCTAGAATTGGATCTGGTACACAGATTGTAGCCCATGCTGGGCTCTACTTAATTTCTCCACAACTCAAGGAAATGTATATGGTACTAATTATATCTGGAAGGATCACACAACTACAGGAAAAAATTTGCCCAAGAGAGAGATGCCTTGAGTGAAGCCTCAGCTTCTTGCAGTTTTTGGCTGCCACCCAGCCCCACACGAGCCTTGTACACAACTGTGGAAGTCAGTAGTGCTAACCCCTCCTGTAGGAGGGCAGTGTAACCAGGTCTGAGAGGTTTTCAACAGATGGAGACCACAACTGTTTGGATAACTGAGATAACAGCTCAGCTTGCTGTGACAGGAATACAGATTAATTTGGTGTGCTTCAAGAGAAAGATGCTTGCAACCAAGAGATGCTCGTATTTCTGCTCTAAGTGATCCTGCTGTGGAAGTGGAGTGGATCTTTCAAAGTCCCTTCCAGCCCCTGACATTCTGTGATTCTCTGGAAACAGCGATACATAGAACTGGCCTGCCTACTTGTTAAAGTAAGATGGGCCCTGATTTGGCTAAAACTAAGGAAGTGTGTCCAAAACATCAAAAATGTGCAGCTTCGAAACTGATTTTGAAGGCTGTAGTGCCTGAGCAATGACTTTTATGTAATTACCTGCAGTTTTATTGTTAAAGCTGGCATCCTCAGTATGATAATGAGCCAAAGAAAGTACATGATAGACATCTATGTCTATTTTACTCAAATCCCCACCCAACTCATGGGTCCCCATGTTTACATGGGACTTCCTAAGCCTCAGATTCCACTCATTGCCCCTTCTGTCATAGGGCATTAATGAGAAGAGCCTGACTCCATCCTCCTGACACCCTTTACATATTTATAAACACTGATGAGGTCTCATCCTCTTCGGAAGCTGAAGAGCCCCATTGTTGTGGAGGGCCCATAGGCCTGAAAAATAGGCTCATTCTGTGCCTCAATTTGCCTGCCCAGGCATGTTCCTCCCCAAACCAGGGGTAAACAAGCCCAAAACGGGTAAACACATTAAAAGGCATAAAAGGTACAAAAGGCCAAGGTGCCATGGTGTCTGCCTGGCCCCGGCCCTGCTAAGGCCTGTGTAGTAAACAGGTTGCATAAGCCCACACTGAGCGTGTGGCCCAGCC
>WAAF01013773.1:0-18878 GCA_013400475.1 Tricholaema leucomelas | reverse complement strand
GGGGAGTGGTGGGGTGGGGCGGGGAACACCCAATCCATCACACATTAGAAAGGAGCTTTAACCGTAGCTGCAGAAGTATATAGCCTGCATAGTCAGTGCATAGCCAGAACTGAGATTCTGGGCCTGTTGGCAACGGGACACAGATATTTTAGGATGGCTAAGCTTTGCAGTCATTGGAGTGTGGGTTTTCTGGATTATTTTCTTGTATTTGAACACTTCCTAAGTGTCATTTTACATGTCAAATCAGCCTTTCTACTCCTTTCTGTTAGTGCCTCAAGATACATGTGTGCTGTCTCTTGGAGGCCAAACAAGGGAACAACCCAAAGCCCAGTCATTTTCTAACCCACATCCTACAATCATATTGCCACCAGTAAAATTCAGGTGTTACCCCTGCTTCTCACCCTGCCTTATCTCTGCATTCAGAAGGCACTACCGTACAGGGGCTTTCCTGCCAAAATTCTCTCTCTAGCGTGCTTCCCTCGGAAACATCACTCAGAGGAGAAAACATTGCCCCATCTACCATGAGATGACAATGACATTCTGATACCACATAAAAAGACATGAGGCTAGAGAGTCATGAAGCTTTATTACTTGTTTAATTAGAAAACAACCTAGAAAGAAAAAAATCATGGAATCACAGAACATTATAGGTTGGAAGAGACTTCGAAACATCATCCAGTCCAACTGCTCTGCCAGAGCAGGATC
Organism: Tricholaema leucomelas; assembly: GCA_013400475.1. Classification (NCBI taxonomy): domain Eukaryota; kingdom Metazoa; phylum Chordata; class Aves; order Piciformes; family Lybiidae; genus Tricholaema lacrymosa; species Tricholaema leucomelas. The sequence goes on along the minus strand of WAAF01013773.1, from coordinate 18,173 downwards.
ACTTATAGCAGATCACACAGGAACACATCCAGGTGGGTTTTGAATATCTTCAGAGAGAGAGACTCCATAACCCGCCCTGGGCAGCCTGTTTCACTGTTCTGTCATCCTCACAGCAAAAAAAAAATAACAATCCTCATGTTCACATGGAGCTTCCTATGCCTCAACTTCCACCCATTGCCCCTTGGGCAATCACTGAGAAGAGCCTGGCTCCATCCTCTTGTCACTCAACCTTTACATATTTAAAAGCATTAATGAAGTCACCCCTCAGTCTCCTCCTCTCCAAGCTAAAGACCCACACCTCCCTCAGCCTCTCTTCATGAGAAAAATGTTTCACTCCCTTAATCTTTTTTTTTTTTTTTTTCTTTTTTTTTTGCTCTGCACTGGACTCTTTCAAGCAGTTCCCTGTCACTCTTGAATTGAGGAGCCCAGAACTGGACACAATATTCCATATGTGGCCTCACCAGGGCAGAGTAGAGGGGCAGGAGAACCTCTCTCAACCCACTAACCACAGCCCTTCTAGTACACCCCAGAATGGCATTGGCCTTCTTGTCCAGCAGAGCACATTGCTGGCTTGTGGTCAACTTTCTGCCTGCAAGGACCCCCAGGTCCTTGGTGCAAGACTCTACACTTGCCCTTGTTGAATGTCATCAAATTTTTCCCTGCCCAGCTCTCCAGCCTGCCTAGGTCCCACTGAATGGCAGCACAACCCTCCAGTGTGGCAGACACTCCACCCAGTTTGGTGTCATCAGCAAACCTGTGGACAGTGTACTCTGTGCCCTCACCCAGGTCATTGATGAATATATTGAATAGTACTGGCCCCAGTACTGACCCCTGAGAGGCTCTGCTAGTTACAGGGATCCAACTAGACTCCATCCCATTCATCACAACATTCTGACTTCTTTCCTTCAACCAGTTCTCAGCCCACCTCACTACCTGATCACCCAGACCATTCCTCCTCAGTTTAGCTGCAAGGATGCTGTGTGAGACAGTGTCAAATGCTTTACTGAAATCAAGATAAACTACATCCACTGCTCTACCATCATCTATCCACCTGGATGCCCTCATAAAGGGCTATCAGGTTGGTCAAATATGATTTGCCCTTGGTAAACCCATATTGACTGCTCCTAATGAACTTCTTGTTCTTGATATGCCTAAGGACAGCACCAAGTATAAGTTGTTCATTACCTTTCCAGTGATGGAGGTGAGGCTGACTGGTCTATAGTTACCTGAGTCCTCCTTCTTACCCTTTTTGAAGATTGGAGTGATGTCTCCCTTCCTCCAGTCCCCAGGCACCTCTCCTGTCTGTAATGACTTACCAAAGATAATGGAGAATGATCTGGCAATGACCTCCACCAGCTCCCTCAGCATCCACGGGTGCATGCCATTAGAACCCACAGATATATGGATATCCATATTATTTAACTGTTCCCTAACCAACTCCTCATTAACCAAAGAAAAATTCCCCTTGTCATATCTTCTTCTGGGGCCTCAGGTGTCAGGGGTAGTCTCCAGCAGTATAGATGGAGACAAAGAAGGCATTTGGTAACTCCCCTTCTTTGTATGCTCTGTCACCAAGGCACACACCTTGTTCAACAGAGGGCCTACATTGCCTCTAGTGTTAGGTTTCCCTGCAATGTATTTTAAGAAGCCCTTTCTGTTGTCCTTGACCTCCCTTGCAAGGTTGAATTCAAAGGAGGTCTTAGCTTTCCTAGCTGCCTCCTTACATCCTCTGACAACAGTGTTATACTCCTCCTAATTGGCCAGCCTCTTCTTCCATGATCTGTAGACTCTCTTCTTCCACGATTTGTAGACTCTCTTATTCCACTTGAGTTTGCTTAGCAGTTCTCTACTTAACCATACAGGTCTCCTGGCTCCCTTTCTTGATTTCCTACTTGTTGGAATGATCTGATCTTGACCTTGGAAGAAGTGTTCTTTGAATATTAACCAACTGTCACGAGCCCCTTTGCCTTCTGGTACCCTGTCCCATGAGATGTCCCCTAGTAATTGTTTGAAAAGGCCAAAGTTGGCCCTGCTGAAGTCCAAAGATGTAATCCTGCTTGGTATTCTGTTCCTACTACATAAGATCCTGAATGCCAGCTGTCCTCAACATTCACAGCTTCAACCAGAATCCTTGTTAGTATCAGGTCCAGCAGTGCTCCTCTGATAGTTGGCTCATCCAGCATTTGCACCAATGCACTGGAGGAACCTCCTGGACTGTGGCTGGCTAATGAGGTCTTCCAGCAAATATCTAGGTGGTTAAAATCCCCTATGAGAACCAGGGGCTGTGATCATGAGGGTACCATCAGATGCCTGCAGAAGGCCTGATCACCTTCCTTGTCCTGCTCAGGTGGTCTGTAATAAATGGGTCACTCATGCTAACCTGCCCTTTAATTCTCACCCACAAGCTCTGAACTTGCTTCTCATCTACCCCTGGACAGAACTCAATACATTCTGCTTCCTCCCTCACATGAAGAGCAACTCCAGCCCCTTACGTTGTTAATCTGCCTTTCCTAAAAAGGACACAGCTATCCCTGATCCAATTCCAGTCATGCAAGCTGTCTCACCATGGCTCTGTAACTGCCACCACACAACGGTGTGACAATTAGTATCATAGTATCATAGTATCATCAGGGTTGGAAGAGACCTCACAGATCATCAAGTCCAACCCTTCACCACAGAGCTCAAGGCTAGACCATGGCACCAAGTGCCACGTCCAATCTTGCCTTGAACAGCTCCAGGGATGGCGACTCCACCACCTCCCTGGGCAGCCCATTCCAGTGGCCAATGACTCTCTCAGTGAAGAACTTTCTCCTCACCTCGAGCCTAAACTTCCCCTGGCGCAACCTGAGGCTGTGTCCTCTCGTTCTGGCGCTGGCCACCTGAGAGAAGAGAGCAACCTCCCCCTGGCCACAACCACCCCTCAGGTAGTTGTAGACAGCAATAAGGTCACCCCTGAGCCTCCTCTTCTCCAGGCTGAACAACCCCAGCTCCCTCAGCCTCTCCTCGTAGGGCTTGTGCTCGAGGCCTCTCACCAGCCTCGTCGCCCTTCTCTGGACACGCTCAAGCATCTCAATGTCCCTTCTAAACTGGGGGGCCCAGAACTGAACACAGTACTCAAGGTGTGGTCTAACCAGTGCAGAGTACAGGGGCAGAATGACCTCCCTGCTCCTGCTGGCCACACCATTCCTGATGCAGGCCAGGATGCCATTGGCTCTCTTGGCCACCTGGGCACACTGCTGGCTCATGTTCAGGCGGGTATCAATCAGCACCCCCAGATCCCTCTCTGTCTGGCTGCTCTCCAGCCACTCCGACCCCAGCCTGTATCTCTGCATGGGGTTGTTGTGGCCAAAGTGCAGCACCCTGCACTTGGAGCCATTGAATGCCATCCCATTGGACTCTGCCCATCTGTCCAGGCGGTCAAGGTCCCGCTGCAGAGCCCTTCTGCCCTCCAACTCAGTCACATCTGCCCCCAGCTTAGTGTCATCTGCAAACTTGCTGATGACTGACTCGATGCCCTCATCCAGATCATCTATGAAGATGTTAAAGAGGATGGGGCCCAGCACTGATCCCTGAGGGACACCACTAGTGACCGGCCGCCAGCTGGATGTGGCACCATTCACCACCACTCTCTGGGCTCGGCCCTCCAGCCAGTTCCTCACCCAGCACAGAGTGTTGCCATCCAAGCCGTGGGCTGACAGCTTAGCCAGCAGTTTGCTGTGGGGGACAGTGTAAAAGGCCTTGCTGAAGTCCAGATAGACCACATCCACAGGCCTCCCCACATCCACCAAGCAATTACTCCTACTGCTTCTTCCCCATGTGTGCGTTTGGGTGCAGGCACTTCAGGGAGCCAGCTGAGCATGACAAGTCTATCCTGGCAGGGTGAGAGGCCTTCTGTTCTTCATTAATAGTACAACATTGGCCCACTGGTGCAAACCCAGCAACAGCCCCATCCTGCTTCAATTCTGGTTTAAAGGTCTGGTTTAAAGGTTTGAGCCTTGCTAATTCTTGTCCTAGAATCCTCTTGCCCCTGCAAATTAAACTTTTCTCACCTACTACCATTGGTCCTGGTGTCCTGTAAACCCAGCCATTATCTAAGAAACCAAACTCCTGTCTGGAGCACCAATCTCGGAGCCAGGTATTTACAGACTGGATTCTTCAACTCCATTCTATATCATGGCCAGGTACTGAAAACAAGGAAGAGAAAATAACTTGTGCCTCTGACTCTTTCACCAATCATCTCAAGGCATTAAAGTCTCTCTTCATTCCCCTCAGACTATGGGATGCAGCTTCCTCCTCACCTGCCTGTGTGATGGTTTGGGTGTCCCCCGCCCCCCTACACTTTAGAAATCACCCAGACTAGACTCAGTCGGCTCTGGAAATTTGAATGAAGCTTATATTTACAGCTGGCACAATTTACAAGCAGATATTTACAGTATATACAGACATATACAGAAATATACAAGGTAAAAGGTAATACAGACACAACTCCCCTCCCAGACACCTGAGTCCCCAGGAGGGGCTCTCAACCACCCCCTCACCTTCCCCCTACCCCTCTCAACCTTACCCCAATCCCAAGGAAGAATGGAGGTTCGACCAAGAGGATTAAGCAAAGGTGAATCAGCCACAAAAGCAAATGGAGGGTGAGGTTAGAAAGCAAGATGGAGTCCAGCCAGCAGCCACAGCTCTCCCCAGCAGGCAAAAGCTCCCAGCGAAGAGAAGAAGCAAGTGCCCTAATCTTTGTTTTGCCTTTCTTCTTTACACATCTCAGCAAGACTGTGAGCGAAGTAGACCTCACCATTGTTTTCATTTCTCAGCCTATGATCTAGTTCTTCTCATCAAAACATGCTAGCTAGGCTCAAACTAGCACAGCCTGGAAGATCACTAGTGGATAATAGACTGCACCATGCTGGAAAGTCCTCTAGTGATATCTCTCATTTGAGCTCTAGGAATACAGCAGACTTCCCTATGATGAGGGTCAGCCCTGCATATTGGGCCTTCTGTTCCTGCCAGGAGTGAGGCTCCAACAACCAGAACTCTTCTCTTCTTCCACGTGGAAAAGGTTGCTATGTGCAGTTTTGCTTCTACTCACTTGTGGCTTCCTCATCTGGAGGGCATTGAGCCAGTGTCACCGAGAGCTGCCACAACCATATGGTGTGGATCAGATTTGCATTCATGTCAGTGGGATGTGCATCCTATCACTCCATGATGTGACTGGTGTTTTCAGTATGAGCACCAAGGAGAGACTACACCGTTGTATTAAATGACATTCCCATATAAACTAGGATTTCCCCAAACCAGATTGTGTGCTGCTCAGTTGTACTTCTCTTTGAAGGCTATCAAAGTTTGAAAGTTCTAGATGTATGCCATAAAGTAAGTGCCAGCAGTTGTGATGTCTTTTTCAAGCATGGTTAATAAAACGGAAGACCCAAGTAGGGGAGCAAAGAGGAAGGAGAGATTTTAGATGGCTAATGAAGAGAGCACTGCAAAGAGAGCATGTGCCACTTAGTGAGGCCTGGGGCACTCAAGGCCCCAGAGGAGGGACTGCTGCTGCTTAGTGCTGAGCATCAGGACACTTTTCTTTGCTGCATGAGTGGCTGCATCACGATGCAAGGTGCAGCATGAAATCCTGAGTGAGGCTTCCCTAAGATGACTTTGGATATCTCGCAGACATAGATCTGCATTCTGATTGGATACCTAGGTTCTTTTTAGTCAGCCAAAAGTTCTGGAGAAGACATTTTCTCACAGAATTTTTACTAATGAGATTAACTGCACTCAGAAAATGTTTTTTGCTCTTTTCCCTCACACACTACTGTAAAAGAAATTGGAATGTTTTCTTGGTGCACAACCTATTTTTAAATGTCAAATAAGGGTTTTCATGTTAGAAAACAAAGAAGGAGTTGTTTTGTTTATTTTTTGTAGTTTTTTTTTCTTGGTGTTTTTTTTTGTTTGGTTTGGTTTGGTTTTGGTAGGAGAGCACTTGTACAAGGGAGAGGACAATTTGAAATTTACCAGGATCGTCTGCATGTATGTCAACAGACATATTGTTAGCATTAACTTGGGAAGTTAACAGGCCATTCTCAAAACTTCCCTCACCCTGATTTAGTGAGGCTTGAACTCATCTCTCCCACATCCCAGGAGAGTAGAACCACTGCCAATCTGTTGGATAATTGCACTCCCTCTCTCCTATAGAAGCTGTTCTGGTTTGTATGAATAATTAACCAGTCTTTGAAGCAGTGGTTTGGACCTGACTTGCTCACATCCCAGATGAGCAGGCAAACTAGCTGACTGGAGAATCACTCCCTTAAATTTCCCATTCTCCTCTCTGGCACAATGAATACTTAATTATTTATACAAAGGGATTTATATAGCTTAAAGAGAAGAAAGCTCCTCTGGGCATAGACTGGGAAATGGGAGACCTGCATCTGAGTCCTTGCTCTCAATCAATCTGAAAGAGAATTTGAAATCTGGTCTCTGTCATCAAGTAAGCTCTTGCTCTCAGGACCTTTGAGTTAGTCTGGTGCCTGCAACAGAGCGTGGAGAAAGACCTTCTTCCTTGAAATACAATTTCAACGAAACCTAATTACCTGCTTCCAAAACATAAGCCATCACTGAGAGCCCCATCTGAATGTAGCTGTGAGTTATACATCTGCATAATATGGATATTACTGTTCCTATCATTTCACACCAGCAAAGTCTTCTTCTTAGAGACCACACCCTTCTTACGGTGTGTGGAGGAAGTGAAAATTGATACTTCAGGGAATGAAGATTTCAAAGGGGCCATAAGCCTTAGTGTTAAGTCTTTGTCACCTCTTCCTTTGTTCCCTCATTCCATATCTTGACTGCAGGTGCTCAACAAAATTATAACCTAGTCTTTAGATGCTGCCATTAAGTTTAATAAAGAATCATAGAATCATAGAATGGTTTAGGTTAGAAGGGACCTCAAGGATCATCCAGCTCCAACCCCCTGCCATAGGCAGGGACACCTCCCACTACAGCAGGTTGCTCAAGGCCTCATCCAGCCTGGCTTTAAATGCCTCCAGGGAGGAAGCATCCACAACCTCCCTGGGCAACCTGTGCCAGTGTCTCACCACCCTCACTGTAAAGAACTTCCTCCTAACATCCAGTCGGAATCTCCCCTCTGCCAGCTTAAACCCATTCCCTCTCGTCCTAACATTACTAGACCGTGTAAAGAGTCCCTCCCCAGCCTTCCTGTAGGCTCCCTTCAGATACTGGAAGGCCACTATAAGGTCTCCTCGAAGCCTTCTCTTCTCCAGGCTGAAGATCCCCAACTCTCTCAGCCTGTCCTCATAGCAGAGGTGCTCCAGCCCTCTGATCATCTTCGTGGCTCTCCTCTGGACTCACTCCAGCAGTTCCATGTCCTTCTTGTGTTGGGGGCTCCAGAACTGCACACAGTACTCCAGGTGGGGTCTGATGAGAGCAGAGTAAAGGGGGAGAATCACCTCCCTTGCCCTGCTGGCCACACTTCTCTTGATGCAGCCCAGCACATGGTTGGCTGTCTGGGCTGCATGTGCACACTGCCGGCTCACGTTGAGCTTCTCGTCAACACATATATGTCGCCTCAGCATCTGATTATGTAGCAGAGTGAGGAGGACAGTAGTCTGGCTGGGTATGCAGATTCACCTGATGCAGAAAAATACAGCTTCGTGTGTTAATGGCTCCTGTAAGAGGTAAGATCCATTGCAATGATCTTCAACTCACAGCAGTTTGCTTAAGTGAACAGATTCCTTCACCAAGTTAAGAGAAAGCCAGAGAGGGGAGTTACATATTTTTAGTGTGCATGTGTTTGGTTGTTTGTTTTTTTTTTTTTTTAAAGGAAGGAAAAACAACCTTGAAGTACTGTGTTATAGAAGGTGATGAGATAAAGCAGGTGTCTTAGAGACATGGTCTGTGTCTTCATCTGTTGATTATTTTTGCAATATTGCCTTGACCTGACATTGTTTTTTGAAGCAGCATTTCTTTTCCAGAGAAGTGACCCTACACTCACTTGGCTTCACATGCTGAGGTTGCTGCTTCTGTCTTACACTAGGAGAAGTGCTAGGACCAGGGAAAAGTTTGAAATGAACACAGGAGTATCTGCTAAACTCGGTCATTTTGTAAGCCTAAGTGTTTATCTGCTGAGATAACATGAGATCTGGTTATGTACTACAAATTTTGAAGTACCAGTCAGCTGTCTGAGAGAGTGCCACTCTTTCCTTGTTCTTTTCTGGAACTGAGGGTCTCCAGTTTATTTTTGGTTAATTGGAGGTGGATTTCCCCCCTTCCCGTGCCTGCCTGCACCTCTGGAAGCTGCTCCCTCTTGTGGCCTAGTGAGATTTATGGTAGAGAGTATTCGTTCTACGGTTCTTGACCCTATGCATTGAAAGGAGGGCAAGCCGGAGGCTTAGGAACTGCAGGGAGAGTCAGTTCCTCAATTTGATTTGTGTCTGATTGTCTTCGTTATTGTAAGGCATTCACACTCGCCTTTCTCAGAGACGAGTGATAAATGTAAATGACTGAACATTTGCAAGTTCTTTTTAAAACAAACAAACAACAGATCATCCTCTTGAGTAAGGATTCTTCTCTCTAAGAAACAAAAGGCAGCGAGGCTGCACTCCACTTCTCATCGCTATTATAATAGCACACTACACTAACGTGTTTGCTTTCCTCTGAAGGCAGTATCCTCACAGCAGTTCACAAGGGAAGTCATCATAATGCCCTAGGTTTGCAGAAGTGAAGGAACTGCTCAACATCATAGTGGTTTCTTTCTGTTGTGGTTTCTACATGCTGGTTTGGTGATGCTTAAAAATGAGGTCAATAAAATGAGGGTAAATTTCTATCTGGTTTAACTCAGACAGAGCCCATCTATCAAAAAAGGGTAAATGAATTCTAGCCCATGAGTTGGCAGTCCTCATTGAGAGGGCTTTAAACTAGGTTTGGGGGGGGGGGCAAGGAATTGAACCAGGCTCTCCACGAGGGAAGCTGAGGGTAGTAAGCCAGTGTCAGGGGTAAAATCAGCAGCCCAGCTGAAGTGCATGTACCCTAATGCACACAGCATGGGCAACAAGCAGGATAGGCTGGAAGCCTTGGTGCAACAGGAAGACTATGATGTGGTTGCCATCACAGAAATGTGGTGGGATGCATCACACAACTGGAACACTACAATGAACAGATACAGTCTTTTCAGGAAAGACAGGAGAGGGAGAAAGGGTGGAGAGGTGGCCCTGTGTGTTAGGGAAGCTCTTGATGCCATGGAGCTTATGACTAATGATGAGTGGGTTGAGTGCCTGTAGTTAAAAATCAGAGGGCAATCCAATAACACTGACATACTGGTTGGAGTCTGTTACAGGCCACTCAAACAGGAAGAGGAGGTAGATGTGTTGTTATTCTGTAAACAGCTGCAGGATGTCTCAAGATCACCAGCCCCTGTTCTTATAGGTGACTTTAACCTGCTGGGTATCTGCTGGGAACTCAACACAGCAGAGAGGTGGCAGTCTAGAAGATTTTTAGAGAGTATAGAGGGTAGCTTCCTGACACAGCTAATGTGCCAGTCTATCGAGGCGAGGCTCTGCTCAACCTGCTGTTTATAAATAGAGAAGGGCTGCTGGGAGATGTGGTGGTCAGAGGCTGTCTGGGGTGCAGTGATCATGAAATAATAAAGTCTTCAATATGCAGTGAAGGTAGGAGGGGCATCAACAGAGCATCCACACTGGACTTCCAGAGGGCAGACTTCAGCTTATTCAAAGAACTAACTCAAAGGGTACCTTGGGAAAAAGCCCTTAAAAGCAAAAGGGTCCAGGAAGGTTGGACCTGCTTCAAGAAAGAAATCTTGAAGGTGCAGGAATATCTGTGCTGCTGTGCCAAAAGCAGAGCTACCAGGAAAGATCACCAGCCTGGATGGGTGAGGGGCTTGTGAAGGAGTTAAGGGAAAAAAAGAGGGCATATCACCTTTGAAAAGAGGGGGAGGTAACTCAGGAAAAATGTAAGGATGTTGCCAGGTCATGTAGGAAGAAAATTAGAGAGGCCAAAGCCCAGTTAGAACTTAGACTGGCCACTGCTGTGAATGTAAAGAAGTGTTTCTATAAATATATTGATGGAAAAAGAGGGGCAAGGATAATCTCCACTCTTTATTGGACAAGGAGGGGAATGTAGTGACTAGAGATGAAGAAAAGGCAGAGGTGCCTAACACCTTCTTTCCCTCAATTTTCAATAGCAAGACAGTTTGTCCTCAGGACAACTGGCCTCCTGAGCTGGTAGGTGGGGTCAGGGAGTAGAACAGACCCCCTGTAATCCAGGAGGAAGCAGTTAGAGACTTGTTGAGCCTCTTGGATCCTCACAAGTCTAAGGAACCAGAAGGGATCCATCCTAGGGTGATGAGAGAACTGGCAGATGAGGTGGCCAAGTTGCTGTCTATCCTTTATCAGCAGTAATGGCTCACTGGAGAGGTTCCCGAAGACTGGAAGCTGGCCAGCGTGGTGCCCGTCCACAAGAAGGGTGGGAAGGAGGACCCAGGAAGTTACAGACCTGTCAGCCTGACCTCAGTTTCAGGCAAGAGAATGGAGCAGATCATCCTGAGAGCAATCACAGCGCACCTACAGAATGGCCAAGGGATCAGATCCAGCCGGCACAGATTTAGGAGAGGCAGGTCCTGGTTGACCAACTTGAGCTCTTTCATGACCAGGTGACATGTCTGGTGGATGTGGAGAAGGCTGTGGATGTAGTCTATCAGGACTTAAGCAAGGCCTTTGCCACCATCTGCCATAGCAAAATTCTGGCCAAGCTGGCAGCCCTTGGCTTGGACAGGGGCACTCTGTGCTGGGTCAGGAACTGGCTGGATGGCCGGGCCCAGGGAGTGGTGGTGAACGGAGCCACATGCAGTTGGCAGTCAGTCACTAGTGGTGTACCCAGGGATCAGTGCTGGGCCCAGTCCTGTTTAATATCTTCATTGATGATCTGGATGAGGGGATTGAGTCCAGCATCAGTAAGTTTGCAGACGACACTTCGTTGGGAGCAAGTGTTGATCTGTTAGAGGGCAGGAGGGCTCTGCAGAGGGACCTGGACAGGCTGGACAGATGAGCACAGTCCAGTGCCATGAGTTTTAACAAGACCAAGTGTCCGGTGTGCACTTCGGTCACAACAACTCCAAGAGGTGCTGCAGGCTGGGGACAGAGTGGCTGGAGAGCAACCAGGCAGAGAGGGACCTGGGAGTAGTGGTTGACAGCTGACTGAACATGAGCCAGCAGTGTGCCCAGGTGGCCAAGAAGACCAATGGTATCCTGGCCTGTATCAGGAAGAGTATGGCCAGTAGGACGAGGGAGTTTATGCTGCCTCTGTACTCAGCACTGGTCAGGCCACACCTTGAGTGCTGTGTCCAGTTCTGGGCCGCTCCATTTAAGAAAGATGATGAGGTGCTTGGACGTTTCCAGAGAAGGGAACAAAGGCTGGAGATGGGTTGGAACACAAACCCTACAAGGAGAGGCTGAGGGAGCTGGGGGTGTTCAGCCTGGAGAAAAGAAGCTTCAGGGGAGACCTTACTGCTCTCTACAACTACCTGAGGGGAGGTTGTAGCTAGGTGGGAGTTGGTCTCTTCTGCCAGGCACCCAGTGACAGAACAAGAGGACACAATCTCAAGCTTCACCAGGGCAGGTTTAGGCTGGATGTTAGGAAGTAATTCTTCACAGAAAGAGTGATTGCTCATTGGAATGAGCTGCCCAGGGAGGTGGTGAAGTCACTGTCCCTGAAGGTTTTGTAAAAGAAGGACTGGATGAGGCACTTAGTGCCATGGTTTAGTTAATTAGAAGGGTTAGATGGTAGGTTGGACTCAATGACCCTAGAGGTCTTTTCCAAACTGGATAGCTCTGTGATTCTGTGAATAGCACTGCTAATCTCAGGTGTCCTGGTTTTGATGGACTATGGTAGAACATCTTTCTGAACTTTATATTTTTATCATATGTGTCTGTCCAACAACAAGTAATTTAAAATAAAGGAAGACTTTCAGTTAGTCCAGCTCTGATCTGAAATACTTACAGGTGTATCTTTCTGCATTCTAGTGTGAAAACGTTTCTATCTTCACCCTTGGTGACATGTTTTGCTTCTTCTAATACATTTTGTCAACTGATTTCACAAGCAACATAGGAAATTATGTGGAATCTCCTCTGTCTATATTCCTCATCCTTGTTCTTGGAGGTCTCTGGTTGCTGGACTGTTAGTACAGCCCAAAAAAGAGAACAGTATTCCCTTATCTTTCATTTGCGAGTCCCTAGAGGACTGATGGCATCATAGAATCATAGAATCAATCAGGTTGGAAGAGACCTCCAAGATCATCCACTCCAACCTATCGCCGAGCCCTGTCCAGTCAACTAGACCATGGCACCAAGTGCCTCATCCAGTCCTTTCTTGAACACTTCCAGGGACAGCGACTCCACCACCTCCCTGGGCAGCCCATTCCAATGCCAATCACTCTCTCTGGCAAGAACTTCCTCCTAACATCCAGCCTATACTTCCCCCAGCACAACTTGAGGCTGTGTCCCCTTGTTCTGTTGCTGGTTGCCTGGCAGAAGAGACCAACCCCCACCTGGCTACAGCCTCTCTTCAGGTAGATGATATTCAGAGTCTCTGCCCCAAAACCAAGTGTGAGTGGTGAGAAGTGCTCAGCTCTGAACTATGTTCTTCTCCTCCCATTGACCTGTGTAGTGGTCCTTCCTTCCCTTCTGTGAGTGTCTCATCTACTCCCTGTATGCCCACCTGGGCACGCAGCTTGCTTCAGGTTCCAGGTAGTCACCATCCTTTTGCTGACTGCAGTCTTTGTTTCATATCATACTGCCATCGGAGTTGAGGGCCACAATGGTCTCTTTCAACTTCTTTCCCTTTCATTCTATGACCTGTTCTTGGCCTTTCTCTCTCTTCATTTTTTTGGCTGTTGCCATCAGTGTGAGAATGGAATATATAGTAAGGTTGGACCTCATCTCTCATGTAGCTTTGGGCATTTGTGCTGGCCGTGCTGGCCTTTCTTTCCACATGCCCTCTGAGATCTGCTGATCCCTTTCTATACTCATTATTATTTTTACTTCCCTAGCCCTAAAGCCTTAATACTTCATTTCTTAAGTTTGACAGCCAACAGCTACCAGGCCCCTTGCTTTATCAGCCTCCATTTTTTTCATCACCATGTCTTCCCTCTCTGCTGTTTCTTTTTTCTTTATTATTCCTCCTGTCAGTACCTTTCTTTAACTTTTCACTTCAAATTCTATTTTTATGTCTCATCTGTGGCCTGTACCACATAACTTCTGCCTGCTTTTCCCCTTATCATGTTACATCTTCTGTGCCAGTCATTCTCTCCACTCTGCCCACCCCACAGTCAGCCCTTCCTCTTTACTGTTCAGGTTGCACATCAACTCTGCCCACCCCACGGTCAGCCCCTCCTGACTCTTTGCTGTTCAGGTTCCACATCAACTCTGCCCACCCCATGGTCAGCCCCCCCTGACTCTTTACTGTTCAGGTTCCACATCAGTCCATATCTTCCATCTGCTCTTTCCCTCCAGGACTCCCCCTCTGAGCTTTCCTGTAAACATGCAATTCATCAACCAAATCAATAAACAATTTTCTGCTCTCATCTCTTCAGCCACAGAAGCTCTTTTTTTTGAAGGAAGGTTTCAGGAATTGTGAGGGTCTAGCAAAACAAACAATTATTTTAAAAAATTATTACCATTTCACATCCAAATATCTCCTAGGGTCTATGCTGACCACCTGATACCTGACTCTCTAAGTGCTTTGTCTGTTTGCTGGACCTTCCCTACCCTCTCCAGGATTGTAAGCTCTCCAAGATAGGGGCATTGCCCATAAAGCAGAACACACAGCTGTGATGCACGGCAGAAGTGATGTATTATGCCTTAGTAATAAGTGACACTGGTGCCATGACAATTAATAGCATTGTCTCAAATAGTTGATGTCTTTTAGTAAGGGAATGCCTTCTCATGCATTGAGATTAGTATCTAATCTTTTGCTTTCTGAGGTTTATTTTTTTACATATTTTAACTTAAAATTGTGAAAATCTGTTCTGATCATCCCTGTACCAAATATTCATGCTACCTGAAACAGGCTACCTGTTTCTGTTCATTGTGGTGAAGGAACAGTTATGTCCTAGAGGTGAAGGAAGAGAGAGGGAAGGGTTCATACAAGGACATCAGTTATTCTGAGTCATTTTTGGAATCTATATTTTTTTCCCACTCACTTTAAAAACAAAGGAACAACAAAACCTGGTTTCTTTATGTTTCTTGTGCCATGTGATGAGGGCACTTTATGTAGCATCATGTGCTAAGATGTTTGCTATCCTCAGATAACTTGAAGCAACACAGTGATTTTAGAAACAGAACTGCAGATGGTTATTTCGTATCTAACAGATCAGGAATCTTCTAATAGCGACAAAAACACTTGAAACATTTTTGTTCTTATTACAGAGTAGATTTTAAATGGTCAAATTCATTAGTAGTCTGATACACTCTTTAGAAATGTCTTTTGCTTATCTTTCATGGACCCCATGATTTCCTATAAGAATTTACGGTTGTAGATATCTGTTGTCCTTGCATGTTGACAGTGTGAAATGAAGAGGTTGGAGAGTATTTTGGAGGTATCATTTTTTTTACAGTGGCGTGTATACATGAAAGAATAGTCTCACAAAGAATAGTCTCAGTCTTCACCTCCATCACCAAACACACAGGCGCATTGTTTTTAAGTGGCACAGATACATTTAATGTATCTGTGCTGTCACAGATAATCTGAGGGTAAGGCTTTACTACTCAGAGTACCACAAGACTGTTTCAGAGCCCTCCTTGAGTGACCTCTGACATTGCTTGAATCATTACATCAGATGCCCTGATCTTGAATCAAGATTAGATGCACTAATGCATCTAGCCAGTGTTTTCTCTTGACCAGTCACTCCCTGATCAACCTGAACAACAACTTGGTGCTGATATGGTGATATGGCCTTAGACTACAGCAATCTTCATGTTCACATGCTGAAAGGGGTAAGGGGTAAACTTCTCAGCAAAAGAAACTGAGGCCAGGAAAGAGCTTTTCCTGAATTACAGAGATAGGAAACTTGCACTTGATCTGCCCTGCTCTTGCCAGCGGGTTTCACTGCAGTCATGTGGAATTACTAGAGAGAGCTAATTCAACTAGCTAAGCTGAGAGAATAAATATTTGACTAGAGAGAGCTAATTCAACTAGATAAGCTGAGAGAAGACATATTTGACTTAATTCAAATAAAAGTTCTACAGGTAATTGTACCATGGCACTGTATCTATCATTCATCCATATCTGGAGCTAAACTTTAAACAGTTGTTCTACCAACCCATGACCCCTTCCCAGCAGAGGGATCAGGAAAATGGGAGAAAACTTGTGGGTTGAAGTGAAAACATATTTAAAGAAACAGCAAAACTAATATCAATGCCAGTACAAAGTATACTAGTTACATTCAGCCCAGCAAATGTATGGTGGTCACAATAAATGGGAAGGCAGTCCTCAGAAGTAGGAGGAACTAGAAGAGGAGCCATATCAGGACCTTAAACAAGAGACGCATCTATCCTCAGCAAACTACTCCCTAAACTAAGTGTGACATTTTGATCTGGGGTACATCAATTGCCAATCCAGGTCAGCTGTCCTGGCTGACTTGGAACCTCAAACAGCCTTCAGACCACATTGCCTATGATTCTGTTCCAGCAAACCAGAGCAGAAATAACCAAGAGCAACAACTGGGAAGATGACTTCCTGAAGTGTTTGTGTTATGCTATTTGGAGAAATAAGTTTTTCATAGTTTTACTTAAATGCAGAAAGTAACACCAAATATGCAAGCAATTTTTCCTTTGAAGCGTGATGTGTTTTTCCGAAATCATCTACATATGCCCTTACACGGTACTACATTAGCAAACTTTCATAATTTGTTGGGGTTTACAAACATTTGAAACAGCTCTTATGTATACATAAAATTTTCGAATCACAAGTAGTGCTCATTAGTTGCGTAATTAAATAGAGCCTAGACAGGCTGGATGGGTGGGCAGAGGCCAATGGGATGAGATTTAACAAGTCCAAGTGCAGGGTTCTGCATTTTGGCCACAACAACCCCAAGCAACGCTACAGGCTGGGGACAGAGTGGCNATGAAGAGAGGCTGAGGGAGCTGGGGTTGTTTAGCCTGGAGAAGAGGAGGCTCAGGGCAGACCTCATTGCTGTCTACAACTACCTGAATGGGAGGTTGTAGCCAGGTGGGGGTTGGTCTCTTCCCCCAGACAACCAGCAACAGAACAAGGGGACACAGCCTCAAGTTGTGCCAGGGGAGGTACAGGCTGGATGTTAGGAGGAAGTTCTTCCCAGAGAGAGTGATTGGCATTGGAATGGGCTGCCCAGGGAGGTGGTGGAGTCACCATTCCTGGGGGTGTTCAAGAGAAGACTGGCTGGGGCACTTAGTGCCATTGTCTAGATGACTGAATAGGGCTGGGTGATAGGTTGGAGTGGATGATCTTGGAGGTCTTTTCCAATCTGGTTGATTCTATGATTCTATGATTCTAATTTATCCACCTCATGTGTTCATATCTGTGTATGTAAGGGTTCACTTTTCCTCCACTGTGTCATGCATGTTTCAGAGTGAACATAGACCTCCCCTTCCACGCAGGAGTGGAGCAGTGGACAGCTACATCAGTACAACCAATGTCAGTATTTTCAACTGTTTTTTGTCTAACCTTATATCCACCCCCCTAGCTGGATGCCTCCCCGCTTAGACAGTGCAGCACCTTCCACTTGCAAAAGACCACACTGAAGGGCCCACCCCTAATTTGTTGCCTCATTTAGCCTAAAGGGAAAGTCCTTCCAGTCGCAGAGCAGAAGTAATGCTGTTTCTCTTCAGGAAAATAATGGTGCTGTGTCATATACTGCTCACTTAATCTGAGACACACTTAGGCTAAAAACCTTGAGTTATATTCAACATATGGCAGAGGGTCATTATTTTAAGTCATTTAGTTAGACCAGATCTCCATTTGGAGGTGGATCTATTATGATTTGGTGACATTTTCTTTGAGCCCTCAATTTTAAGAAGTGAAAAAAAAGAATTAAAACTTAGACTAAAGATAGAGTGATGTGCTACAATGGTCTCAGGAGAGCTTCTTTGTTGTTTTTTGTTATGGCCCACTGCTAAAATGACAGGGGATTTGGATCGTTTTTTAATGGCATTTGCCTTCTTTCTCTTGACTCTGCTAAAACAGCCCAGGCAGAAATGACATATGGGCTTGTAAAAGTACTTCTGTAAAGCAATGGAAAAAAAAAAACAAAATCCAAAACACGACCCTCTCTGGTACAAGGTGGTTTATCCCAAGTGTCAGGTATTAAAAACATTTGGAAGCAAAGATCTGCAAGGTCTTTCAGTCATTCTTATGTTATACAGACTGAAAATTGGTATGTTTGGGGCTTCAGTTCCACTTTGAAACTATGTTGCCATCCAACATCTGTGCTTAAGATTACCTTCTTTGTCCTGCACTTCTGGCAGTCTCCCTCCCACATATCTGACTGCTGTGTAGATAGCACAAGAAAGATACAACAGGTGCTGCATTCTTACTTGTCCCTTCCACAGCACTCCCACCAGGCTCACAAGAAATCTTCATAAGAAAAGAATAAATAATTGTGAGGCAATCAGCTCACATTTTGTAAAACACAAACACAGTTACTATAGCTAATCTTCCATAAAGAGTCTTGCACAAAATCAGGCACAAACTGAACAGAGGAGAGTTCAAAAGAAACAGAAAATAAACAAGCAGACCTGGGCAGCTCAAAGCAGGTGTATTTGCCTGAGATCTTAACTGTATTGTTACTAAGAAACAGCATCAGCAACCTGATTTTGCAACCATGAGATGTCACCCTGAGTTATGAGGTAAGCATGACTGGTGTGGAAAAATGCTTTGGGAGTATAATACATGTGGGATTAAAATCCTCTAAAATTCGAGGTGTCTACCAGGTCCACGACATGGCAATAGGTGTTACTAAAAAGCCTGGGATATGCTAGTCTGTGTTTGAATTGAAGCAAGACTGGATTATAAGAATTAAATCTGCTGTGGATTTTAACTTGCTGAAAAAAAATCCCAAACAGGTGATCTGCACTGTTTAGGTCACACCTTGAGTACTGTGCCCAGTCCTGGGC
>WAAF01013772.1:5131-28419 GCA_013400475.1 Tricholaema leucomelas | reverse complement strand
CCCTGGCACAACTTGAGACTGTGTCCCCTTGTTCTGTTGCTGGTTGCCTGGCAGCAGAGCCCAACCCCACCTGGCTACAGCCTCCCTTCAGGTAGTTGCAGACAGCAATGAGCTCTGCCCTGAGCCTCCTCTTCTGCAGGCTGCACACCCCCAGCTCCCTCAGCCTCTCCTCACAGGGCTGTGCTCCAGGCCCCTCACCAGCCTTGCTGCCTTTCTCTCAACACCTTCCAGCACCTCAACATCTCTCTTGAATTGAGGAGCCCAGAACTGGACACAGCACTCAAGGTGTGGCCTGACCAGTGTTGAGTACAGGGGCACAATAACCTCCCTCCTCCTACTGGCCACACTGCTCCTGATACAGGCCAGGATGCCATTGGCTCTGCTGCCCACCTGGGCACACTGCTGGCTCATCTTCAGCCTGCTTGATGTGTATGGCACTAAAATATCTGGATTTAGAATCTGTTAGATTGAAACTCATGTCAAAGCAGCAATCTTAATCACAAACACTCCTTATTTTTCAATTGCAATGTACACACTGTTGCACACCTGCTTTAAGGGGTTTGAGATTTCTTTAATCTACAGTGAATAAAATTGCAATTAATTAATTAATGTTTACTAGGCACACAATTGTCCACCTGCTTGTAAGGGGTTTGATTATTCTGTCTTCAAGAGAAAACAAATAAAATTACAATCAATTAATCAGTGTTTACTTCCTTCAGAACTTCATCTTCTGAACTGGCATCATGAAGTGTTTTTAAATCGAGACAGAGGCTGCAATCAGCCCAAAATTTCAGCAAATTTCAGTTTTCCCTTACCTGTGGTGGAGTTGTTGTCCCTGGAAGTGTTCAAGGAAAGCCTGGATGAGGCACTTAGTGCCATGGTCTGGTTGATTGGACAGGACTGGGTGCTAGGGTGGACTGGATGAGCTTGGAGGTCCCTTCCAACCTGATTGATGCTATGTTTCTATGACTCTGTGAAAAGGGCAGCTACATACAAATGGATTCCTTTTTTTCTCTGTTTGTTGTTTATTTTTTTTCAGAACAAAATTTTAATTCATGTGGAAAAGTAACCCTGAAAGTCCTAACACTTTAAATTACTTAAGCACAGCTTCTTCTGGAGCAGCCTGAGGATTCAAATACTAAGCTTGCGCTGCTGAAGTTGGTATTCTCCATGTGCTGCCGATGTGAGAATCAGAGAGAACTCCAATACTTTTCTCCTCTGTGACTTAGATTATAGTGTTAGCTGCAAGCCTGAGAACCTCTTTGAAAGAATCATAGAATCATAGAATCATAGAATGGTTTAGGTTGGAAGGGACCTCAAGGATCATCCAGCTCCAACCCCCTGCCACAGGCAGGGACACCTCCCACTAGAGCAGCTCGCCCAAGGCCTCATCCAGCCTGACCTTAAACACCTCCAGGGAGGAAGCATCCACAACCTCCCTGGGCAACCCATTCCAGTGCCTTACCACCCTCACTGTAAAGAACTTCCTCCTAACATCCAGTCTAAATCTCCCCTCTTCCAGCTTAAACCCATTCCCCCTCGTCCTAACATTACTAGACCGTGTAAATAGTCCCTCCCCAGCTTTCCTGTAGGCTCCCTTCAAATACTGGAAGGCCACTATAAGGTCTCCTCGAAGCCTTCTCCTCTCCAGGCTGAAGAGCCCCAACTCTCTCAGCCTGTCCTCATAGCAGAGGTGCTCCAGCCCTCTGATCATCTTCGTGGCTCTCCTTTGGACCCGCTCCAGCAGTTCCATGTCCTTCTTGTATTGGGGGCTCCAGAACTGCACACAGTACTCCAGGTGGGGTCTGACGAGAGCAGAGTAAAGGGGGAGAATCACCTCCCTTGCCCTGCTGGCCACACTTCTCTTGATGCAGCCCAGCACTCGGTTGGCTGTCTGGGCTGCATGTGCACACTGCCGGCTCATGTTGAGCTTCTCGTCGACCCAGACCCCCAGGTCCTTCTCCTCAGGGCTGCTCTCAGCCATTCATCACCCAGCCTGGAGCTGTGCCTGGGATTGCACCGACCCAGGTTTAGCCTGAGCATTTCATCAGAATTGAGGTGAACTTGATCATAACGTAGCAATCACAATAATGCTCTTAGCTGTTATCCCACGAAGCACTTTATGAATATACCACCAGGATTACAATTTACATTCTGGGGTATTATTTTCTCTTTAAAACTAGTTGCAGTGAAAAGAAGGAAGAAATAAAACCTCAGTGTTAAGTGATGTGCAATCACAATTTCAATTTGGGCTATTATTTTCTCTTTAAAGCTAGTTGCAGTGAAAAAAAAAAGGGAAGAAACAAAATCTCAGTGTTAAGCGATGTGGAATCTCAGCTGCTCTAAAGGAGTATTGCCTAATACCCAGACTTTTTAGGGTTTATATAGGGTTGATGTTTAACATAGTAGTTACTCAGCCTCAACTCTATTTCTCCAGTCCAGCCTGGAGAGCAGCCCTGAGGAGAGGGACTTGGGGGTGCTGGTGGACAAGAAGCTTAACAGGAGCCAGCAGTGTGCACTTGCAGCCCAGAAAGCCAAGCAGAGCCTGGGCTGCAGCAGCAGAAGTGTGGCCAGCAGGGCCAGGGAGGGGATTCTCCCCCTCTACTGCACTCTGCTGAGACCCCACCTGGAGTACTGCATCCAGTTCTGCAGTCTCTATTCCAAGAGGGATGTGGAGATGCTGGAGCCTGTCCAGAGAAGATGATGACTTTTCTCTTCTTGGTTTCTTTTATAAACACTTGCAAAAGTTTGTCCTGGTATGCATCCTGGCTGCTGTTGTAGTGGTCAGTCTCACCTTTGCTGTCAGAAAGACAAAGAATAGAATAGAATAGAATCAACCAGGTTGGAAGAGAGCTCCAAGCTCATCCAGTCCAACCTAGCACCCAGCCCTATTCAGTCAACCAGACCATGGCACTAAGTGCCTCATCCAGGCTTTGCTTCAACACCTCCAGGGATGGTGACTCCACCACCTCCCTGGGCAGCCCATTCCAAGGACTGCTTCTCTCCTAGAAAATGCTCATAATGTACTAATAACATAATGCACTAATAACAAAAATGCTCATAATATACTAACAACATAAGGTAACTAATGACTAATAATGTACTAGAACTTAAGAATCAGCTGAGGAGTCTTTAGGCATCACATTCTACTTATTTATCTTCACCCTTCTGCAGTGCAATTAACCACCTTAAATGGCAGGCTTCTGATTTAAGCAGTCTTCTGGCCTTAAAAAGGACAAGGAAAGAAGATGATCTAATTAAATGACATTGAGAATGAAGTTAGACATAGGAAGGAATAACTTCATCTGTGATAAATTCCAAACTTTTGGCTGAATATAGCATTCATGGCACTGTAAATGCTAATAATTAATATTCTGACATTTAAAAGAACACTAATTTCTAACTGTTTAATCCTGCTTATTACACAGTACTATGTGATCAACACCAGAAGTGTGCTATTAGCAACCCTACAGATGATCATTGAATCATAGAATCAACCAGCTTGGAAGAGACCTCCAAGATCATCCAGTCCAACCTAGCACCCAGCCCTAGCCAATCAACCAGACCATGGCACTGAGTGCCCCATCCAGGCTTTTCTTTTCTTTGGTCAAATACATGGATGGATCTAAAGTCAGGAGAGCCCTGAAGAGGGACCTGGCCAGGCTGGATGGGTGGGCAGAGGCCAATGGGATGAGATTTAACAAAGCCAAGTGCAGGGTTCTGCACTTTGGCCACAACAACCCCAAGCAACACTACAGGCTGGGGACAGAGTGGCTGAGAGCAGCCAGGAGGAAAGGGACCTGGGGGTGCTCGTGGATAGTAGGCTAAAGATGAGCCAGCAGGTGGCCATGGTGGCCAAGAAAGCCAATGGCATCCTGGCCTGGGTCAGGAACAGTGTGGCCAGTAGGACGAGGGAGGTTATTCTGCCCCTGTACTCAGCACTGGTCAGGCCACACCTTGAGTGCTGTGTCCAGTTCTGGGCTCCTCAACTCAAAGAGATGTTGAGGTGCTGGAAGGTGTCCAGAGAAGAGCAACAAAGCTGGTGAGGGGCCTGGAACACAAACCCTATGAGGAGAGGCTGAGGGAGCTGGGGGTGTGCAGCCTGCAGAAGAGGAGGCTGAGGGCAGAGCTCATTGCTGTCTACAACTACCTGCAGGGAGGCTGTAGCCAGCTGGGGTTGGTCTCTTCTGCCAGGCAACCAGCAACAGGACAAGGGGACACAGCCTCAAGTTGTGACAGGGGAGGTCTAGGCTGGATGTTAGGAGGAAGTTGTTGTCAGAGAGAGTGATTGGCATTGGAATGGGCTGCCCAGGGAGGTGGTGGAGTCACCATCCCTGGAGGTGTTCAATAAAAGCCTGGATGAGGCACTTAGTGCCATGGAGCAGTTGATTGGCCAGGGCTGGGTGCTAGGTTGGACTGGATGAGCTTGGAGGTCTCTTCTAACCTGGTTTATTCTGTGATTCTGTGACAAGTGTATTGCTATATAGTTTAGGCATCATTCCTGAGCTCCTCAGACTGTTGAAAGCATGACCCTTACCTTCTGAAAACCTTTGGAATTCTCATATGAACCGATGCCATCTTGAAATACATCACTTTGGCAGGGTAAATGTAGGCTGGGTGCAATGCCAAGTAAAATACATATATATATTTGTCCTCTTTCAGATTTGTGCATCTAAAGAGCTGTAAAAATTTCCTTAATGAAGTAATAATTTCTGCACACATCCCAGACTCATTAAAAATGAAAGATGATAGTTCTGCCTGCTGGAGTGGGTTTTGTTTCCTTGGCTGGAGTCCCTCTGGCTGTTAAACAGGAGTTCATGGGGTACATTTTCTAGGTGCCCTTTGACCAGTCAAGTTTGAAACCCAGTTGGTAAAATTCACAGCAGATTTCAAATGCATGATAAATGTTACATTTCCCAGTAACCATGATTGCTCATAAGTGCTTTCTAAGTTCTACTCCTATTATGTCATTTATTAAGTTAACTACTCATTAACTTTTCTCCAGGAACAGAAAAGTGGCTCCAAAATGCTGCATTTTGATAGCACAGCCTTTAGCCAAATCTGGCTCTAACATAATTAAGACCAACCTCAATGTGTCTTACGTAGTGACTCAGTGTGGGTGAAATGCTAAAGGAGCAGAAGGTCAATGCCTTTTCTCTTTGAGAAGTGCTTTGATGAAAACCTCAGAGGAAAAAAAAAGGATAAAAGTAAATATGTGGCTTCATTTGTGCTGTTCAAAGCAAATGAGCTGAGCCTAGTGAAAGAGAAACTTTTCTTGCCAAGGAACAGAGGCTATCTGTGCATCTGCAGTTGGAGATTAAAGGTGATGCAAGGACAATACTGCTTTCACTTGGCCCCACAATGCTTCATTTACCAGGAATATATTAGGGGAGACAGTTTAAAAGTGTCCAAGTGATAGATACTCCCTTCCTGTTGTGTTTAGAATGAATGGCTTACTGTAAGACTGGAAGTGAAGAAGAATTTGCTCCAGGACTTCTGGGAAAAGGAACTTCCAACCTCCTTAACAACATCTATTTCCAACCTCTTTTTCTTTTCCTATTTCCTTTTTGTTTTTCCTTCCAGATATTATGAATCATATTTTTCTAACGTGTTTAAGAGTATCAAGATCATAATTTCCTCACTGCTGGTCCATTTCTTCATACCCCCCCACTACTTCACATCTATCACAGTTCTGCTCATTGCTGGGATAGGAAGTCTACACTTTTATCTGCTCAACACAATATTTGCAGACTGAGGCTCATTAATTATGCAGGAAGAATTTGATTTACAAATGACTTGTGATTAATTGCTGGGTAAGTGATCCTATACAGTTGCCTTCTGGAAAACGGAAGATAAGAGGTTCAGCTCAGAAAGAGTAAGACAGAAGAGTTCATAGAATCATAGAATCAAGCAGGTTGGAAGAGACCTCTAAGCTCAGCCAGGCCAACCTAGCACCCAGCCCTGTCCAATCAACCAGACCATGGCACTAAGTGCCTCATCCAGGCTTTTCCTGAACACCTCCAGGGATGGTGACTCCACCACCTCCCTGGGCAGCCCATTCCAATGCCAATCACTCTCTCTGACAACAACTTTCTCCTCACATCCAGCCTAGACCTCCCCTGGCACAACTTGAGGCTGTGTCCCCTTGTTCTGTTGCTGGTTGTCTGGCAGAAGAGACCAACCCCACCTGGCTACAGCCTCCCTTCAGGTAGTTGTAGGCAGCAATGAGATCTACCCTGAGCATCCTCCTCGGCAGGCTGCACACCCCCAGCTCCCTCAGCCTCTCCTCACAGGGCTGTGCTCCAGGCCCCTCACCAGCTTTGTGGCCCTTCTCTGGACACTTTCCAGTACCTCAGCATCTCTCTTGAATTGAGGAACCCAGAACTGGACACAGTTCTCAAGGTTCACTTAAGAAGCAGGTTTTTTAAAGAGTGTCATATTCTCTTAACAATTTCTGTCTCATCCCCTGAATTGCTGGACAAGCACAGAGTCACCATCCCTGGAGGTGTTCAAGAAAACCCTGGATGAGGCACTTAGTGCCATGGTCTGGTTGATGGACAGGGCTGGGTGCTAGGTTGGACTGGCTGAGTTTGGAGGTCTCTTCCTATCTGGTTGCTTCTAGGACGCTGATTCTATGACGATGATCATACTTCATACACAGTCCTCATGCTACCAGCTTCACAGATAAAAAGGAAGTGTAGGGCGAGGAAGCTGTGAGGGGCCTGGAGCACAGCCCTGTGAGGAGAGGCTGAGGGAGCTGGGGGTGTGCAGCCTGCAGAAGAGGAGGCTCAGGGGTGACTTCATTGCTGTCTACAACTACCTGAAGGAAGGCTGCAGCCACATATGGTTCGGCTTCTTCTGCCAGGCAAGCAGCAACAGAACAAGGGGAAACAGCCTCAAGTTGTGGCAGGGGAGGTCTAGGCTGGATGTGATGAGGAAGCTGTTGGCAGAGAGAGTGATTGGCATTGGAATGGGCTGCCCAGGGAGGTGGTGGAGTCACCATCCCTGGAGATGTTCAAGACGAACCTGGATCGGGCATTTAGTGCCCTGGTCTGGTTGTTTGGCTAGGGCTGGGTGCTAGGTTGGACTGGATGACCTTGGAGGTCCCTTCCAACCTGGCTGATTCTATAATTCTATGCATCCACTCAAAACTAGGTAGAGACATAGGCTCCCATATAGAGTTAATTCTTCCTGAGTTCCTCCTGTAGATCCAAGCACTTGGCTTTCCTGTCTTCATTTTACAAGCTTAAAGTCTCACAGAAGAAAAAAAGAAGAAGCTCTTGTGAGGACTACAGCACAACTGACAAAGCTTTGCACTCACCAATCAATATGCTTAGAACCTGTCACACTCTTCACTCCTTTCTGCTGCTAGCTTTAAGCAAAGTGATTTAGGAGTTTAATAAAACATATTATCCTTTAGGGACAATGTTTGAATGCCATAATGGAAAGGGCCTCTGTGTCTTACAAGACAGCTATATTCATATTTCCCCCCCAAAAAAGCAGAACAGAATACTTCATTCCACATGTTTCAAGCACATGCATAAGGACATCTATTAGGCTTAACTGATAACTTATATTCTTTCATAGGTCTTTATGTTTACTCTTTAAAACACGAAAAAAGACCCCAAAAAGCATCTTTAAAACTATCCTGTGTCACATAGGCACAGTCTTTTGTTTGTCTGTACTGTAGCATGTCAATCAAAACCCCTAAGTCCCCTAAGTCCCAGCTACATTTCTACCTAAGTACAGAAAATGACATTTACAATATTGTGAAGGGTTGAGATCTAAATAAAGCCTCACAGAAAAAACTCATGTGAAAAACTGTGTCTTTCCCATCTCTTGAGGGAGAGTTTTTGCTGCCTAGTCACTGCCTGCTGATGAAGAGACTGACAACTTGTCCTTCTCACCAGTTAGACTGTGAAGCTGACTGTTATTTGACTATTCCTTCCACAATGCTCTTAAAAGCAAAAGAAGATATTCAATTTCCTTTCTAAGACTGATATTTGTCTGTTTTAAGAACATGTCAAATAAGTTCCTTTCCAAAATCTGACACCTGTATACAATCATAGAATCAAGCAGGTTGGAAGAGACCTCCAAGCTCATCCAGTCCAACCTAGCACCCATCCCTG
This sequence comes from Tricholaema leucomelas, assembly GCA_013400475.1. Taxonomy (NCBI): domain Eukaryota; kingdom Metazoa; phylum Chordata; class Aves; order Piciformes; family Lybiidae; genus Tricholaema lacrymosa; species Tricholaema leucomelas. The sequence goes on along the minus strand of WAAF01013772.1, from coordinate 20,290 downwards.
TCCAGTCAACCAGACCATGGCACTAAGTGCCTCATCCAGGCTTGGCTTCAACACCTCAAGGGNGAGGAGCCCAGAACTGGACACAGCACTCAAGGTGTGGCCTGAGCAGTGCTGAGTACAGGGACAGAATAACCTCCCTTGTCTTTCTGGCCACGCTGTTCCTGATACAGGCCAGGTTGCCATTGGCTCTGCTGCCCACCTGGGCACACTGCTGCCTCATCTTCAGCTACTCTCTACCAGCACCCCCAGGTGCCTTTCCTCCTGGCTGCTCTCAGCCACTCTGTCTCCAGCCTGTTAGCTCTGCCTGGGGTTGCTGTGGCCGAAGTGCAGAACCCTGCCGTTGCCCTTGTTGCATCTCATCCCCTTGGTCTCTACCCATTCTTCCAGCCTGTCAAGGTCCCTGCAGTGGCATTATTCCTGTGGCATTTTCTCCCTAAGAAGTTAAAGATGGTGAAGATTTCTGGTCTGAACTTTGATTAAAAGAGTCATATGTCAATAACTGTCGAATGGTTTCAAAACAAGTAAAATCAAACTCCTAGAAGGATTAAGCACTGAAATATTTAAACCAGCAGATGTCTAGCTTGATCCCTAGGCACAGCTATAATTCAATGACTGAACAAATCTGAGGGTAGAGAGTTGGAATGAAAAGTCCTGCACAGCAATGTGTAGCACCTCATCAGAGGTTTCAACTGCAGTGCACATTATTTATTAAACTGTCAATCTGCTGGAACTAGAAGAGTATTAGATTGAGTTCCACAGCAGCCAGCTCAGGATCATCTGGGAGTGCTGTATCAGGAAGTCTTGAAATCATTATCCAGATGCTTCAGGGTAAGGCAGTGGCTGCCAGAAAAGTCAGTGATAATTCTAATTCTGACTAAACAGGGACCTGGGCTTGGGGTTTTCTTTTCTTCTCACACCAAAGCACCCAGTAATCACCACCTGGAATAAAGTGGCAGTAGATGGGGAGTCTGAAATGGAAATGTCATCTATCCCTACAAGCACAGTAGAGAGAGGGAAAAACCACTGTGGTTTGTTGTTCCTTTCAGGTTTTGGAAGATGCCCTTGACAGAATAACAATCAGCAGAATCTGTTTGAAAGAGTTCTCCCTGTAGGTAAACTGACTGGAGAATACCAGGCTGACATAGTTGTCTGCTCACAGGCAAAATCATGGACCTTCAGAGAATAAAGTCAAGGTCTGTGTATCCTCCTTGCCTCTAACTAAATTCATTAGTAATGAGATGCCATGAAAAGATCTGGAGAAATTGCTGTCCAATCAAGTCAAAGTCATTTGAAGATGGAAGATTTCAGTAGCAAATGTGTAATGTAAGGTACACTTTTTTAACCTAAACTGGGAAGAGAGAAGGCAATATTCTAGCTCAATTTTAGCTTATCATTCCTGGCAATGCTGGCAGCTCGTGGCTTGGGCACATTCACTCTGGTATGGGTCAAGATCTGGCTGGAGGGCTGGGCTCAGAGAGTGGTGGTGAATGGTGCCACATCCAGTTGGCAGCTGTCACTAGTGGTGTGCCCCAGGGATCAGTGCTGGGCTCAGTCCTGTTCAATATCTTTACTGATGATCTGGACCAGGGGTTTGAGTCCAGCATCAGTAAGTTTGCAGGTGACAACAAGCTAGGAGCAGGTGTGGAGCTGTTGGAGGGTAGGAGAGCCCTGCAGAGGGACCTTGACAGGCTGGATGGGTGGGCAGAGGCCAATGGGATGAGATTTGATAAGGCCAAGAGCAGGGATCTACACTTTGGCCACAACAACCCCAGGCAGCACTACAGGCTGGGGACAGAGTGGCTGAGAGCAGCCAGGAGAAAAGGGACCTGGAAGGGCTGGTAGAGAATAGCTGAAGATGAGCCAGCAGTGTGCCCAGGTGGGCAGCAGAGCCAATGGCATCCTGGGCTGGCTCAGGAGCAGTGTGGTCAGTAGGACAAGGGAGGTTATTTTTCCCTTGTACTCAACACTGCTCAGGCCACACCTTGAGTGCTGTGTCCAGTTCTGGGCTCCTTAATTCAAGAGAGATGTTGAGATACTGGAATGTGTCCAGAGAAGGGCAACAAAGCTGGTGAGGAGCCTGGAGCACAGCCCTGTGAGGAGAGGCTGAGGGAGCTGGGGGTGTTTAGCCTGCAGCAGANTTGATTCTATGGTCCTATGATTCCAGAAGGTCAGGCATAGATTCCCTGTGCATGTAGGTGACAGTATGTTAGTTGTCACAAATAGGTTAAGCTGAAACTAGTCTGCAAATAGTTTGATCTGAGAAGAGAAATCCTGTTAACTCAATATGCAAATTTGAGGACAATTCTACCACAACAGCAGCCAGCAACATGCACCTGGGGCCAAGAGGACCAATGATACCCTGAGGTGCATTAAAAAAGAGCATGGCCAGCAGGTCAAGGGAGATTCTCCTCCTCTGCTCCTAGTGAGACTGCATTTGGAGTACTGGGTTCAGTTCTGTGCTCACCAGTTTGGGAGAGACAGGGAACTACCAGAGACAGTCCAGTGATGGTATTCAAAGACAATGAGGTGACTGCAGCATCTATTTCACAAGGAAAGGCTGAGACACCTTGGGTCTCAGCACAGAGAAGAGAAGACTGAGCAGGATCTTCTCAATGCTTACTAATATCTAAAGGGTGGGCAACAAGAGGGTGCAGCCAGCTGCTTCTCAGTGCTGCCCAGCAACAGAACAAAGGGGCAGTGGGCAGGAGATGGAACCCAGGGGATTCTATCTGAACATGAAGAAAAGAAAACTTCTTTTCTGTGAGGGTGACAACACTGGAGCAGATTGCCCAGAGAGGATGTGGAGTCTCCTTCTCCAGAGAGATTCCAAAGCCTCTTGGACACAATCCTGGGCAACCTGCTTAGGTGATTCTTCTTTAGCAGGGATTGAGCTAGATAATCTCCAGAGGTCCCTTCCAACAGTCAAGGGACCATGAAAGATCATCTGGCCCAGCACCCCTGCCAGAGCAGGATTACCCAGAGCAGATCACACTGGAATGCATCCAGATGGTTCTTGAATAGCTCCAGAGAGGGAGACTCCACAACCTCCCTGGGCAGTCTGTTCCAGTGTTTTGTAACCCTCACAGGGAAAAAAATTCTTCTTTAGGTTCACATGGACCCTCCTACTCCTCAACTTGCACCCATTGCCCCTTGTCCTGGAAAACTGGCTCCAAACAAAACACCCCTGGCTTTGCCCCTGCCATTTCTCTCTGTCCTAAGGAAGAATGGAGGCTCGGCCAAGAGGATTAAGAAGCAAAGGTGAATCAGCAAAGCAAATGGAGGGTGAGGTTAGAGAGCAAGATGGAGTTCAGCCAGCAGCCTCAGCTCTCCCCAGCAGGCAAAGAGCTGAGAGCAAAGCCCAGCATGAAGTGCCCAAGCAAAGTCCAGAGCAAAGTGACTATCTTTTTGCTTTTCCTTTATACACATCTCAGCAAGGCTGTGAGGGAAGTAGACCTCACCATTGTTTTCATTTCCCAGCCTGTGATCTAATTCTTCTCACCAAAACATCCCAGCTAGGCTCAAACTAGCACAGTTTGTGTATTTAGAGCTGTCACATGAAGTGATTTATCCGGTTGCCCATCAGCTGTCTTCATGCTCATGATACTAAATGGTTAAACGTCTTGAATAGTGAATCTCAAAGCACTGCCTACAGCTGGTGACAGAGCAAGGCTCCTGTGAGCTGAGCTGCACCAAACATCTGGCACATATATCACACAACCAGCCATCCAGAAGCGTTTTGTATGGACAGTTTAAATACGATGAATGGCTAAGACTGACCCATTAAACATGGCTGAGACCTTCTCAAGGTAAATCTTCAGTCACAGAACATCAGCCTCACAACATGAGATACAATTAAAGGTCATCTGCTGTGGCAGAGAGCATATGCTGATGTGATCAAACATAAGGAGGGGAAAAGGGGGAAGGAAAATTACAGCGCACAAAATGAAGTAAGGGTAGGATGTATAGAGAGCTGCATCTGCCACATCCTCAGCTGTGAAAGGGTTGAGGAAATTCAATCAAAGTCCCCCAAGGAAAGCTGCTTGTTTTATAATTTGACATGGGACCTCTTTTGGCAGTGCAGAAATGCCATCAGCATGCACACCTTCAGGTAGTGACAGGACTGGGGGGAAGGGAGCAAAGCTGGAGGTGGGTAGGTTCAGACTGGATATGAGGAGGAAGTTGTTCAGCGTAAGAGTGGTGAGAGCCTGGAATGGGTTGCCCAGGGAGGTGATTGAGGCTCCATGCCTGGAGGTGTTTAAGGTGGTCAGGCTGGATGAGGTTGTGGGCAGCCTGAACTAGGGTAGGGTGTCCCTGCCCATGGCAGGGAGTTTGGAACTAGATGATCCTTGTGGTCCCTTCTAATCCTGACTTAGTCTATGATTCTATGATTCTACCTTCTCTAAACCTCAACAATATAAGTGTCCTTATGAACTCTGCCCAATTTTGGGCACCCCAGTTCAAGAGAGACAGGGACTTACTGGAAAGAGTCCAGTGGAGAGCCTGGGGGACTTGAGCATCTCCCCTAAGGAGACAGACTGAGAGACTTGGGAATATTTAGTGGAGAAGACTGAGAAGAGATCTTATCCATGTGTACAAATATCTGAGGAGTGAGTAGCAAATGGCTGGGGCCAAGCTCTTTTTGGTGGTCTGCAGCGATAAGACAAGGAGCAACAGCTGCAAACTGGAACACAGAAGGTTTCACTGCAATATGAGGAGAAACTTCTTTACAGTGAGAGTGAAAGAGCACTGGCACAGGCTGCCCAGAGAGGTTGTGGAGTCTCTTTCTCTGGAGACTTTCCAAACCCACCTGGATGCATTCCTCTGCAGGCTCTCCTAGGGGATCCTGCTTTAACAGGGAGGTTTGTGCCAGTTTGAAGCTAGCTGGAATATTTTGGTGAGAGGAATTAGATGATAGGCTGCCAAAAGGAACCAATGGTGATGTCTGCTGCACTCATAGGCTTGCTGAGATGCATAAAAACAAGAACAGAAATATAGATAACAGAGTTGCTCTCTGGTTCTGGCTGTCTGCACTTTTCTCCCTGACCTGCTGTCTGTGTAACTAATCTTTCTGCTTCCTAACCTCCCTGGCTGATCTTCCAACATCATCTTGAAAATAAGGCAAAGTCTGGGATAAGGTAGAGGGGTGGAAAGAAGGTGGAAGGGTGGTTGGGAGACCCTCCTGGGCACTCTGGTTTCTGGGAGGGCTGCTGTGTTTCTGTATGACCTTTTAACTTGTCTATCTCTGTCTGTAGCTGTAGATACTGTAAATACCTGCTTGTATATAAGCTTCATTCCTTAGTTTCCAGTTGGCTGAGTCTAGTCTGGGTGATTTCATAAGAGTGGGGGGGTGAGTAACATCCAAACCGTCACAAGGTTGAGCTTGATGATCTTTGAAGGTCCCTTCCAACCTCTATATTTCTGTGACCCTGTGAACATTGTATAAGCCACTCTATGCTACCAACACAAACTAGTTTCAAATGACAGCTAATGAAAGGCAGGAATCTCTGACAAGGCTTTCCACACATCTCAAACTTATTTTGCACAGGGAGTTTCTTAAAGGAGAGTTATCCCTTGAGTGTAGCTCAGCACCAAAAGGAAAAGACTCTTTCTCATGTCACTGCTGTGTGTGGCAGCTTTGTCATCACTTTCACAGATGTCTGCAAATCTCAGTTGCCACAGCTGTGTGGTGAATACTGACATCTTCTCAGTCCCAGAGGACTAAACTGCACTTCCAAGTCCTGCCCTCTCTCATATGGATGTCACAAAGCCACATGGGTGGGAGGATCTCTGAGGAACGTGACCCAGGAGAGTTGCTGACAGCACTATGGACGGGGCAGGAATCTTAACTAAAAGAATTCCAATCCAACAGCATTTGTAGAAGGAAAACAGAGCAGTGAGAAAAACTGGAGACAGAAAAAGTCCAGGAGAGGTTGGAGAGAGCCATGGGGACAGGGAAAGAGACAGGGACAGGCCCAATCAAGGCAGCAGAGAGGAGTGAAGAAACATCACAGCACAGGCAAACCTACAGCACAACCCAGTCAAGAGACAGGGCAAAGGAGTCAATCTCCACCACAAGAGGATGTCCTGATAGGGCATAAATCCTTCCAGGTCAGTTTAACTCTTGCTCCCCTTCTCCTGTTGTGGGTCCAGGACTGGAGTTAGGTTAGCAAACAACAAGGGTTTGGCCCCAGAACAGCCTCGAGGGCTAGAGACTTAGCACCACATGTCAGGTGTCTTGTGCTGCCCCTCAGTGTGCCTTCGTGGTCACCCAAGGCATGAAGTTATGAATCCGTTGGCCAGAACAATGATGCTGGTGCCTACTGGCCAGTTTCATTCTCAAAATGAAGTATTTAATGGGGGGTGATTTAGAAACCTGCACCTCTCTGCCTTTCCCTACTGACCCTCCACCAGGAGCAGCACCTCATTCATGGCTGATTAATTGGGAATCAGGGTGGCCACATATTTGCATCTTGCAATAGCAGCTGAGCAGCAGCAACTCAGTTCTTCTCTTCTCCCCTCTGCCTGGAATAGTTTGTGTTTTATGCTGGGATCATTATCATGAGTTTTGGAAGCATCTTTGTACAGGAGACTCAGGGACTAAAGCATGCTGAGTACATCTGTTGGAGTTAACGCTAAGGCTCCATAAGCAGAATTAGGATTTGGAGTTAATGCTAAGGCTCCACAGGCATAGTTAGAATTGGAGTCAATGCTAAGGCTCCATAAGCAGAATTAGGATTTGGAGTTAATGCTAAGGCTCCACAGGCATAGTTAGAATGGGAGTCGATGCTAAGGCTCCATAAGCAGAATTAGGATTTGGAGTTAATGCTAAGGCTCCACAGGCATAGTTAGAATGGGAGTCGATGCTAAGGCTCCATAAGCAGAATTAGGATTTGGAGTTAATGCTAAGGCTCCACAGGCATAGTTAGAATGGGAGTCGATGCTAAGGCTCCATAAGCAGAATTAGGATTTGGAGTTAATGCTAAGGCTCCACAGGCATAGTTAGAATGGGAGTCGATGCTAAGGCTCCATAAGCAGAATTAGGATTTGGAGTTAATGCTAAGGCTCCACAGGCATAGTTAGAATGGGAGTCGATGCTAAGGCTCCATAAGCATAGTTAGAACTGGAGTCAATGCTGAGGCTCCATAAGCATAGTTAGAATTGGAGTCAATGTTAAGGCTCCATAAGCATAGTTAGAATTTCCCTAGCTTTTTGTTCCTATTTTCCCAAGCTCTGACTGTTAAAGCTGTTGAATTCTGTGCAACCACTTCCTGTTGACTGAAAATCCAAAGAATCTCAGGGAATTTTCCTGAATTTTTGAATATTAATAATTAAAAATTACTATTTATACAAAAATTGATATTCAGAATTCATAACATAGTATTAATTTCCACAGCAGAGGAGGATAAATCCACAGAGGCTTCCACAGACCTTATCCCAGGTCACCCAGGTCTGACCCAGAGCTGACTCTCGTCACCTGCAACCCAGCTCTGCGGGGAGGAAAGAGATTGAAAAGCTCATTGGTGCATGCTGGACCCTGACATATGACTTCTTTTCTGACCAAGACAAGATTGGAACCTTTTCCTCACTGTAGTTTTAAATGTTTCCAAAGTTCTTACTCCTGGGAGGTTTACAGACAGCCTAATATTCTTCATTACTGGAAGCAGAAAGTAGGAGGTGTGACCCTATCACTTGATGACTCATGGGAATGTGAATCAGTTAGTCTTGATTATTATTAGTTCATGTAGAAACTGTGTCTGTGCATCATAAGCCTGCAGAGGCATAAAGCACTGAGAGCTAAGACTGCCTGAGAAATAAATCTGTGTCTCTGAGAAGTTCCATTAAGAGCAAAGTGCTAGGAGAAAATTGGATGTCTTGAATACAGACTGTATTAAACATGAGAATGCAACCAATCTACTCCATCTACTGTAATGGATTTTCAGGGCACATAACAGATGACCAAGTTCTTATCTTCATTCAGATGCAGCTGATGCAGTGCATGCATTTCTCAGCTATCAACTGGACCTCTTTGACATGCAAAAAAAAAAAGCATCTCTTGTGTTCAGAACAGAACATGCAGAGCACCCCTGTGATAATAGCAAGAAGGACACTCCAGGAGGTGTCTTTTGCAATGTCTTGAAGCTCTTAACAGAATAGGTTAGCCTTGAAATAAAGGAATAAACTCAGCCTAGTGGGCTGCATGCAGATCCATTTCTACTGCACACAACATTTAGCATGTTGTGTTATTGGTCCAAATAATAGCAAATGGTTCCCCACACCTTCCATTTGCAGTTGGATTTTAATGGCACAGGATCACAGAGTTAACCGGGTTGGAAAAGACCTTTAGGATCATCGAGTCCAACCTAGCACCTAACCCTTCTAATTAACTAAACCATGGCACTAAGTGCCTCATCCAGCCTGCTTTTAAACATCTCCAGGGCTGACGACTCCACCACCTCCCTGGGCAGCCCATTCCAATGCCAATCACTCTCTCTGGCAGCAACTTCTTCCTAACATCCAGCCTAGACCTCCCCTGGCACAACCTGAGACTGTGTCCTCTTGTTCTGTCACTGGGTACCTGGCAGAAGAGAATAACCCCTCCTGGCTACAATCTCCTTATGTTGTAGACAGCAATGAGCTCTGCCCTGAGCCTCCTCTTCTGCAGGCTGCACACCCCCAGCTCCCTCAGCCTCTCCTCACAGGGCTGTGCTCCAGGCCCCTCACCAGCTTTGTTGCCCTTCTCTGGACGCATTTGAGCACCTCAACATCTTTCTTAAATTGAGGGGCCCAGAATTGGACACAGTACTCAAAGTGTGGCCTGACCAGTGCTGAGTACAAGGGGCATAATTTATAGATGTTCAAAGAGTAAAAAGAACCCTGAAAGACTGAGCCAACACTACCCATTTAAAATGCTTTCTGTACATCTGAATTTGACAACTCCTTGTCTTAATCCTGTAAAGCCTTCATATGGTGCACACAGTGAAGCATCTTGGTGTTACTGATCACAGAATCATAGAATCACTTAGGCTGGAAAAGATTTTCATGATCATTGGGTCTCATCTTTAACCTAACACCACCAACTGGTGGCTCAGTTAACAGTGGATTTCAGTGCTGACCGAAATCCAGGTGAGTGGCTGGAGAGTGGTTTGGCAGAGAGAGACCTGGCAGTGCTGGTTGACAGTCAGCTGAACGTGAGCCAGCAGGGTGCCCAGGTGGCATGAATGGCCAATGGCATCTTGGCTTGTATCTGGACTGATGTGGCCAGCAGGACTAGGGGTGTAATTCTACCCCTGTACGTGGCACTGGTGAGGCTTCACCTCGAGTGCTGTGTGCTGCTCTGGGCCCTTTGCTTCAAGAATGTTATTGAGGTGATGGAGCAGTTTCATAGGAGAGGAAGGGAAGGAACTGGAGGGGAAGGCTGATGAGGAGAGGCTGAAAGAGCTGGGGCTGTTTAGCTTAGAGAAGAGGGACTCAGAGGGCATTTAATCACACTCTACAACTACCTAAAGGGAAGTTGTAGTAAGGTGGAGGTCAGGCTCTTCTCCCAGGCAACTTGTGACAAGGCGAGAGGGCATGGTCTGAAGCTGTGCCACTGGAGGGTTAGGTTGGATGTGAGGAAGCAATTCCTCATGGAAAGGGGAATTAGAAACTGGAATGGCTCATCACCCTTCCACCTTCTCCCACCCCTCTCAACCTTACCCCAATCCAAAGGAAGAATGAAGGTTCGTCCAGGGGGTTAGGAAGCAAAGTGGATTAATCAGAGATCCAGCAAAGAGGCCAGAGAGAAATGCAGCTCAGCCAGTTCCCCCAGAAGAAGTACCTTAGCTATGCTTGGGTTCTTGTTCTTATACCTCTCAGCAAGCCTATGAGTGAAGTAGACCTCACCATTGTTTTTCTCTTTCACAGCCTGTGATGGCTGACTCAATGAGGGCAAGTTTGCAGATGACACCAAGCTGGGGGCAGATGTTGCTGGGTTGGAGGGCAGAAGGGCTCTGCAGCAGGACCTTGACCACCTGGACAGATGGGCAGAGTCCAAGGGGATGGCATTCAATGGCTCCAAGTGCCAGGGGCTGCACTTTGGCCACAACAACCCCATGCAGAGATACAGGCTGGGGTCAGAGTGGCTGAGAGCAGCCAGACAGAGAGGGATCTGGGGGTGCTGATTGATACCCACCTGAACATGAGCCAGCAGTGTGCCCAGGTGGCCAAGAGAGCCAATGGCATCCTGGCCTGCATCAGGAATGGTGTGGCCAGCAGGAGCAGGGAGGTCATTCTGCCCCTGTACTCTGCACTGGTTAGACCACACCTTGAGTACTGTGTCCAGTTCTGGGCCCCCCAGTTTAAGAGGGACATTGAGATGCTTGAACGTGTCCAGAGAAGGGCAACGAGGCTGGGGAGAGGCCTCGAGCACAGCCCTACGAGGAGAGGCTGAGGGAGCTGGGATTGTTTAGCCTGGAGAAGAGGAGGCTCAGGGGTGACCTTATTGCTGCCTACAGCTACCTGAGGGGTGGTTGTAGCCAGCAGAAGGTTGCTCTCTTCTCTCAGGCAGCCAGCACCAGAACAAGAGGACACAGCCTCAAGCTACGCCAGGGGAAATTTAGGCTTGAGGTGAGGAGAAAGTTCTTCAGTGAGAGAGTCATTGGACACTGGAATGGGCTGCCCAGGGAGGTGGTGGAGTCGCCGTCCCTGGGGCTGTTCAAGGCAGGATTGGACGTGGCACTTGGTGCCATGGTCTAGCCTTGAGCTCTGTGGTGAAGGGTTGGACTTGATGATCTGTGAGGTCTCTTCCAATCCTGATGATACTGTGAGACTGTGAGACTGTGATACTGTGATCTAATCCTTCTCACCAAAACATTCTAGCTAGGCTCAAACTAGCACAGGTATATAAAGGATTTGGGAGTTCTTCTTCCCTTGATCAGGTAGTTGTGCACAGACAATGTCACAACATTTTCAGTATGTAATTCAATTATTGTTGATCAACTTTTCAAGGGATCTTAGGGGGGAAAAAAATCACTTTATTTTTCCAAAACATGTGATTTACTCCATATAGGATGGGGGGGGGGGAGATTCAGGCTGATTTCTCTTAATGAAGCACTGCTTCTTAGATATTCAAGCTGTAATTGAGAGATGGCTGAGCACCAAAGCTTGAAAACAAAACCTAATGAACAGCATCCTCGCTAAAACATCTCGTAGTGCCGTTCCACTGAAGGGCAAACTCTTTGTGAGAGCAGAATCATTTTCCCCACAGAGAGAGCAGTCATCAGGAGCTCTTCTTGGTGAAATTTCATAGTTTAAGCACTGAATAATCAGACAGGCTTATTAAAAGCAGTGGTTAATAATGCCTATTTGAAAGGCTCATCTGAAAGCAAAGAGTGCTTCCGTGTGACTGTCTGCTGTGGATGTGCCCTGGTATCACTATACTGTGAGAACAGCACCTGGCTGCTGGGGATGGGAAGTAATGGAAAATGACAGACTTTTTGAAGATGCTGTGGTGCCAATGGCATGAATAATGCATGAGGGTAACAGGTATAATCAGTGCTGTTTAATAGTCTGCAGCCTCCAAAGGTACAACAGCAGCATACAGAGGAATACGGACAGCCAACGCTGTGCTGGGCTGCAGCCAGAGCAGTGTGGGCAGCAGGGCAAGGGAGGGGATTCTGCCCCTTTACTCTGCTCTCCTCAGACCCCACCTGCAGTCCTGGGTGCAGTTCTGGAGCCCCCAGCACAAGGACATGGAACTGCTGGAGCCAGTCCAGAGGAGAGCCACGAAGATGCTGAGAGGGCTGCAGCAGCTCTGCTCTGAGGACAGGCTGAGAGAGTTGGGGCTCTGCAGCCTGGAGAAGAGAAGGCTTCCAGGAGACCTTAGAGTGGCTTTGCAGTATCTGAAGGGAGCCTACAGGAAGGCTGGGGAGGGACTATTGACAAGGTCTGGGAATGTCAGGACGAGGGGGAATGGGTTTGAACTGGCAGAGGGGAGATTTAGACTGGATGTTAGGAGGAAGTTCTTTACAGTGAGGGTGGTGAGACACTGGCACAGGTTGCCCAGGGAGGTTGTGGATGCTTCCTCCCTGGAGGTGTTTAAGGCCAGGCTGGATGAGGCCTTGAGCAACCTGCTCTAGTGGGAGGTGTCCCTGCCTATGGCAGGGGGTTGGAGCTGGATGATCCTTGAGGTCCCTTCCAACCTAAACCATTCTATGATTCTATGATTCTATGATTCCAGTTTCTGGAGGGCTACTGAGGTGCCCAAGTGGAAAAATGTCAGAGACCTTTCAGGTTCTATAACTTAGACTGTCCTAAAGAGTCTCTTGATTTGCATCAGGATTTGATTTAGCTCTTAGAGCTGTTTTTATCATCTGTGTGTGTGTGAAACAGGTATGTTTTTCTTCAGGTAGTTGTAGTCAGCAATGAGGTCACTCCTGAACCTCCTCTTGTCCAGGCTAACTACTCCCAGCTTCCTCAGCCTCTCTTCATAGATAGACTAGGATGGGACTCATCAGGCTTTGATAAGGAGATGGGTTCAAAATATCTTGGTAGCTGAAAGTGTTTAACTGTTCACACTGGCTGTAAGGAAAAGGAAAAAAAAATGAGAGAGAGAGAGAGAAAAAACTTGCAAGGAAAGGCAGGTGGCTACAGAACCTATCTTTCCTTTCTGCTGAATTCCCTGGGTTGTGGGAGGTGTAACAGATATTTCCCAGGACCAGTTTAGAAACCAGAAACTTACATTTCCTCTGCTCATAGATAGTCCCCTTTACAAGGCTGTTTTTTATACTGTCTGGAAGATCAAGAACTGCTTCCAGGAAAAGAACCATCAGGCTTTTAATGATGGCTGAGACTATTTGGGGTCTATTGATAAATATTTCTCATTTGAAATCCTACATATTCCGAAGTTCCTATAAAAATGAAAGTGCAGGATTTTGGTCCCATCATATTATAAAGTAATTGGTTTTTTGCATCCAATTGTTTGGGAAGAGTTGTAAGACACACAGTGGCTATACATCATCACCTGAAGGGAGGCTGTAGCCAGGTGGGATTGGGCTCTTCTGCCAGGCAACCAGCAGCAGAACAAGGAGACACAGCCTCAAGTTGTGCCAGGGCAGGTCTAGGCTGGATGTTAGGAGGAAGTTGTTGTCAGAGAGAGTGATTGGCATTGGAATGGGCCACCCAGGGAGGTGGTGGAGTCACCATCCCTGGAGGTGTTGAAGCAAAGCCTGGCTGAGGCACTTAGTGCCATGGTCTGGTTGATTGTCTAGGGCTGGGTGCTAGGTTGGACTGGATGATCTTGGAGGTCTCTTCCAACCTGCTTGATTCTATGATTCTATGATCTTTTGCAGGTCAAATGTTACTGGCAGAGTTGTAGCTGATGCCTTACTTCTGCCGCAATGCTAAGATAGCCTTTTGCAAAGCCCTTGGCAGTGTTGAATACAGATGTGGTAGGAGTGTAGGGAGAGGCAATGATTTCTCACAAAAGGCCAGCACAGAATTCTTCATCAGAGCTGAGTAAGCAGCTGGCTGCAGTGGCTCTTTCACACACACATACAGAGGATAACAACAGCTCTAAGAGGTAAATCAAATTTCGATGCAAATCAAGAGTCTCTTTAGGACAGTCTGAGTCATACCACCTGAAAGGTGTCTGACATTTTTCCACTTGGGCACCTCAGTAGCCCTCCAGAAACTGGAAATATTGTGGTCTGCTTTGCTCAGCATCCTTAGTTATTCATTGCCTTAGTTTATTTGGCTTTACCTTCTCGACTTCGTGTTCCAGGGCAGACACAGGACAGATGGCCTGACTGTCTTCTCTCTCCAATTTCTCCTGCAGCAGGGAGGAGATTGGATGGGAAGAGCAGTGCAACAGTTCCTTTATCACCAGAAAAATATGTGGAGGGATGAAAAGCTTTAAAGATCTGTGAAAATACAATGAGCTGCTCTGTTGCTTGTTCAACAGCCTCTCCACAGCCCCCCTGACTCTGAAGGGCAAAGATTCCTGTAAGGAGTGCAGACACAGACTTATTCCTTTGTTGACCATCTCCAGGGATGACTGTTTGAGTAAGAACTGTGAATAGGATGATTCATCATCTGATGAATATCCCTTCTGCTTTCCTTCTCACTGTGGCATAGAGACCACAGCTGCAGGGGCAGCACAAGAAGACCAAGCTGTCAAAGAAATTCCAGCAAAGGGAAGATTTAATGAGCCTGGGTTATGTAATGCAAAGGAGAAATCTGCCAAAGAAAGATGACTGAGATGCCCTATGGAAATGTCAATGTCTTGCCAGTGTTTGCTGAGTGAAGAGGGAGTCAAGAGTTACCCCCAGAGTAGTGGGGGTGCTGTAGTCTCTCATGCTTAAGAAGGGGAGAATCTATATATACCAGATCTGTGAAACATAAGCCTGGTACAGATGCCCTTGGGATCTTCAATTCTTCCTACGCTCTCAGCATCCAATACCAGCACCGAGCAAACTACTTCTAGCTGGCTGAGTCCTATCAACTGTGTTTCTGGCACAGTTTGAGACAAGTTGTGCACTGTCCCCTTGATCCATCCCCAAGCTACCTAAATGCGTTGCAATGCCAAAATCTCCTCAGGATGAGACTTTTGTGCCAGCATAGAATGAGCTATTGAGACTCCTGGCCAGGTTTGAAGGAAAGCCAACTTTGCCTTGCAGTATCTACCTCCTCATCACGATGCCAATGTCTTGGATCAATGTTTTGTGAACTGTGTAATTTCTTTCTTCCCATTTAGATGGACTCTGCTTCATGCCAGCACTCCAAATCTGATAGTTGAGTATGGACAGTGGTTCAGTGACTACTGGGCCAGTGGAGTAAGTGTAGTTTTCCTTCACCACTGGGAACCTGTTTTTTTCCTAAGCAAGATTTAGCTTTGCTCTCCTTTCATCTCATGCCAAGCAGCTGACTAGCAGAAAATTTCGCACATCACAAATCTCTCAGAACTTCCTTGACAGGGCATGACAAGAATGATCATTTCTTTGAAAATGAAGATTGAAGCACTTGAGCATTTTGTGCTTTGCTTTTGTTAAGGTCTTTGGAAGGGAGAACTAAGGGGAGGAAACACAGAGGTGGATGGGAACAATCAAGAAACAAATGCATAGAGAAAACAGTGTGGCCAGGAGGAGGAGGGAGGTTCTTCTGCCCCTGTACTCAACACTGCTC
>WAAF01013771.1:8983-29739 GCA_013400475.1 Tricholaema leucomelas | reverse complement strand
AGGAGGAGGAAATAAAAAAGGAGGAGAAAAAAGAGGGGGGGAAAGGAGGAGGAAATAAAAAGGAGGAGGAAAAAAAGAGGAAAAAAAGGAGGAAGGGAAAAAGTGGGGGGAAAAGAGGGAAAAAAAGAGGATGGAGGAAAAAGAGAGGAGGGGAAAAAAGGGGAAAAGGGTGGGGGGAAAGGAGGGGAAAAAGGAGGGGGGAAAAGAGGAGGGGGAAAAAAGAGGAGGGAAATAAAAGAGGAGGGAAAGAAAAAGAGGGGGCAAAGAAAGAGGAAGGAAAGAAAGAAGAGGCAAAAGAGAAGAGGGGAGGAAAAATGGAGAGGTGGCAAAAAGGAGGAGAGGAAAAAAGGAGGAGGAAAAAAAAGAAGGGAAAAAAGGAGAAAGGGAAAAAGTAGAAGGAAAAAATAGGAAAAGAGGAGGAGGGGAAAAAAGGAGGAAATAAAAAAGGAGGAGAGGAAAAAGGAGGAGGAAGAAATAATAAAGGGGGAGGGAAAAAAAAGGAGGAGGCTTTAAAAAAGGAGAAAAAGAAGGAGGAAGGAAAAAAAAAGGAGGAGAAAAAACCCTGCTGCAATCCTTTTCATCTCCATTCCGTGTAAGTGCAATTAATAAAATGCCAAATTCAATAAGGAGCAGAGGAGGGAAGCAGTCAGGGGATTGTTTCGTTCATGCTTTTAGCTTTGAATGGCTCACATCTATCACCCGAAGCACAGAGCAAAGGCTTTGGGAGCATGAAAATAAAGGATCCTTTGGGGACGTTGTCAAACAAGAGAAGATCACAGGTCCAATGTTGTTTTTACTGCTCGACTGAAGGGAGATCTACTTAAAGGAAAGGAAAATTCCAGCCCGGCTCGGGGAGTTACTGTGCCCTGGGGGGGAAAAAAGAAGAGAATGATTCAGGAGAGGCAAAACTTCGACACATTTGTCACTTGGAATCTGCAAATTCCTGCAATATTCTGTGCTAGCATCTGAAACAAATGGGCTGTGGGGAGGCAAAGCTGCATTGACAAACTCAGCACCGAGCAATTTTCTGTCGTTTAATGAAGGATGGAGGGAGGCCCTTGATAAAGTGCCCACTCCCTGCAAGTTTGGGGTTGCTGGCTGCCGGCAGAGGCTGTGCCTGGCTCGTCTCTCTCTGTGGATGTGTGTGTGTGTGGTGATGAAAGGCTAATCTAAACCAGCTCAATCTTCCCAGACAAGTTAGGCTTGCTAAAAGCACTCTTTATTCTCTTGTAAACTCAGCCCCAGCCATGCTCTTCCCTACCTAATATCTGCATGCTGGAGTTTCCTTCTGCTAAAGGGTGCACAGTGTTTGTCCTTCCTCCTCTGTCATGCTAAAGGGTGCACAGTGTTTGTCCTTCCTCCTCTGCTCTGCTAAAGGATGCACAGTGTTTGTCCTTCCTCCTCTGTCATGCTAAAGGATGCACAATATTTGTCCTCCCTCCTCTAACATGCTAAAGGATGCACAGTGTTTGTCCTTCCTCCTCTGACATGCTAAAGGATGCACAATATTTGTCCTCCCTCTTCTAACATGCTAAAGGGTGCACAATATTTGTCCTCCCTCCTCTAACATGCTAAAGGGTGCACAATATTTGTCCTCCCTCTTCTAACATGCTAAAGGATGCACAATATTTGTCCTCCCTCCTCTGACATGCTAAAGGGTGCACAATATTTGTCCTCCCTCCTCTGCTGTGCAAAAGGATGCTCAGAAGGACAACATTTGTCCTTCCTCCTCTTCCTCTTGTCTGGAAAGCAGCAGGCAAACTGACCACCAGTTCTCTGCCTTCTGCATCTTCTGTAAGTGTGTATACAGATGTCTGTGCATGTGTGTGTGTGCATCTTTAAACGTGTAAAGGTATGAAAAGAAGCAGGAACATCAGCAGAAGAGGAAAATAGAACTAGCAGATATGGATATAGTAGGGGAAAAAATAGAGATGGGGGAAAAAATATAAGGAAAGAGAAGAGGAAAAGAAAGAAAATAGATGGAGAAAAAAAGAGGACAAAAGAGATGAGGAAAAAAAAGAGAAGAGATGAGGGGAAAAAAAGAAAAGAGGAATAGAAAGAAGGGAGAGGGTGAAAAGGAGGAAAGCAAAGGGAGAAACAAGAGGGAATAAAGGGAGGGAAAAGGGAGGGGGAAAAGGAGGAGAAGGGGGAGGAAAAAGAGGGGGAAAGGGGAGAAAAAGGGAGAGGAAAAAGGGGGAAGGGGGAAAAGGGAGGAGCAAGAAAAGGTGGAGAAGGGGAATTAAAATGGGAGAGGAAGGAAGGGAGGGAAAGGGGAGAAGAAAAAGAGGGGAGGAGGGAGGAAAATGGGGGGAAGGGAAAGGAAAATGAGGGGGAAAAGGGAGAAAAAAGAGAAAGGTGGAGGAAAAAAGAGGGAGAAAGGAAGAGAAAAAAAGAGGGAGAATGGTGGAGGAAAAAAGGGGGAGAAAGGAAGAGGAAAAAAAGGGGGAGAATGAAGGGGGAGAAGGTGGAAGAAAAAGGGAGAGGAAAAAGGGGAAGGTAGGAAAAAGGGAGGAGCAAGAAAAGGTGGGGAAGGGGGAAGAAAAAAGGGGGAGAAAGAAGGGGGAGAAGGGGGAAGAAAAAAGGGGGAGAAAGAAGGGGGAGAAGGGGGAAGAAAAAAGGGGGAGAAAGAAGGGGGAGAAGGGGGAAGAAAAAAGGGGGAGAAAGAAGGGGGAGAAGGGGGAAGAAAAAAGGGGGAGAAAGAAGGGGGAGAAGGGGGAAGAAAAAAGGGGGAGAAAGAAGGGGGAGAAGGGGGAAGAAAAAAGGGGGAGAAAGAAGGGGGAGAAGGGGGAAGAAAAAAGGGGGAGAAAGAAGGGGGAGAAGGGGGAAGAAAAAAGGGGGAGAAAGAAGGGGGAGAAGGGGGAAGAAAAAAGGGGGAGAAAGAAGGGGGAGAAGGGGGAAGAAAAAAGGGGGAGAAAGAAGGGGGAGAAGGGGGAAGAAAAAAGGGGGAGAAAGAAGGGGGAGAAGGGGGAAGAAAAAAGGGGGAGAAAGAAGGGGGAGAAGGGGGAAGAAAAAAGGGGGAGAAAGAAGGGGGAGAAGGGGGAAGAAAAAAGGGGGAGAAAGAAGGGGGAGAAGGGGGAAGAAAAAAGGGGGAGAAAGAAGGGGGAGAAGGGGGAAGAAAAAAGGGGGAGAAAGAAGGGGGAGAAGGGGGAAGAAAAAAGGGGGAGAAAGAAGGGGGAGAAGGGGGAAGAAAAAAGGGGGAGAGGGGGGAGGGAAAGGGGAGAGGAAAAAGAGGGGAGGAAAATGGGGGGAAAGGGGAAGGAAAGGGGAAGAAAAAAGGGGGAGAGAAAAGGGGGAGAAAGGTGGAGGAAAAAAGGGGGGAGAAAGTGGGGAAGAAAATGGGGGGGAAAGGGGAGGAAAAAGATGGAAGGAGAGGCAATGGCCTGAAATTGTGCCAGGGGAGGGTTAAGTTGGAGAGGGGGAAAAGTTCCTTTGCTGCCAGAATGGTCAGGGATCGGCAGAGGCTGCCCAGGGAGGTGGTGGAGTCTTCGTGCCTGGAGGTGTTGCAGAAACCTGTGGCCGTGGCACTTGGGGCCAGGGTTTGGTGGCTGTGCTGGTAGTAGGTCAATGGTTGCACTCCATGGACCTTAGAGGTCTTTCCCAAGCCACACAGTTCTCTGTCTGGAGGACAATTCTTCTCTTCCACCTTCAAGATAAGCAACTAGAAATGGAAGCTGAAGAGTTCCCAAGTGGCTCACAGAGACAAGCCTGGGTTTGGATAATGTCTGGGCTGGAAGGGACCTCCAAAGCTCACCCAGCCCAACCCCCCCTGCACTCAGCAGGGACATCCTCCTCTAGAGCAGGTTGCTCACAGCCCTGTCCAGCCTCACCTTCAATACCTCCAGGGATGAAGCCTCCCTGGGCAACCTGCTGCAGTGTTCCAGCAGCCTCCTGCTGCACAACTTGTTCCTCACAGCCAATCTCAAGCTGCTCTGCTCTGGTTTGCAGCCATTGCCCTCCTCCTGTCCCTGCAGCCCTTTGAGACCAGTCCCTCTGCAGCCTTCTCACAGCCCCTTCAGGCACTGGCAGCAGCTCTGAGGTCCGCCTGGGCCCTTCTCCTTTGCAGGCTGCACATCCCCAGCTCCCTCAGCCTGTGCTCATAGCAAAGCAGCTCCAACCCAGTTCCTCTACAGCCCTCTTGTACCCTTCAGGTACTGCACCCTGCTGGTGCAGATCTTGTTGCTGAATCCCCACAGCAGTTTTCCTTTGAATATTGTTCCAAAAGAGAGCATTTTGGTTGTTCAATTTCCTTTTCAACCTGAGCCCTCAAACTTTCTTTCCTCCATTTGAAACTGAGCAATCAAAGTTAACTGCTTCTGTGCTGGTAACAAACAGGAGCCAGGATCCAAACTATTACTGCACTTTAAATTGTCTTGGGAATACTGCCCTGGATCAGAACTGTTCTGCCTTTTCATCCTATCCCCACAAGCTTTGCTTTCTCCATGTGAGACTGGAGATCAAATTCTCAGCCCTGAAAACCAAAGTTGGTTGCTGCTTCTCTGCTTGTACAAACACAAATCAGAATCCAACCTCTTACTGCAATTTAAATTTGCTTGTGCATATTGCCCCAAACCAGAATGATTTTCCCTTCCCCTCTTAACCCCACAAGCTTTGCTTTCTCCATGTGAGACTGGAGATCAAATTCTCAGCCCTGAAAACCAAAGTTGCTGCTTCTCTGCCTCCAGAAACCCAAATCAGAATCCAACCTCTTACTGCACTCTAAATTTGCTTGTGAACATTATCCCAACCCAGAACTATTTTGCCTTTCTAACTTACTCCCACAGCCTCTTTTTCCCCTATTAAATTGAAGAAACAAATTCTCAGCCCTGAAAATCAAAGTTGTTGCTTCTCTGCTTCCAGAAACATGAATCAGAATCCAACCTCTTGCTGCACTCTAAATTTGCTTGTGCATATTGCCCCAAATCAGAATGATTTTCCCTTCCCCTCCTATCCCCACAAGCTTTGCTTTCTCCATGTGAGACTGGAGATCAAATTCTCAGCCCTGAAAATCAAAGTTGCTGTTTCTCTGCTTGCATGAACACAAAGTTGCTGCTTCTGTGCTTGCATAAACATCATCCAGGATCCAACCTGCTATTGCACTTTAAATTTGCTTGTGCATATTGCCCCAAACCAGAATGATTTTCCCTTCCCACCTTAACCCCACAAGCTTTGCTTTCTCCCTGTGAGACTGAAGATTCAATTCTCAGCCTTGAAAACCAAAGTTGCTGCTTCTCAGCTTCCATAAACACCATCCAGGATCCAACCTCTAAATTTCCTTGGGAATATTGCCCCACATCAGAATGATTTTGCCTTTCCAACCTAACCCCACAAGCTTTGCTTTCTCCATTTGAGACTGGAGATGCTATTTTCTCAGCCCTGAAAACCAGAGTTGATTCTTTTCTGCTTGCATAAACACAAATCAGAATGATTTTGCCATTCCAACCTATCCCCACAAGCTTTGCTTTCTCCATGTGAGACTGGAGCTCAAATTCTCAGCCCTGAAAACCAAAGTTGCTGCTTCTCTGCTTCCAGAAACCCCATTCAGGATCCAACCTTCTATTGTGCTTTAAATTTGCTTGTGCATATTGCCCCAAACCAGAATGATTTTCCCTTCCCCTCTTAACCCCACAAGCTTTGCTTTCTCCATGTGAGACTGGAGCTCAAATTCTCAGCCCTGAAAACCAAAGTTGCTGCTTCTCTGCTTCCAGAAACCCAAATCAGAACCCACCCTCTTACTGCACTCTAAATTTGCTTGTGAACATTGTCCCAAACCAGAACTATTTTGCCTTTCAGCTTAACCCCACAACCTTTTCTTTCCCTCCATTTGAGATTGGAGCTCAGCTCTTCAGCCCTGGAAATCAAAGTCACTCTTCCTCTGCTTGCACAAACAGAAATCAGAATCCAACCTACTATTGCACTTCCAATTTCCTTGGGAATACTCTCCCAACCCAGAACTCTTTTCCCTCTCCAACTTAACCCTAAAAGCTTTTTTTTTTTTCCTCTCTCCTTCCTCCACTCAAAGCTGAAAAAACCTCAAATTTTCATCTCCCACCCCCCCCAAAAACAAAAACCAACTGAAAGTTGCCCTTTCTGTGCTGGTGGAACCAGCAGCCTGATCAGCTGCCCCAGCCTGTTATTGGCTTTTTAATTTCCCTTTGCCAAGCCCCAGCTATGTTAAGCAGCCCTTAGCAAGCTGTCACAGATGAGACCCAATAAGCACATCCTGACTTAACGCACATCAGGGGGTTGCCAAGGATACAGTGTCAGGGGAGCGGGGGGTCAGGAGTCAAACTGACCAATATTGAGTAAATTACATTGCTTGGAATGATTCCCCCTGAGCTAGTGATGATATGGCATGCACATAGTTTTGCTCTGCAGCCCTGATAAATACTGCAGTTGAAGGCTAAACAATGAACAAAGCATGGAAAAATGATTCTCTATAGAGCGCCGCCAACGTTCTGCTCCCTCACATTATCTGCAGATTAAAGACAAATAAATAAACAGCAGCCTGGCACTGACATTATCTCTCTTTCTTTCCTCCAGAAACCTAACAAAGGCACTTGAAGCTTTCCCCCCCCACACTCCAAAGACAATAAAATGCAAGCAAGAAGCTTAAAAGAAGCCAGAAAACTACAGCGCTGTGAGCCTGAGCTCAGTGCCAGGCAAAGGCATGGAAGAGGTCATCCTGAGTGGCATCACACAGCACCTACAGCATGGCCAAGGGCTCAGGCCCAGCCAGCATGAGGTTAGGAAGGGCAGGTCCTGTCCCACCAACCTGAGCTCCTTCTATGATCAGGTTCCTGCCTGGGCCATGTGGGGCAGGCTGTGGATGGAGTCTGCCTGGACTGCAGCAAAGCCTTTGACTCTGTCTGCCACAAGCAGCTCCTGGCACAGCTGGCAGCTCCTGGNGTGGCTGAGAGCAGGCAGGCAGAGAGGGAGCTGGGGGTGCTGGGAGAGAGGAGCTGAAGAGGAGGCAGCAGTGCCCAGGTGGGCAGCAGAGCCAATGGCATCCTGGGCTGGCTCAGGAGCAGTGTGGGCAGCAGGACAAGGGAGGTTCTTCTGCCCCTGTGCTCAGCACTGCTCAGGACACCCCTGGAGTGCTGTGTCCAGCTCTGGCCCCTCCCCAGTTCAAGGGGGACATAGAACTGCTGGAGAGAGTCCAGCACAGAGCCACAGAGATGCTGAAGGCAATGGAACAGCTCTGTTAGGAGGAGAGCCTGAGGGAGCTGAGGCTGTGCTGCTGGAGAGGAGGAGACTGAGAGGTGACCTCAGTGATGGGGATGAAGATGTGCAGGTGAGTGCCAGGAGGCTGGAGCCAGGCTCTGCTGGGTGATGCCCAATGCCAGCACAGGGGGCAATGGTGGAAGCTGAGGCAGAGGAAGTTTCATTTAAACATGAGGAGGAATTTTTTTCCCTGTGAGGGTGACAGAACCCCGGCACAGGCTGCCCAGGGGGGCTGTGAAGCCTCCCTCTCTGGAGATATTCCAGCCCCCCCGGACGTGTTCCTCTGTGATCTGCCCTGGGTGCTGCCGCTCTGGAAGGGGATGAGCTTTGGAGGTCCCTCCCAGCCCCTGTGAGTCTGTGTGGTTGTGTGAAAGCAGCTCGCACAGAGAAGAAGACCTTAGTTTGGACTCGATGGTCTCCACGAGCCTCTTCCACCCCCTACCACTCCGTGGCTGCTTCACCAGCTGAGCCCTCACCCATCAAGCAGACTTGTTCGGGTCGCATCAGCTGCAGGTCCTACACTGCTTACATGGTAATGTCCCTGTTGCTATCAATAGCGACGGTGACTTAGGAGTCTGCTCCTCCACTCATTCCGCAGCCAACAATGGCCGAGATGATGCATAAATCACAGCTCCATTCACAGGCAGCAGCCTAATTCTTTATCAAGCACTCTCCTTAAGCCACAATTAGTTTATTCATGCTGGGGCAGCAGGATAGATGCTTCTAAGGAGCGCAGTTAAGATCTTCACTCAAGATTTCAGCTCTTGCCAACAGCTCCTTTCCACTTCCAAGCTTGCAGTGCTGTGGCTTGGCAGGGCAGGGCTCATCTGCCTGGGTAATGAGGCCGAGGTCTCATTGCTCCATAAAGAAAGAGACAGCTGCAGAAGGGGGAAGAGTGAAGAGAGCCTTGCAGTTAGCCGAGTCAAATGTCTGCAGATTGATGACAGCATCGTTTTGCAGGAGGCACTCTCCAGAAGTTAATTAAGCTAACCTGAAGGAGGAACATGAGCAGAAAGCTCCTGCTTGAAGCATCTAAAGCCAACGAAGCATCTAAAAGAGCAAGCATTGAATGATACATAGCAGTGGTCCTTAAGTACACATTTGTTTCCCCACCAGTTCTTGACTGGAGGTGGCAGAGAGATGGAGGTGGCAGAGAGATGGAGGTGGCAGAGGGATGGAGGAGGTGGAGGGATGGAGGGATGGAGGTGGCAGAGAGATGGAGGTGGCAGAGAGATGGAGGAGGCAGAGGGATGGAGGGATGGAGAAGGCAAAAGGATCTATCTCCTGTGAGCAGAAGACCCCAAAAAGGATTTGGGTTAAGACACTTCCAGTTTGGTTTTCTTCTCCCATCCTTGAGAAGTAGAATTTGGAGAGATGTAGTTGAGGTCCTTTATGTCCTTAGTATCAGGTGATAGAAGGAGAGGAACAGGCCTGGAATTGTGCCAGGGAAGGGCTAGGTTGGAAAGGAGTTGAAATTCCTTTGCTGCCAGAGTGGTCAAGCATTGGCAGAGGCTGCCCAGGGAGGTGGTGGAGTCCTCATGCTGGGAGGTGTTCCAGCAACCTGTGGCCATGGCACTTGGAGCCATGGTTTGGTGGCCATGGTGGGGCTGGGTTGAGGGTTGGACTGGGTGACCTTAGAGAGCTTTTCCAACCCAACCAATTCTCAGCTTCAATACTCAGACAGCTCTACCCTTGGTCAGCAACACCAGCTAGAACAGCACCCACTGCCTCCTCTGCCAAGTGAGAGCAACCTGTCCTTGGCCATGTTTGCTCTGGATGAGGCCATGAGCAACCTGCTCTAGTGGAAGTGTCCCTGCACATGGCAGAGGGGTTGGAACTGGATAGGCTGGAGAGCAGCCCTGAGGAGAGGGACTTGGGGGAGCTTCTGGTGGAGGAGAAGCTCAGCAGGAGCCAGCAGTGTGCACTTGCAGCCCAGAAAGCCAAGCAGAGCCTGGGCTGCAGCAGCAGAAGTGTGGCCAGCAGGGCCAGGGAGGTGATTCTCCCCCTCTGCTCTGCTCTGCTGAGACCCCACCTGGAGTACTGCATCCAGCTCTGGAGCCCCTGGGACAAGAGGGCTGTGGAGATGCTGGAGAGTGTCCAGAGCAGGGCCAGGAGGATGCTGAGAGGGCTGCAGCAGCTCTGCTGTGAGCACAGACTGAAAGAGTTGGGGCTGTGCAGGCTGGAGCAGAGGAGGCTCCCAGGGGACCTTCTGGTGGCCTTGCAGGATCTGCAGGGGGCTGCAAGAGAGCTGGGGAGGGACTTTTGAGGCTGTCAGGGAGTGGCAGGAGTGGGGGGAATGGAGCAAAGCTGGAGGTGGGGAGAGTGAGAGTGGAGGTGAGGAGGAAGTTGTTGAGCATGAGAGTGGTGAGAGCCTGGCAGGAGTTGCCAGGGAGGTGGTTGAGGCCCCATGGCTGGAGGTGTTTCAGGCCAGGCTGGCTGAGGCTGTGTGCAGCCTGCTCTAGGGTAGGGTGTCCCTGGGCATGGCAGGGGGTTGGAACTGGCTGCTCCTTGTGGTCCCTTCCAGCCCTGACTGATTCTATGAGATAGGATGAGAGGGAATGGACTGAAGCTGGGAAAAGGGCCATTGAGATGGGAGATGCAGAAGAAGTTCTTGCCAGTGAGGGTGGGGAGACACTGGCCCAGGTTTGCTCAGACAGGCTGTAGCTGTCTCCTGCCTGGGGGAGTTCAAGGCCAGGCTGGATGAGACCTTGAGCAAGTTGGGCTGGTGGGAGGTGTCCCTGCCCACGGCTGGGGAGGTTGGAACTGGCTGACCTTTAAGGTCCTTTTCAACCCAAACTGCTCCATGAATCTGTGAACCTGCAGCTACTGCAACTGACAGTTTCAAATCTCAGCTAGCAGCAGAAAATGAGAGATAAAAGCAAACCTCTGGACAGCCACCACCTGAAACCCTCCTGCAGAGCTTCCCAAACACAATCTAATCAGGGTTTTTAATACTGCTCTTGCTGGAATTTTATCAGAAGCAGGAAAAGGTTGGCACAAACCTTGAATCCTTGGAGTGGGTCAAACTCAGTGGTAGCTAATAAAGGACAACATCTCCCAACCTGCTGGAGCCATCCGAGGTAGAGCTACGTTAGCGAAAAGCCCAATTAACGAGAGGGGGAAGAAATCATTGACTGTAAAGGAGAATTAAACCTTTAAGAGCTTCCTACTGTAACACCCTGAAAGCAGCAGAATCTTCTCCAAAATCTTCCAATTTAAGGCCTCATTAACTTATGTAATAACTTGCCTGGTGAATCCACAAGGCTGTAGTTAAAGGTCAACAGGCAGTTAGTGGCGACGCTTCCCGGAGAAGCTTCCGCTCTCCCTTCCCTACTTACAGCTAACTTGGGTGTTGCCCTGCAAGCAGAGCTCCAGACTCATTTTGAGCTAAGCTATTTGGAGCTGAAATGATGCCCACTGCAGTAAAACAACCCCCTCCCAAAAAAAAAAAAACAAACAAACAGCAAGCAGAAAAGCAACAAACAACCCCCACGAGCTCGGACTTTGAGCGGCCCTTGGTGAGCCAATGTTAAAGCCAAGTTAAAGTTAATCAAAGGTGGATCTGCTCCAGAAAGGACAGCAGCCACTGGCTCCTTGGAGGGACACAGCTGTTGAGAGGCAGAGAATGGCAGAATGGGAGAGTGGTTTGAATTGGATGTGATCTCAAGGAGCAGCCAGCTCCAAGCCCCTTAACCGTGAGCAGGGATGGCTCACACCAGAGTGGGTTCCCCATAGACAAATAGAATCAAAGAATCAGTCAGGGTTGGAAAGGATCAACCCTTCCATCAATGATCAACCCTTCCATCAGGGATCATCCAGTTCCAAGCTCTCTGCCATGGGCAGGGACACCTCACACCAGAGCAGGTTGCTCACAGCCACATCCAGCCTGGCCTGAAAAACTCCCAGGGATGAGGTTTCCACCACCTCCCCGGGCAACCTGTGCCAGGCTCTCACCATCCTCATGCTGAATCCTAGAATCAGTCAGGGTTGGAAGGGCCCTCAAGGCTCATCCAGCTCCAAGCCCCTGCCACAGGCAGGGACACCTCCCACTAGAGCAGGCTGCTCAAGGCCTCATCCAGCCTGGCCTTAAACACCTCCAGGGAGGAAGCATCCACAACCTCCCTGGGCAACCTGTGCCAGTGTCTCACCACCCTCACTGTAAAGAACTTCCTCCTAACATCCAGTCTAAATCTCCCCTCTGCCAGTTCAAACCCATTCCCCCTCGTCCTGACATTCCCAGACCTTGTCAATAGTCCCTCCCCAGCCTTCCTGTAGGCTCCCTTCAGATACTGCAAAGCCACTCTAAGGTCTCCTCGAAGCCTTCTCTTCTCCAGGCTGCAGAGCCCCAACTCTCTCAGCCTGTCCTCAGAGCAGAGCTGCTGCAGCCCTCTGAGCATCTTCGTGGCTCTCCTCTGGACTGGCTCCAGCAGTTCCATGTCCTGCTTGTGCTGGGGGCTGCAGAACTGCACCCAGGACTGCAGGTGGGGTCTGAGGAGAGCAGAGCCAAGGGGCAGAATCCCCTCCCTTGCCCTGCTGCCCACACTGCTCTTGATGCAGCCTCAGCCTCTGTGCTTCTGTGTTCCTGTGCTTCTGTGCTACGTTCCTGTACTTCTGTGCTCCTATGCTTCTGTGTTCCTGTGCCTCTATGTTCCTGTGCTTCTGTGTTCCTGTGCTTCTGTGCTTCTATATTCCTATGCTTCTATGTTCCTGTGCTTCTGTGTTCCTGTGCTTCTGTGTTCCTGTGCTTCTGTGCTATATTCCTGTGCTTCTGTGCTATGTTCCTGTGCTTCTGTGTTTCTGTGTTCCTATGCCTCTATGTTCCTGTGCTTCTGTGCTCCTATGCTTCTGTGCTCCTATGCTTCTGTGCTTCTGTGTTCCTATGCTTCTGTGCTTACATATTCCCGTGCTTCTATATTCCTATGCTTCTGTGTTCCTGTGCTTCTGTGTTCCTGTGCTTCTGTGTTCCTGTGCTTCTATATTCCTATGCTTCTGTGTTCCTGTGCTTCTATATTCCTATGCTTCTATGTTCCTATGCTTCTGTGCTTCTATATTCCTATGCTTCTATGTTCCTGTGCTTCTATATTCCTGTGCTTCTGTGCTCCTATGCTTCTGTGCTCCTATGCTTCTGTGCTTCTATATTCCTGTGCTTCTATATTCCTATGCTTCTATGTTCCTGTGTTTGTGTTCCTATGCTTCTGTGTTCCTGTGTTTCTGTGTTCCTATGCTTCTGTATTCCTATGCTTCTGTGTTCCTGTGTTTCTGTGCTTCTGTGCTCTTGGGGCTTTTTTCCCCACCTCACACCTCAAATGAGCTATTAATTTGTGCTTTGGGTTTTTCTTTTTTTGAGTAAGAAGGGAATTGTTTGGCAGAGAGATGTCTCAGCAGCAAGGTCGACAAAAAAAAAAGATAAGGTGGGGGGGGGGGAAGGAAAGGAAAAAAAAAACCCAACCACAACCCTGAAAGGTTGCCTTAAACAGGGGGGGGGAGTGGGGGGGGGGGAAAGGAGTGTCAAAATGTGGATGTGCCTCCAATCATTTAAAAAATAGGAGGTGATAAGTTGAAAATGTCAGGTAATTGGCAGACAGATAGAAAGTTAAACTGTGTCCTCAGTGAAGAAAATTAACCAGCAGCTGCCAGCAGAGGCCCCAAGGTCATCTGAATGTCAGAACCAAGTAAGGGCCAATCATTCAGGAAGGGGTCTGAGCTGCTGATATTTTGCCCTCGCCGGTCATTTGCAGCTCTCTCAGGAACTGCCCTGAACTACTGCCAACATGTGTTCATGGCTAAAAATTACACAGATGGTGATTTATTGCCCAGCACGCTCCAAACCCCCTCCCACCCCCACCCCTCCTTCNGGCTCTTTTACCCACCCCCCACCCCCCCCTCCTTACATACACACGCCCCCCACTGCTCTGATAAGGCCTCCACTGAGGGAGGATCAATACTTACTATTCATTTCTGAAATTATCTCCACATTGATCCCCTGAGCGAGCGCCGGCGAGGCCGAGGCGCAGCGCCTCTAATACAATAATCATATCAAGGTTTACAAGGGCTCATCCTGACGGCCAATAAAAAGCTGTCAGCTGGCAGGGACAGTTACAATCCCATCATCCATCAAAAAATGCTCTGCCCTGACCTAACTGGAGGCTCCTGGGGGCCTCCAGAAACCTGGGAGTGGGAGGAGGAGAGGTAGATTCACGATGGATGCAGCTAAGGAGGCATCTGTAGGTACGTGGTGCCCTTTGTGGCATGGAATCATTCAGTGGTTTAGGTTGGAAGGGACCTCAAGGATCATCCAGTTCCAAATCCCTGTCATGGGCAGGAATGACTCCCACTAGAACAGATCATAGAATGGTTTAGGTTGGAGGGGACCTCAAAGCTGATCCAGTTCCAACCTCCTGCCATAGGCAGGGACAGCTCCCACTAGAACAGGTCATAGAATCACAGACTGGCTGAGGTTGGAGGGGACCTCAAAGCTGATCCAGTTCCAACCTCCTGCCATAGGCAGGGACAGCTCCCACTAGAACAGGTCATACAATCATAGAGTGATTTAGGCTGGAGGGGACCTCAAAGCTCATCCAGGGCAAATTTTGCCTGATTGAAGCTCATCCTGTTAATATTGGTCCATGGATCCAATCTATCCAAGCTCCCCTGCAGAACCTCCCTACCCTCTTGAAGTTCAACACTGCCACCTGACTTGATGCCATCTGCCACCTGACTTGATGCCATCTGCCACCTCACTGCTGGCACCCTCTGTGTCTGTATCAAGGGCACCAATAATGATGTCAAACAGAAGTGGTCCCAACACTGAGCCCTGAGGAACCTCCCTTGTGCCGCCTGGATTTAACTCCATTGCCCACCACCCTTTGGGCTGTTTACCCAGCCAGTCCCCCAGCCAAACCTTTGTGATCTCACCTTGCCCCAGATGCCTCAGGTGCCACCTGGCTCCCTTTGCATCCTTCTCAGGGAGCCTGCAGAGGTAAGACTGATTATCCCCCTAATTGAGAATTAATAAACACTCCACTTAATGACTGCTATAGAATTCCCATTGCCCCTTATTGATTGCTCAGGCTTTGCAGGCTGGCAGCAGACCATTAAAGGAAAGCCACCACACTTAGGAAAAGACAGCTCCTGCCCAAGCCCCACATGGTTGGAGAGCTAACCTACATCAGATGGAAAAAGGACAGCAAACCACTACAAGGACTTCATTCTGGATCATGGAGGACTTTGCTCCTCTCTTATCCATAGCCTCTTCCCATTCCTCCAGCAGCTCAGCAGAGAATCACAGGATGGTAGGGGTTGGAAGGGAACCTCTGTAGAATGAGTCCAATCCTCCTGCCAAAGCAAGGTTACCTAGGGCAGGTCACACAGGAATGTGTCCAGGTGGGTTTGGAAAGCCTCCAGAGAAGGAGACTCCACAACCTCTCTGGGCAGCCTGCTCCAGGGCTCCAGCACTCTCACAGCAAGAAGGTTTCACCTGGTGCTGAGCTGGAACCTCCTGGGTCCCAGTTTGTGTCTGGCACAGGACACCACTGAGAAGAGCCTGGCCCCTTCTAACCTATATTGGTGCCACAACACTCTGAGCTACAGGCTGGGTGGAAGGGGAGCTGAAAGGGTGGGTGGAAGAGGAGCTGTAAGGATGGATGGAAGAGGAACTGAAAGGTGGGGTGGAAGAGGGGCTAACGGCGGGGGGGAAGAGGAGCTAAAGGCCGGGTGGAAGAGGAGCGGAAGGCTGGGTGGAAGAGGAGCTGAAGGCTGAGTGGATGAGGAACTGAAAGGCTGGGTGGAAGAGGAGCTGTAAGGATGGGTGGAAGAGGAGCTGAAGGCTGGGGGGAAGAGGAGCTGAAAGGGGGGGTGAAGAGGAGCTAAGGGCGGGGTGGAAGAGGGGCTAACGGCGGGGGGGAAGAGGAGCTGAAAGGGGGGGTGAAGAGGAGCTAAGGGCGGGGTGGAAGAGGGGCTAACGGCGGGGGGGAAGAGGAGCTGAAGGCTGGGGGGAAGAGGAGCTGTAAGGATGGATGGAAGAGGAACTGAAAGGATGGGTGGAAGAGGAGCTGTAAGGATGGATGGAAGAGGAGCTGAAGGCTGGGTGGAAGAGGATCTGTAAGGCTGAGTGGAAGAGGAGCTAAAGGCTGGGTGGAAGAGGCGCTGAAGGCTGGGTGGAAGAGGAGCTAAAGGCTGGGAGGAAGAGGAGCTAAAGACCTGTATGAAGTCAAAGCTCCATCTCCCTGCCACTGCAGGATTCTTCCCTGCAGCTCACACAGGCGGTTGGAGGCCTAGAGGAGGACAAATTATCAACCCAACCCCCCTACCCCGACCCCCCCCAGCCCATAATGTGGGATTTGTCATCCAGTTACATGACAAAGACTGCAGTAATTTGCCAACATCAAGATGGTCTCATCCAGCCTGCTGTCGACAGCTGCCATTGTCATGATAATGAAGGCAGCTCCGGAGAACTGACACAGGGTGCATAAAGTGGTTTTATCTTCTTGGGTGTTTTTTGAAGCCGAGATTAACAGCAGAGGCTCCAAACAAAACTGAAATGAATCTTTGCAACATTTAAAGGTTTAAGGGAGATGGATCTTCAGGAGGAAAAAACGCTCCCACTCAACAGCCAGGCTGGAAAAGCAGGCAGCCAAACTTTGCTTGTCTGCAAGGGCTTCTTCGAGAGGGAATAAAAAAGGCGGGGGGGGGGGGAGGAAAAAAGGGTTTGTGTGAAATTTGGGAATCCCAAAGCAGCTGGTTTGGACGTTTGGAGGTTCTAAGGTGGTGGCAACCCCACTGATGTTTTGAACTGTTCCATCTGAAGGTGGCCTGACAAAGTAAAATGTGATGCTTGTGGAAGGAAGAGAGGCACTAAGGAGGCTCAGGTAGAGAAATAGGCACAGAATGGTTTGGGGTGGAAAAGGCCTCTAAGATTGGGTCCAACCATCAACCCAACCCCACCATGGCCATCAAACCACGGCCCCAAGTGCCATGGCTGTGACCTCCAAACTCATCCAGTCCAATCAGCATCTCAACCCCACCAAGGCCATCAAACCCTGGCCTCAGGTGCCCTGGCTATGACCTCTAAGCTCATCCAGTCCAACCAGCAACCCACCCCACCATGGCCATCAAACCCTGGCCCCAACTTATAAGGCCACAGGTTGCTGCAACACCTCCAGGCATGAGCACTCCACCACCTCCCTGGGCAGCCTCTGCCAGTCCCTAACCACGCTGGAAGCAAACAAATGTTTCCTCCTCTCCAACCTAACCCTCTCTTGACACAATCTCAGCCCAGTTCCTGTTGTGCTATCCCCTGAGCCTAGGGAGCAGAGCCCAACCCCCATCTGACTGCAGCCTCCTCTCAGGGAGCTGCAGAGAGCAATCAGCTCTGCCCTCAGCCTCCTCTCCTCCACCCTGCACCCCCCCAGCTCCCTCGGCTGCTCCTCCCCAGCCCTGCTCTCCAGACCCTTCCCCAGTTGCCCTTCTCTGGACCTGTTCCAGCCTCCCTTCAATGTCTTTCTTGGAGTCAGGGGCACAAAACCGAACCAAATATTCAAGCTGCAGCCTCAGTAGTGCCCAGTCCAGGGGAATCATCATCACTGCCCTGCTCCTGCTACCCACAGCATTCCAGGCTCTCACCACTCTCATGGTGAAGAACTTCCTCCTCATGTCCACTCTCCCAGCTCAAAGCCATTGTCCCTCATCCTCTCACTACAAGCCCTTGTCAAGGCTCTGCTGGATAGGCCCAGCTGGAGTCCTGGGTGCAGTTCTGGAGCCCTCAGCACAAGCAGGTCATGGAAGTGTTGGAGCCAGGCCAGAGGAGGCCACCAAGATGCTCAGAGGACTGCAGCAGCTCTGCTCTAAGGACAGGCTGAGAGAGTTGGGGGCTCTGAAGCCTGAAGAAGAGAAGGCTTTGAGAAGATCTTGGAGTGGACTTCCAGGATCTGAAATGGGCTACAGGAAGGCTGGGGAGGGACTACTGACAATGGCTTGTAATGGCAGGAGGAGGAAGAATGGGCTTGAAGTGGCAGAGGGGAGATAGAAAGTGGATGTCAGGAAGAAGTGAGGGTGGTGAAAGACTGGCACAGGTTGCCCAGGGAGGCTGTGGAGGACAGAATCACCCAATGTGATCAAAGATCTGTGATTCTGTCCTCCACAGCCTCCCTGAAGGTGTTCGGAGCCAGGTTGGATGAGACCTTTGAGCAACCTGTTCTAGTGAGAGGTGTCCCTGCCTATGGCAGGAGGTTGGAACAGGATGATCTTTGAGGTCCCTTCCAACCTAAACCATTCTATGACCTGTTCTAGTAGGATCTGTTCCTGCCTGTGGCAGGAGGTTGGAACTGGATGATCTTTGAGGTCCCCTCCAACCTAAACCATTCTATGACCTGTTCCAGTAGGATCTGCTCCTGCCTATGGCAGGGGGTTGGCACTGGATGATCCTTGAGGTCTCTTCCAACCTAAACCACTGAATGATTCCATGCCACAAAGGATGCCCCATGCCCTGAAGGACTGTAGCTGCCTTCCCACCCCATGATTTCATTTCCTAAAGCCAAGAACTGAATGTTATAAAGGGAAGAAAAAGCAAAGAAAGGACAGAAATAATCATTCACCATCACAGCAGGAAGCTGAAACTTCAACAGAGGACAGAATGATCTGGAGACAGCATAAGGAAGAGAGAACTGTCAGAGCCCTAACATTAAACCAACGCCTGAAGAAGAGGGGGGGAGAAGAGAGAAAAAAGGTAAAGCTCTGCAGAGGAGGAAGAATTATTCTGTCAGAGGCAGGAGAATGAACAAATGAGGCCCTCCAGAATGCAGATAAAGAGGGGTGGCTGCTGAGTGAAAGCCATGTTTTGATGGTTTGCAGCAAGAGTTTAAGGGGAAAGCAATTTAGCTCCTGGTAGAGTTAGCAGAAGAGTTTAATTTGCTCAGAGAAGGACAAGAAGACAAAGCTGGGTTAGTAGAAGCAGGTAACTGAAGGGGGAGGCAACAGAGGAGGTCAGAAATATGAGTTTTGGAAGCTAAGGATCCCACAGAGGCACAGAATGGTAAGGGTTGGAATCATAGAATCAGTCAGGGTGGGAAGGGACCACAAGGAGCAGCCAGTTCCAACCCCCCTGCCATGCCCAGGGACACCCTACCCTAGAGCAGGCTGCACACAGCCTCAGCCAGCCTGGCCTGAAACACCTCC
The DNA here is from genome assembly GCA_013400475.1 of Tricholaema leucomelas. Taxonomy (NCBI): domain Eukaryota; kingdom Metazoa; phylum Chordata; class Aves; order Piciformes; family Lybiidae; genus Tricholaema lacrymosa; species Tricholaema leucomelas. The sequence continues at coordinate 11,346 of WAAF01013771.1, read as the reverse complement.
AGCCATGGGGCCTCAACCACCTCCCTGGGCAACCCCTGCCAGCCTCTCACCACTCTCCTGCTCAACAACTTCCTCCTCACCTCCACTCTCACTCTCCCCACCTCCAGCTGTGCTCCATTGCCCCCAGTCCTGGCACTACCTGAAGGGAATCTGTCCCTGCTCTAGTGCAAAGTGTTAAGTGGCCCTGCTGTAGAGGAAGGTGTCCCTGTCCTAGTGCAAAGCGTCCCTGCTCCAGAGGAAGCTGCCCCTGCTCTAGTGAAAGGAATCCCTGCTATGATGTTAGGTGTCCCTGCTCTCAGGGAAGGGGTCTCTGCTCCAGAGGAAGCTGTCCCTGCTCCAGAGGAAGCTGTCCCTGCTCCAGAGGAAGCTGTCCCTGCTCTAGTGGAAGTTGTCCCTGCTTTAGAGGAAGCTGTCCCTGCTCTAGAGGAAGCTGTCCCTGCTCTAGTGGAAGTTGTCCCTGCTTTAGAGGAAGCTGTCCCTCCTCTAGTGGAAGTTGTCCCTGCTTTAGAGGAAGCTGTCCCTGCTCCAGAGGAAGCTGTCCCTGCTCCAGAGGAAGCTGTCCCTCCTCTAGCGGAAGTTGTCCCTGCTTTAGAGGAAGCTGTCCCTGCTCCAGCGGAAGCTGTCCCTGCTCCAGAGGAAGTTGTCCCTGCTCCCGAGGAAGCTGTCCCTGCTCCAGAGGAAGCTGTCCCTGCTCTAGTGGAAGCTGTCCCTGCTCCAGAGGAAGCTGTCCCTGCTCCAGTGCAAGCTGTCCCTGCTCCAGTGCAAGCAGTCCCTGCTGCACCGTGAAGGAAGAGTTGCTGCATCTCACCTCCCATCACATAGCAAAGACCAAAACCCCTCTCCTGAGCCGGAAGCCTGGCGAGAGGAGGAGAACCTGCGAGATAGAAAGCAGCAGAGAAAACTCCACTCTATGAAATACTAAATATCCTCTGGCAACTTCCCCCTTGTCTTTGTATTTAATTGCTTTCGACTGGTAACAAAAGGCAGGTGCTGGGCTGCGGCGGAACAGCTCCTGCCCGCCCAGCCGCCCGTGTATCTATTATCTCACTTCCCCGCAGGTCATCGACCTATGACAGTCGGAGTAGCAGAAACATTAGAAATCATGTGCAATTTAATCTTTACACAAATAAAGGGAAAGCAGCACAATGCCTGAATAATGAAGAGCCTGGCAGAGAAAAAAGAGAAGTCTGTCCCTGAGGATGGGCTTCATTTTCTTCCCGGCGCTGTCCGCTGACGCTCCGAGATGCGCTGCCTGCGCTGACACTGCTATTAATGCTATCGGGGCTGGAAGAGCGGAGATGTTCTCCGGTGATTGCAGAGTGCAGCTGGTGGCTCAGCTCTCCTTTCATCCATTCATTGCTTCTCCGTGTCAATTCCGGGAGACTATTGTTCGCCCGAAGAAAAAACCAGCCCGGCCCTGTCACCGGGAGCGAAATGAACTCCTGCTGCAGGAGAGAGCCTCTTTGTCTTGGCCCCGTGTCAAGGAGGTGCTGCCTCGGGCTTCACGCAGCTCGGGGACGGAAATCTTCTGTTGGTCCCAGTCTGAAGTGTTCTGCCAGCTCTGCTCCAAAATGTTCTCTTGGTTCTGTTTGAAACTATCCTGCCAGCCCCACTCCACAGTGTGCTATCACCAGTCCCACTCCACAGTGTGCTGCCAGCCCCACTCCACAGTGTGCTATCACCAGTCCCACTCCACAGTGTGCTGCCAGTCCCATTCCACAGTGTCCTGCCAGCCCCACTCCACAGTGTCCTGCCAGTCCCATTCCACAGTGTCCTGCCAGTCCCATTCCACACTGGTATGGACTGGGACTGATACAGCATTTTGCTATGGAACTCACCATATTTCATCACTGCCATCCCATAATCTAACATGATATCACTCCCATTCCCAAACATTCAGCCAGCTCCATTCCCAAGCCTCCTGCCAGTCCCATCCCACAAGGCCCAATCACTCCTGTTCCAAACTCCTATGCACTGGGACTTGCAGAGCGTTTTGGTGTGGAACTCGGAAGAGTTCATCACTCCCATTCCATAATCCAACACAATACCACTCCAGGCCATTCCCAACCCTTCTGCCACTCCCATTCCCAAAATATTGACTTCCTTTCATTTTGGTTACTTTTCCTTGCTGAGCTTTCCCCTCTCTCTGCCAAACTCTGCCTCTTCTTTTTGGCAGAATTCGCTTTTATTTTGCCAAATTTTCATCTTTTCTGCCAACCTTTCTCTCTTCTGCCAACCTTTCCCTTCTGCCAACCTTTCCCTTCTGCCAACCTTTCCCTTCTGCCAACCTTTCCCTTCTGCCAACCTTTCTCTCTTCTGCCAACCTTTCCCTTCTGCCAACCTTTCCCTTCTGCCAACCTTTC
>WAAF01013770.1:3521-39058 GCA_013400475.1 Tricholaema leucomelas | reverse complement strand
ATGGCAGGGGAGTTGGAGCTGGATGATCCTTCTTCCAACCCTGACTGATTCTGTGACCAGGTTGGATGAGGCCTTGACCCTCATCTAGTGAGAGGTGTCCTTGCCTACGGCAGGGAGTGGGAACTGGATCATCTTTGATGTCCCTTCCAACCTAAACCAATTCTTCAGGTGGTTGTAGACAGGTAGTTCCTCTCCTCCTCCTTGAGTAGGGAGTGGCCTTATTGCTGTTATCTGCAGCTCCCTGCAGGGAGGCTGTATCCAGGTGGGGTTGGTCTCTTCTGCCAGGCACCCAGCAAGAGAGCGAGGGGACACAGTCTCAAGCTGTGCCAGGGCAGGTTCAGGCTGGATGTTAGGAGGAAGTTGTTAGCAGAGAGAGTGATTGGCATTGGAATGGGCTGCCCAGGGAGGTGGTGGAGTCGCTGTGCCTGGAGGTGTTGAAGCCAAGCCTGGCTGGGGCACTTAGTGCCATGGTCTGGTTGATTGGCCAGGGCTGGGTGCTAGGTTGGACTGGATGAGCTTGGAGGTCTCTTCCAACCTGCTTGATTCTATGATTCTAAGGGGTGAGAAGGTGACCCATGGGACTGGCAAAGTGCATGCTTAGCATCTGGCTGTTGTCACAGCAAGCTCTAATATTGTGATGAAATACAGAGATAGAGAAAATTGCCTTTCCTTTTCCTGATGTAACCAGCAATGATTCTGCCTTCCAATCAGCTGGCCTGTGTTTTGACACTGTGAAATTCATGGCTTTGTGTTTCCACTTCTCTCAACTGGCATAGCCATTGTTTTGAAATCTCTTTTTGTTTTTACATTAGCTCTGGGTTTGGTTGGGTGGTTTTTTTTTGCCTTTGACACATCGAAAGCTCTATTTAAGCCCAGATCTGACTATGGCCTGAGGTACTTAGTGTGAAGGGTGACTTAATGCTGGGTTTATTGGAACTAATGGAACTAATGCAATTATTTTCTGACCTGTGCTTGTAGGAAAGGTGGAAGAAAAGACATCACTTGTCAGTTCTTATGAATTCTTTCTTACCTAGACCTGCTGCTGTTGCTTCTTCGCTGCAGATCTTATCTGCTGTGGACATAGCTTTGGAGTTAGAATCATGGAATGGTTTAGGTTGGAAGGGACCTCAAGGATCATCCAGCTCCAACCCCCTGCCATAGGCAGGGACACCTCCCACTAGAGCAGGCTGCTCAANAACTCTCTCAGCCTGTCCTCAGAGCAGAGCTGCTGCAGCCCTCTGAGCATCTTGGTGGCTCTCCTCTGGACTGGCTCCAGCAGTTCCATGTCCTTCTTGTGCTGGGGGCTCCAGAACTGCACCCAGGACTGCAGGTGGGGTCTGAGGAGAGCAGAGCCAAGGGGCCGAATCCCCTCCCTTGCCCTGCTGCCCACACTGCTCTTGCTGCAGCCCAGCACAGGGTTGCTGTCTGGGCTGCATGTGCACACTGCCGGCTCATGTTGAGCTTTTTGTCTCCCCAGACCCCCAGGTCCTTCTCCTCAGGGCTGCTCTCAGCCATTCACCACCCAGCCTGGAGCTGTGCCTGGGATTGCACCGACCCAGGTGCAATCATAGAATCACAGAACCAGTCAGGGTTGGAAGGCACCACAAGGGTCAGCCAGTTCCAACCCTCCTGCCATAGGCAAGGACACCCTACCCTAGAGCAGGCTGAAGAATTTCACTAGAGACACCTAATTAATTGCTGATGTGCATCTAAATGACTCTCCCTGCTGTACACAGACAGAGCACAATGCATGCCTCATCTACCAGAGCTTCCTATTGATCTCCACTAGGTCAGGTTCTCTTTTCAACCCTCCCCTCTGCCCCCATTAGTAGCTGACGTTTAGTTACCATTAGTAGTTGATGTTTAGGTACCACAGCAAGGAGTTAGTCCCATCAGGCACATCTCGGGTTTGGAGCCCTGCCACAATTACAGACACTTGCTTATCTTCCAGTGCTTGAATGAACGCCAGGATCAGGACTGCTTTTAATTATCCAAAGGCTGCTCTGGTTGCTTGATCTTTAGCACAGCATATCCAGCCTAGATTTCTGCATTAAAGCCACATGGACTTTCTCCAAAGAGGAGGAGGAGGAGGAGGAGGTCTTACTCATCCCTGCGTTCCCTGATTTATCCATGCAGAGCAGCAATCTGTCCTTACCTCTGAGCAAAGACTTAGCAGAGTATGATGGACAGGAAGGTTCCCTCTGCTGCAAGATTTCCTGCCTCTTCCAAAACCTGCTGCAAGACTTTCTGAGGCATTTAAAGCTCTGCTATATTTGCCCAGGGAGAACAGTCTATTTTATCATCCGTTACCCCTGCTGCTTCCTTCATTTTAGGACTGAATCCTCCAAAATGGAGCTCCAGTGAGTAAGATTCTACTGAGGTCCATTTTAGTTGAAGAGTATAAATGGGTTTAATTATGCAAGTTTGGAGGAAGCTGGAAACTGAAAGTTAGTTCAGCATGTTCTTAAATCTCTGCAATCCCACGACAGGCACTGATTTATCAATCTGTTGAGAGTATGCAAAACAGGAAATAATAATAATAAACACTCTGCTATTTCTTAGGGTTGCATCCTCACACTTCTAATTTTTCTTTTCCTTTTCCCTTGCTCCCTCCAGTTAATTCTGACTCTGAAGTAAGAAAATAACTCGTGGGATAATTCATTTTGCACCTTTTTTAAGTGGTGGTATTGGAAAATATCTTTTCCACTGATCCAGTTATACTGGCAAAGAGCAGCGTTCTGGGCTGTGATGTTAGTCAGAAATGGATCCTCGGTGGTGGTGGAAAACAGACAGAGAAAAGAAGTTCCTATCCTCCTAAAAAAAGAAACTTTTCTCCTCCTAAAGATGTGCCAGGAGCTTATTCTGTAAAGCAGTGTGTTGAGAAAGAAGCACTGAACTCTTAGAGCCTCTTACAGTTTGGTCTGTGTAGAGCTGTCTGTTCAGGACTGGCATCACCTTGGTCTGGATGTGGCATCCGATGGCACTCAGTAAACCCTTGCACATAAAAAGCTGTGGAGAAATGATTCTTCAGGTCCCTTGGTGGGGTTTTACTCTTACAGAGTAAGGATCAACTACCTTGTCCTACATCAGAAAACAGAAAGCCTCAAGGGAAGGTAGGTGTGAGCAAAAGAGGTGCAAGAGAAGCTGCAAAACCTTTTGCCCAAGATCCTAAAGTTACATGCAGGATGCTGTGTGGTAGTGGCTGTGCTTGAGAAAGCTGTAGTCATGGCTGAGCTTGGTAAAACTCCAGGTCAGAAATGGAAGCTGCTTCTTTAACAAGGCTAAGAGCTTGTGGATTTGGCTCTGGTTACCAAGCTGGCTGCCACCTCTCATTAGCTTCAGAAATCACAGAGTCACTGAGGCTGGAAATGACCTCCAAGATCAAGTCCAGCCTTTTACCCAGCACCTCCATGACCCCAAGTGCCACATCTACTTGCTTGTTTTTTTTAACACCTCCAGGGATGGGGTCTCCACCACCTTCCTTGGCAGCCTGTTCCAGTGCCTGACCACTCTTGCAGGGAAGAAATTTTCCCTAACATCCAGCCTACATCTGCCCTAGCACACATTGAGGCTAGAACCTCTTGTCCTGTTGTTAGTTACTTCCTTTCAGGTAGTTGTTCTTAGCTGCATGTAAGATTGGGTTGAACTTTTCAGTGCTGATGTTTAAAGTTTTCATTATCTTTTGTGTGGTCAGAAACTCAGCCCAAAGATTTTTGAAGGTGAGGAATCAGGAATGCATCTTTTGTCTGCATGAGAAACACAGAAACACTATGATGTCCCAAGCTTTCAAGCAAGGACTTGACTCTTTGCAAGGAATTTGTGTCAGGGGAGTGACTTTTTCTACTCCTCTGAGGACATTGTCAGATTTCTGATCCTTTCAAGTCTCACATCTCAGTAGAGACTCATTAGGAACTCAGAGGAATTCCCCATAGGTGGTGTCTGCATTAGCACATTGCTGACCAGGACTGTAAGAGGCTGAGCAGATATTTAGTGCTGTTGTTCTGGACTGTTAAAGCAGTTTCCATCTAGGCACAAGAACAGTGGTGGGGGAGGGGGGAGAAGAAAAAAAAAAGAAAGAAAGAGAAATGAAAGAAAGAAAGGGGGGGAAGGAGGGAATGAAAGAAAGAAAGGAAGAAAGAAAGGAAGAAAGAAAGGAAGAAAGAAAGAAAGGAAGAAAGGAAGAAAGAAAGGAAGAAAGAAAGAAAGAAAGAAAAGAAAGAAGAACAGGAAAGGAAAGAAAGGGAAGAAAGAGAAGAAGGAAGGAAGGAGGGAAGGAAGGAAAGAAGGAAGGAAGGAAAAGAGAAAGAAAGAAAGAAAGAAAGAGAAAAGGAAAGAAAAAGAAAGAAAGAAAAAAGAGAAAGAAAGAAAGAAAGAAAGAAAGAAAGAAAGAAAGAAAGAAAGAAAGAAAGAAGAAAGAAAGAAAGAAAGAGAAAGAAAAGGAAAGGAAAGGAAAGGAAAGGAAAGGAAAGGAAAGGAAAGGAAAGGAAAGGAAAGGAAAGGAAAGGAAAGGAAAGGAAAGGAAAGGAAAGGAAAGGAAAGGAAAGGAAAGGAAAGGAAAGGAAAGGGAAAAGAAAGAGAAGGAAGGAAGGAAGGAAGGAAGGAAGGAAGGAAGGAAGGAAGGAAGGAAGGAAGGAAGGAAGGAAGGAAGGAAAAGAAGATTAAAAGAGTTGAACTTGCAAAATGAGAAGAAAAACTTTAGCAGAAAGTCTTGCGAGAGAGAGAGAGCAGACTGAAGGTCAGTTCAACAGAGCATAGGTTCAACAGGATGTGGAAAGCATCTGTGCAGAGGAGCTGGAAATAGCTGGGCAAGACCCAAAGGGAGCAGGGTATGCTAAGAGAGGAAAAAAGTTACAGAGCTGGAGCAGACAGCAAAGATAGGACTAGAGAGAGGGAACAAAAGAAATGGAGCCAGGCTCTTTTTAGAGGTGTGGATGGGAAGTGCAAGAGGCAGTGAGCACCAACTGCAGCAAAGGAAATAGATGTGAAGAAACTTTACTGGGGGAAGAATTGGTATGTGGCTGGTGGGGCTTAGGGCACCAGGCCAATAGTTGCCAGGTTACTAGAGATAAGCCCTGGGAAGAAATAGGGTCTGTGAGCTCTCAAGTGATAAAACTAAGGAGAGCAGAGCCTGCAAGTACCATCCCTGTAATCAGAGGCTGGAGTGTGATGCTGGCTAAACAGCCAGCATGTGGAGCCAGCAGTGACCTTGAAAGGCTCCACAGAGGACAACCAGCCGCAGAGGGAGCTGAAGATGACGAAGGCTCCCCCCGCCAGGGGGGCGCACGGCCACCAGAGCCAACAATGCGTGGGGGCAGAAGGGAAAGTCGTTGTGTGACAGACTGTGGACTAAGGGAGGAGCTTGGTTCTGCTTGCTGCAGCCTTCTGGGACGTACTGGCCACAGCTGACAGAGTCCTGAGCACATCTAAACGGAGAGCGCAGGTGGCTGAGCTGTGAGCCACACCAGGCTCACCAGCGTGACAGGGCTGGGCCGTGGTGGGGATGCCTACCTGTGGACATGCAGCTGGCCAGCTCTGCTCTCTCTGCACCCCAGGAGCTCTGCTGGCCAGTGGGATAGAGTGAGCATAGCCTGCCCTTCCATCAACACAGCTGCTCCTGATTGTCCTACCTCATTCAGCACTGTAGTTTCTCCCTATGGCTGTAGCGTGTGAGCCATAAGTATTGTGGTTTCCAATATACCTTTCTTGGTATAGTTTTAGTGTTTAAGCTGTGTTCTAAGCATTGAAACTGTACCTGGAGGGGAGGTACCCATGTGTGAGTGCCTTCCCTGGTCTCCAAAGAACTCACTGGTGGTTGAGGACTGGAGAACATTGCCCAGAGAGGCTCTGGAGTCACCATCCACAGAGATATTCAACACCTGACTGGACAGTGCCCTGAGCAACTTGCTCCAACTGACCTCATTTTTAGCCAGAGAGGTTGGTCCAGACAATCTCCAGAGGTGGTTTCTGACCTCAGCTTTTGTGTGATTCTGCAAGTAGGGCACACAAGAAAGCAAGCCCTGTGCTGGGAAGCCTGGAGTCAAAACAAGAGAGTCTATGTGGGAGAAGTAACACTGGCAAGAGGAGTCAAGTCAGGGCAAGATTAGATGTGGGTCATGAACAGCCTAGAGGATAGATAAGAAAGGATAAGATTTGGAGGAAGCTGAGAAGTGATCCTTAAATGTAGTCTGAGATCACTGCACATCACTGCTTTTAAAGTGACAGCATGAAACTGCAGAACTGACCACAAAGTGTGGGCTGCCTCCAGAGGGACTGGCACTGGGTGGCAGGGGTTGGAAGGCACCTCCAGAGATCATTGAGTCCAACCACCTTGCCAAAGCAGGATCACCCAGGGCAGGTCACACAGGAACACATCCAGGTGGGGCTTGAAAGTCTCCAGAGAAGGAGACTCCACAGCCTCTCCGTGCAGCCTGCTCCAGGCCTCCAGCACCCTCACACCAAACAAGTTTCTCCTCATGTCGAGGTGAAACTCCCTGGGTTGCAGTTTATGTCCCTTGCCCTTTGTCCTATGCCAGGACAGCAGGGAAAAGAGCCTGGCCCCTTCTTGACACCCACACCTGAGTTGNGATGTTAGGAGGAAGTTCTTTCCAGTGAGGGTGGTGAGACACTGGCACAGGTTGCCCAGGGAGGTTGTGGATGCTTCCTCCCTGGAGGCATTTAAGGCCAGGCTGGATGAGGCCTTGAGCAGCCTGCTCTAGTGGGAGGTGTCCCTGCCTATGGCAGGGGGTTGGAGCTGGATGATCCTTGAGGTCCCTTCCAACCTAAACCATTCTATGGTTCTATGATTCTCCAGACTAAGCAGCCCCAGGGCTCACAGACTTTCCTCATCAGAGCTATGGTCCTGTCCCTCCATCATCTTCATAGCCTCCATTGGGCTCTCTCTAGTACATGCCTGTCCCTCTTGGACTGGAATGTTCCATGCATCTGCAGGAGGTTGTTAGTCCCTCCCTGTTGCCCCATTGCCTCAAAGCTGTAGAATCATAGAATGATAGAATCAAGCAGCTTGGAAGCTCAGCCAGTCCAACCTAGCACCCAGCCCTAGCCAATCAACCAGACCATGGCACTAAGTGTCTCTGCTGGCTTGAAAGGTCGGGACTGGTTCTGGTGGATATCTGCATAGCAGCACAGATTGTTCTGAGAAGGAAAATAAGCTGCCTGCAGGTATCAAAGTCAGGGCTCTGTTAGGAAGTGCCAGGCTCTGCTTGCCAGAGCAATCTCTTCTTTGTTCCTCTTCAGGGGATGTGCTGAGCTAATGTGCAGTTGTCTCATTAGCAGCAATCAGCAGCTCCTTCAGTGCAGAGGGTGATTGTGCTCTGGGGTGTCTCAGAAAGGAGCAGGTATTTAATAAAGGGGTCTCTTGGCAAGAAGACCCCTACTAGATTTGCAGAAAGTTGATACTGGTTGGCAAACAAAGCAGAAAGCTTCAGGAGGAGAAAGAATCCTCTTTTTGATGAAGGAAATTGAGCTCTGTGCTCACAAGCTTAGGTTGTCTGGAAGTTTCAGAGCGGGTCTGTGTAGCCCTTATTGAACCAGATTGTTTCACAAGTGGCCATTGATAGGATTTCAGCTGGGCCCCCACACTGCAATCCCAGGGAGGATCCCACAGAATTCCTCATTTTTCTCCGCTGGAATCACTGGGAACTTCATCCTGCAGGATACTGAGGCATAGGAGCACTGCAGTGTTTGTGACAGGCAGTGGCATGCTGGGGGAGCTCTCTAGGGGGGTGAAGGATCTCATTTGTTAGCCCCAGTGGCATACCTGGACAAAAAAAAGGCAGACTTTGGAGCGTGGAGACCCATGGTGGGAATGCATGGCTGTGTCTGCAGAACAGCCCTTGGGCTGTGCAGCTCTTCAGGCTGGGCCAGAGGTTCAGCCTCCAACAGGGGTGATGGAATCATGTGCTGGGGACATCATAGAGTGACAGAATGGCGTGGGTGGGAAGGCATCTCTAGAGGTTATCTTGTCCAACCCCTCTGCACTTAGCTGGGGCATCCCCAGCTAGATCAGGATGTGCAGAGCCCTATCGGGCCTGACCTTGGATGTTCTCCCCTCCCTGGGCAACCTGTTCCAGTGTTCTGCCACCTTCATAGTAAAGAACTTCTTCCTAGTGTTCAGTCTAAATCTACCCTGCTCTAGTTCAAACCATTGTCCCTTGTCCTAGTGCTACATGTCCTTGTAAACAGTCCCTCCCCAGCTCTTCTGTAGCCTCCTTCAGGCACTGGGAGGCTACACTAAGGTCTCCCTGGAGCCTTCTCTTCTCCAGGCTGAACAGGCACATCCTGTCCCCATAGGGGATGTGCTCCTAGAGGCTCTGGTAAGGCACATGGAGGACAGGGTGGTGAGGCAGTGGTATATGTTGCCCAGGGAGGTTGTGGATGCCCCTTCCTTGGAAGTGTTCAGAGCCAGGTTGGATGAGGCTTTAAGCAACATGGTCTAGAGGCAGGGGGTTGGAGCTAGATGATCTTTAAGGTCTTTTCCAAGCCAAACCATTCTGTCATCTCTTCCCTGATCTTCCCAGAGATTGACAGGTCAGTAGTTCCCAGGGTCCTCCTTTCTACCCTTTTCAAGAATGGGTTTGATGTTTCTTTTCTTCCAGGGACTCCAGCTGGCTGCCAGGACTGTTTGCAACACAGATAATGAAAGGCTTTGTTCTACTCAGTTTTGGGCTCCCCAGTTTAAGAGGGACAGGGATCTGCTGAAGAGGGTGCAGCAGAGGGCTATGAGTGATGAGGGGACTGGAGGGCACTGCCTGATGAGGAGAGGCTGAGGGACCTGGGGCTGCTTAGTCTGGAGAAGAGAAGACTGAGAGAGGATTGAATGAATGTTTATAACCATATAAATTATATATAGACTGGAGGGCTGGGGGTCAGGAGGGGGGGACAGGCTCTGCTCACTGCTCCCTGGGGTAGGACAAGGAGCAATGGATGGAAGCTGCAGCACAGGAGGTTCCAGCTCAACACAAGGGGCAACTTCTTGACTGTAAGGGTCCCAGAGCACTGGCACAGGCTGCCCAGAGAGGTTGTGGAGTCTCCTCTGGAGCCTTTCCAGGCCTGTCTGGATGTGTTCCTGTGTGCCCTAAGCTAGATTGTATGGTCCTGCTGTGGCAGGGGAGTTGGACTGAATGATCTCTTCGTGTCCCTTCCAACCCCTAACCTCCTGTGATCCTGTGGTGTGGTCAGTAGGGGTTAGTTGTGTGCCTGCCTGCCATGCAAAGGGGAGAAGAGTGCATAGTATCTGCTTTGGCCTGTGGGAAGCAGTAATGGGCAATCAGCAGTGCAGCATCCAGCCCAGCTGTTAGTGACCAAGTTGTCTGAGCAGAGTGCAGCTCAATGGGAAGCTCACTGACTGCTCCTGAATTCATTTACAGCTTTGTCTTTAACAAAGTGAAAGGTTCCTGTGGTGATTGGAAATGAAAACTGCTCTGCTCTCCCTTCAGCCACTTCTGTGTGCTGTGTCTGAAGGGATCCTTCACCTCTGGCTGTGCCATGCTGGTTTTTAACCAATCTCTGCTCTCAGTCTCCAGTTTCTTTCTTCCCCTTTGTGGATCAATGCTTAGCTGTTGCTGCCTTCTCTTTCTCAGCTGCCTCTGAGCATTGGCAGTCCTTGGCAGGGTGCCCAGCTGTGCTTGTCCTCACTTTTCCCTGGCTTTTCAAGTGACACTTGCTTGAGAAAAAGGGGAAAATAGTATCAAAATAAATGGTGAGATCAATACAGGCAGAGCTAGAATGTTAGATCTTGAGCCCATAGCTCTTGGTGATGTATTTGTGATACCCCATGAAATCCTCTTAATTTTTTTCATCCCTGCTGTAAAGGTCACAGTCTGTGACTTCAATTTATTTCTCCTTGCTCCAGAGAGAGTTTGATGTTCTAGCAAGTTCTTCCATGAACAGGTCACAACATTCATAGATGAGGGGCAAGAAATTGATGTCATTTACCTGGACCTGAGCAGGGCCTCTGACACTGTCCTGCACCACATCCTGGTCTCCAAGCTGGTGACACATGGGTTTGAGGGGTGGAGCACTGGATGGATGCAGAACTGGCTTGATGGCCACACCCAAAGAGTGGCTGTCAATGGCTCCATGGCCAAGTGCAGGCCAGGGACAAGCAGAGTCCCTCAGGGATCAGTCCTGGGACCAGGCTTGTTCAACATCTCTGTGGGTGCCGTGGACAGAGGCACTGAGTGCAGCCCCAGCAAGTTTGCTGCCCACACCAAGCTGTGTGGTGCACAGCCAGGCTGGAGGGCAGGGATCCATCCAGAGGGACCTGGGCAGGCTGCAGAGGTGGGCACAAGCCAACCTCAGGAGGTTCAACAAGACCAAGGGCAAGGTCCTGCAGCTGGGTCGAGGAAATGCCAAACACCAATCCAGGCTGGGCAGTGAGTGGCTGGAGAACAGCCCTGAGGAGGGACTTGGGGGTGCTGGTGGAGGAGAAGCTCAACAGGAGCCAGCAGTGTGCACTTGCAGCCCAGAAAGCCAAGCAGAGCCTGGGCTGCAGCAGCAGAAGTGTGGCCAGCAGGGCCAGGGAGGTGATTCTCCCCCTCTGCTCTGCTCTGCTGAGACCCCACCTGGAGTACTGCATCCAGTTCTGGAGCCCCTGGGACAAGAGGGCTGTGGAGATGCTGGAGAGTGTCCAGAGAAGGGCCACAAGAATGATCTTTATAAAGATGAATGAGGTCACCTCTCAGGCTCCTCCTCTCCAAGCTCCAAACCCCAGCTCCCTCAAGCTCTCCTCGTAAGGAATATGTTCCACTCCATCATTTTTGTGGCTGTCCTGCTCTCTCAAGCAGTTCCCTGAGGTCCTTCTTGACCTGAGGTGCCCAGAACTGGACACAGTATTTCAGATGTGGCCTCACCAGGGCAGAACAGAGGGGGAGGAGAACCTCTCTTGACCTACTATCCACAGCACTTCTAATCGACCCCAGAATGGCATTGGCCTTCTTTGCTGCCAGAGCACACTGCTGGCTCATTTCCAACCTCCCATCCACTAGGCAGGAGCATGGATGTGGATTTCAACTTGACCCTTGATTCCCAGCCCCATGCATTGCCTTTCTTTCTGGAAGGTGACAGACTCACAGATGTCAGAGGTTGGAAGGGACCCAAAGAGATCATCCAGTCCAAGCCCCCTGCCAGAGCAGGACCACACAATCTAGCTCAGGGCACACAGGAACACATCCAGACAGGCCTGGAAAGGCTCCACAGAAGGAGACTCCACAACCTCTCTGGGCAGCCTGTGCCAGTGCTCTGGGATTATTCCAGTCAAGAAGTTGCCCCTTGTGTTGAGCTGGAACCTCCTGTGCTGCAGCTTCCATCCATTGCTGCTTGTCCTATCCCAGGGAGCAGTGAGCAGAGCCTGTTCCCCCTCTCCTGAGCCCCAGCCCTGAGGTAGTTATAAACATTGATTCAATTCCCTGTCAGTCTTCTCCAGACTAAGCAGCCCCAGGTCCCTCAGCCTCTCCTCATCAGGCAGTGCTCCACTTCCCTACTCATCTTTGTAGCCCTCTGTTGGACTCTCTCCAGCAGATCCCTGTCCCTCTTAAACTAGGGAGTCCAAAACTGAAGGCAGTACTCAAGATGAGGTCTCAGCAGGGCAGAGTAGAGTGGGAGGAGAACTTCCCTTGCTCTGCTGGACACACTGCTTCCTAGGAAAAGCTTGGGAACAACAGGAGCTGCACTAGAAATAAAGGGTACAGCACATGGCTTTTGCCTTTCCCTGCACAAATGACACTTGTAGTCCTGATCTAAGCAAGGTTCTTGTTTTCCTAGGCTATTTCTGGCTCTAATGGACAATAATAGCTCACTGCAGTCTCTATCTGGAGGATTCAATAGATATTATTCATCAGGCAGGGGGATATGCAAAGCAGCTGCAAATTAAAGTAGATTTCTCTGAATTCATTTCTTTGGGTTTTGAATTGAATTGTTAAGGGGAAAAAATCCACTTTTATGTTACAAGAAGATCTCAGCTTCTGTGCAGCAGAAGAGTTCTGCTGATTTCCTGCAAGGCATATTTGCATTTGTCACATCACCAATGTCATCATTTCCCTGCTAGGCAGAGCTGCTGTCTTGTAGGGCAGAGAGGACCATGAGCTGGACCTGTCCCACTGCTTCCCAGGCTTCTGGCTCCAGGCATGTTATGTTCCCTATGCCTGTGCAGCTGTTGTCCCACCACCACCACACTGGGCTGGAAACTTTGTCCCAGCTATTTGAACTTCACCAGTAGAGTTCTGCTCCAGAGTCGTGGATTAATATTCAAGCAGCAGAGCAGAGTTTGAGGCAGCTTTAGGAGAGGTCAGCAGTTTGGAGCAGCCTGGGACATAACCAGCTGTGAAAATGGAGAGTTGAGATGAGGCTCACTTTGTTGTACCAGCTCAGAAGTCTCTGAGCTATGCTTCTGCATCTCTCTTACCTGTTGGCTGTTCTGATGTGGGACTGATACAAAGGCATCGAGCAAATACATTGTGTAGGGATTGTTTTTCTCCAAGATAGAAAGAAGTGAGGACATAGAATTATTTTCATTGGAAAAGCCCTCTAAGATCATCCAGTCCCATCAACCCAACACCACCATGGCCATTAAACCGTGTCTCAAAGTGCCATGGCCACGCATTTCATGGCCACCTCTGGGGCAGCGACTGCACCACCTCCCTGGGCAGCGACTGCACCACCTCCCTGGGCAGGGACTGCACCACCTCCCTGGGCAGTGACTCACCACCTCCCTGGGCAGGGACTGCACCACCTCCCTGGGCAGTGACTCACCACCTCCCTGGGCAGGGACTGCACCACCTCCCTGGGCAGGGACTCACCACCTCCCTGGGCAGTGACTGCACCACCTCCCTGGGCAGGGACTCACCACCTCCCTGGGCAGTGACTGCACCACCTCCCTGGGCAGTCTGTTCCACTCTTGCAGCAAAGAAATTTTTCTTCATCTCCAACCTAAGCCTCCCCTGGCACAATTTCAGACCCCTTCCTTTCCTTCTGTCACTTGATCCTAGGGAGAAGAGACCAACCCCCACCTCACTGCAGCCTCTTTTCAGGTTGTGTTGTCCCTGCCACCATGTCCCACCAGCTGCCTCCCGTTCCTTGGTAAGCCAGGTTGTGCTGTCCTTGCCTCCATGTCCCACCAGCTGCCTCCCATTCCTCAGTGAGCCAGGTTGTGCTGTCCTTGCCTCCATGTCCCACCAGCTGCCTCCCATCCCTGGTAAGCCAGGTTGTGCTGTCCTTGCCTCCATATCCCACCAGCTGCCTCCCATTCCTCGGTGAGCCAGGTTGTGCTGTCCTTGCCTCCATGTCCCACCAGCTACCTCCCGTTCCTTGGTGAGCCAGGTTGTGCTGTCCTTGCCTCCATGTCCCACCAGCTACCTCCTGTTCCTTGGTGAGCCAGGTTGTGCTGTCCCTGCCTCCATGTCTATCCTCACCAGCTTTCTCTGGTCTTCACTGCAGACATTCTTGTTGCTGCCAAAGAAGTTCCCACCTGTATTGGTGACGTCCTTGTGGTGCCTGTGGCTGTTTGCTGGCACAGACAGGCAGGGGCCATGCCTGGCACTGTCTTCTCATCTCGTTGAGCAGCCTCATGTCCAACTCTGTCGTTTCCTGGAGGGACACATCAGCGATGCCTCTTTAGTTCTGCCTGGGCGCCAGGGTAGCATTTGTGGAAGCTATTAAAAAGTTTGTAGATGTCAAGTAAATGTATATGATGAAGTAAGTGATTCAGTAGCATAATTAACAGATGGCAGGGACAATTAGATATTCATGGCTCAGTCCAAGACCATTTGGTAGCTATAATTACTGTACAGGTGTTAGCTGCCCTTTGTGGCAGAGGGAGGTGCCTCTGAGCGCTGCAGGTACTCTGCAGGACTGACTCCTGGCGGTGAACTTACAAGGGAGGTTAACAGCTCTCCTTTTGCACCTGAGCTTGGAAAGCTAAATTCAGCTCTTTGGGTCGATCTCAAACAGAAGCAAGTGGAAGGAAAAGAAAGGAGCAGGTGGTGGAGGATCTGATTTCTGGAGAGAGCCACCCAGCGTTACAATGGGCTTCAAATTCACTTTGACGTGCGAGAGATGCAAAGTCCAACTAGGCAGGCATTCAGGGAGGAGGAGGCAGCTGGTAGGAAGAACTCTTTTGATTTTGTTCAAAATTACTTCTTTTCTTCTTCTTCTTCTTTATTTTTCTTCATTTTTCTTTTTCTTTTCATGGGTAGAAGAATAAATTGCATGCAATTTGGATGGGATTCTGGTACAGATTGCGATGACTGGTGGCCAGAAGAGCAAAAATGAATAAATAGGTTGTAAGTTTATGCTCATTTTGTAACTGGGTGGGGTTTTTTTTCCCCCTATACATATATATATAGAACCAGAAAGTGTTTATTCACTGAAAGCTTTGCATAATAAAGTTTACCAGAGATGATAGATTGCATATACAGAGCACTTACAAAAGCAATCCATTGAAGGGTCTTTGTTTTTTATGCCTCCCGTGGAACATTTGTGTTTAACACAAAAAGTACTGAAAGAATCCCTGGAAAATGAAATGCTTTTCACTGGCAGATAAATAGAGAATTAAAGAGAAAATTAATATTTTGGCTGTTTCCACAGCTGGAGGGGATAAGGTTTGATAAGCAAGAGGAAAGGCTGAACCTTTATGTTCTTCATTTTCACCTGTCTTGATACTCGGTGCCCAGGGAGGTCATGGAGGCAGCCTCCCTGGGGGTGTCCAAGGCCAGGTTGGATGAGGCTTTGAGCAACCTGTGCTAGTGGGAGGTGTCCCAGCCCATGGCAAGGGGGTTGGAACTGGATGATCTCTAAGGTCTCTTCCCAGCCAAACTGTTCTGTGGAGCTATGAACTATGAAACCCTAAGATTTATTGCAGGATTATCTGTGCAGCATTGCATGGGTTTGATTAAGGCTGTTAGATTTGTAGCTGAATCTGCTTCTGTTTGGTCTCAGATCACATTTAATAGCTTGTCATGATTTTGGTCCCAGCTGAAGCCTAGCCCCTCACAACACCTCACACAAGTGTCCCCTGCTCATCCCTGTGAGTTTAAGAGAACGGACTGGAGGTGAGGAGGAAGTTGTTGAGCATGAGAGTGGTGAGAGGCTGGAATGGGTTGCCCAGGGAGGTGGTTGAGGCCCCATGGCTGGAGGTGTTTAAGGCCAGGCTGGCTGAGGCTGTGTGCAGCCTGCTCTAGGGTAGGGTGTCCCTGGGCATGGCAGGGGGGTTGGAACTGGCTGATCCTTGTGGTCCCTTCCAACCCTGACTGACTCTGATTCTATGAACAGTACAAAGACTGAAGGAGCAGCAAGAAGAATAATAACACTCATGAAGTAATGTATGA
This sequence comes from Tricholaema leucomelas, assembly GCA_013400475.1. NCBI lineage: Eukaryota > Metazoa > Chordata > Aves > Piciformes > Lybiidae > Tricholaema lacrymosa > Tricholaema leucomelas. The sequence goes on along the minus strand of WAAF01013770.1, from coordinate 23,717 downwards.
AGGGAGGCTGGGGTGAGGTGGGGGTTGGACTTCCAAGTAAGAAGTGACAGAAGAAGAGGAAATGGCCTCAGGTTGCCTGCCTTTACCATGCCTCAGGAAAATTTTGTTTGCTACAAGAGTGGTCAGGGATTGGCACAGCCTGCCCAAGGAAGGTGGTGGTGTCCCCATCCCTGGAGATGTTCAACAAACCTGTAGCCATGGCACTTTGGGACATTGTGACATTGGGTTTCTGGTTGTACTGGATGACCTTAAAGGTCTTTTCCAACCACAACAATCCTGTGATTCTGTGATTGTGTGATTTGTGCAGTGTAAAACAGAACTATGACCATAGAATCATAGAATCAAGCAGGTTGGAAAAGACTTCCAAGATCACCCAGTCCAACCTAGCACCCAGTCCTGTTCAATCAACCAGACCATGGCACTAAGTGCCCCAGCCAGGCTTTGCCTCAACACCTCCAGGGACAGCGACTCCACCACCTCCCTGGGCAGCCCTGGGTGTTCAAAAGGAGGCTGGCTGAGGAAGTTAGTGGTAGGGCTTAGTTAATTAAAAGGTGTTAGGTGATAGGTTGGACTCAGTCATCTCTAAGATCTTTTCCATCCTGGTTAATGCTGTGATTGTGTGATGTAGAAAGTAGTTTCTCCATGGAAGATGGTTAATGCTGTGACTGTGTGTGCAGCACTGCAGCTCTGGGCTCTGCTGCTTGCTCTGGGCAGGGTAAAGGTTGCACAGCCACAGTCATAGAATAGAATCATAGAATCACAGAATCAGTCAGGGTTGGCAGGGACCACAAGGAGCAGCCAGTTCCAACCCCCCTGCCATGCCCAGGGACACCTCACACTAGAGCAGGCTGCACACAGCCTCAGCCAGCCTGGCCTGAAACACCTCCAGCCATGGGGTCTCAACCACCTCCCTGGGCAACCCATTCCAGCCTCTCACCACTCTCATACTCAACAACTTCCTCCTCACCTCCAGCCTGACTCTCCCCACCTCCAGCTTCTCTCTATTCCTCCCAGTCCTGTCACTCCCTGATATCCTGAAAAGTCCTTCCCCAGCTTTTTTGTAGCCCCCTTCATATACTGAAAGACCACAAGAAGGTCACCTGGGAGCCTCCTCTTCTCCAGCCTGCACAGCCCCAACTCTTTCAGTCTGTCATGTCCATCATGCTGTGTGTTCCAATCTCAAGACCTGGAGCATGAAGCAACCTTCCTAATCAATAAAATGTTTCTCTGCTGGGTAAGCTTTGCTGTAGTAAAAATGTCAGCTGCATTATTCTTGTTATGCAAAACCACAGCGAGAGGCAATAGGTCAACAGTAGCTGTCAAGATCATCAGAGAGTAATTGTGGCAGCTCCATGGCATATCAAGTGTGAAGGGTTTTTATTTGATAATAGTTCCCATGGAGTGGCTGGGAAGTAAATATCAAATGCAAAGCAACTCTCCTGCAAAAGGGATGGGGGAGGTTTGTTTTTTTCACTTTCTGGGTTTGTTGCTCTTGCTCACTCAATCATTTCCAGTCCCTTCTATCGCCACAGCAGATGTTTCATCTCCTCCATCTCTGATCATGTATTTTTGGCTTGTTTTGAAATCTCTGAACGTGTGAGCTGATTGTGTCTTCATTTCTTTCTTTTCTAACCTTCCTCTTTCCCCCTCTCCCCCTCCCCCCCCCAAAAAAAAAAAGAGAGGGAAAGAAAATTTTGTTTCAATTTTGGTTGTGAGTGAAGAGCTTGGAAATGTACCATTGCAGCAAAAAAAAGAAGCTTTCTGGACTGCAGGGGAGTTGTAATGCTGCATCTTCCAAACTGAAAGGCTGTCCTGAGCCTGCAGAACTGGATCTTGGAACAGTTTGACAAATGCTGCTTGTCTGACCAGTCGTGCATTGGGGGCAGGCATCGGGGGGGGTAAGTTGCTCTTTTCTGCCAGGAGTGTCAGAGATGCAAAAATCAAATGATGCTGTGGACTTCCTGTCCCATAGGTTTGAGGTAAGGGTGGGAATGGTTCTGTGTTGTGTGCTACTATGAAAGGAAGGAGAGCAACCAAGGCATTCATTTGAAGCAAAGTATGCTAGGGGTGCTCAGCTGGCCAGGAACACTGACAGCATCCTGGCCTGGGTCAGCAATAGTGTGGCCAGCAGTGATCATATCACAGAATCATAGAATCACCCAGGTTGGAAGAGAGCTCCAAGCTCAGCCAGTCCAACCCAGCACCCAGCCCTGGCCAATCAGCCAGACCATGGCACTAAGTGCCCCAGCCAGGCTTGGCTTCAACACCTCCAGGGACAGCGACTCCACCACCTCCCTGGGCAGCCCATTCCAATGCCAATCACTCTCTCTGACAACAACTTCCTCCTCACATCCAGCCTAGACCTGCCCTGGCTCAGCTTGAGGCTGTGTCCCCTTGTTCTATTGCTGGCTGCCTGGCAGCAGAGCCCAACCCCACCTGGCTACAGCCTCCCTTCAGGGAGCTGCAGACAGCAATGAGCTCTGCCCTGAGCCTCCTCTTCTGCAGGCTGCACACCCCCAGCTCCCTCAGCCTCTCCTCACAGGGCTGTGCTCCAGGCCCCTCCCCAGCCTTGATGCCCTTCTCCAAACACCTTCCAGCACCTCAACATCTCTCTTGGATTCAGGAGCCCAGAACTGGACACAGCACTCAAGGTGTGGCCTGAGCAGTGCTGAGCACAGGGGCAGAAGAACCTCCCTTGTCCTGCTGCCCACACTGCTCCTGAGCCAGCCCAGGATGCCATTGGCTCTGCTGCCCACCTGGGCACTGCTGCCTCATCTTCAGCTCCTCTCTACCAGCACCCCCAAGTCTCTTTCCTTGTATTCAGCACTGGTGAGGCCTCTCCTTGGTTATTGATTTCAGTTTTGGGCCACTTGCCACAAGACTTTGAGGTGCTGCAGCATCTCCAGAGAAGACCCCTTCAGGGTCTGGAGAACAGGGCTGGGGATGAGCAGCTGAGGGGGAGGTGTTCAGTCTGGAGAAGAGGAGCCTAAGAGGAGACCTCATTGCTGTCTTCAGCTCCATGAAAAGAGGCTGCAGTGAGGTGGGAGTTGGCCTCTTCTCCTTATTATCAGGTGATAGAAGGAGAGGAAATGGCCTGAACTTGTGCCAGGGGAGGGTTAGTTTGGAGATGAGGAGAAATATCTTTGCTGCAAAGGTGGACAGGGATTGGCACAGGCTGCCCAGGGAGGTGGTGAAGTCCCCATCCATGTTGAAGAAACCTGTGGCCATGGCACTGTGGGCCATGGTTAAATGGCCATGGTGGGGTTGAGTTGGTGGTTGGGACTGGGTGATCTTAGAGGACTTTACCAACCAAAACTCTTCTGTGATTCTCTAATTCTGTGATTTCCAAGTCGAGAAAATTGAAAAAAACAAAAACTATTCATTCTTTTTCCCTCTTTTTTTCCACTGTTTCCCCTTAAGAAAGTCTGAAATAAAATCATTTGCCTTTCAGATGTATTCATTTTGTTATCCTAAGTGACAATAAACTGTGGAGGGCAGCTGGCTCATTATGCAGTGAGTGCATAGTAGCAGTAACCAGTTGAGGCTTGGCTGAAGCAGTTTGGATTGCTGTGAGCTGTAGTTCTGGGTGTGTGTGGGTGGAATTGTTTCCTGCTGGTTTAGCATGGAGTGGTTTCCTGAGCCCAGTTTCAGGGTTAGGAAGCCCTTGGCTAATTTTGAATGTTGTGTGCCCTGAACTGGAGCATTTGTCCTGTGTGGGTTGTATTTCACTTCTGCTGTTAGACCAGGGATTATTTTAAGTGGAGATACTTTGTATGGTCCTGCTGTGGCAGGGGGGTTGGAATTGATAACTATTGGAGGTCTTTTCCAACCCCTAACATCCTGTGATCCTGTCAACTTTCAAACCACCTAGTTCCAAATGCCCTGCCATGGGAAGATTTGGAACCTAGACTAGTTGTTTCCTGCCCAACCTGCCCTTGACCACCTCCACAGAGGAGGCATCCAGTCTCAAGTGGTGCCAGGGCAGGTCTAGGCTGGATGTTAGGAGGAAGTTGTTGTCAGAGAGAGTGATTGGCATTGGAATGGGCTGCCCAGGGAGGTGGTGGAGTCGCTGTCCCTGGAGGTGTTGAAGCCAAGCCTGGCTGGGGCACTTAATGCCATGGTCTGGTTGATTGTGTAGGGCTGGGTGCTAGGTTGGACTGGCTGAGCTTGGAGCTCTCTTCCAACCTGTTTGATTCTATGATCAGAACAATTATTTCCTGCAAGAGTGGTCAGGGATTGGAGCAGGCTGCCCAGGGGAGGTTGTGGAGTCTCCAGCCCTGGAGGTGTGCAGGAAGCATGTGGCCATGGCACTCTGGGACATGGTTTAATGGCCATGGTGGTGTCAGGTCAATGGTTGGACTCAATATCTTCGAGGGCTTTTGAAACCCAAACAGTTCTGTGGAATCAGCTCTCTGAGCCAGCATCAGTTTGGAAGCAGTTTGGATTGCTGCGAGCTGCGGTTCTGGGGGGGAATTGTTTCCTGCTGGTTTAGCATGGAGTGGTTTCCTGAGCCCAGTTTCAGGGTTAGGAAGCCCTTGGCTAATTTTGAATGTTGTGTGCCCTGAACTGGAGCATTTGTCCTGTGTGGGTTGTATTTCACTTCTGCTGTTAGACCAGGGATTATTTTGAGTTTAAAAGAATGAAGTGGAGATACTTTGCAACACAGAATTCAGCCTTTTACTTACTGCTTTGGTTGGAAGAGAGCTTTAAGGTCATTGAGTCCAACCATTCTCTACCTCTGCCAAGGCTGCTGCCCAACCATGCCCCTCAGCACCACCTCTCTGCCTCCTAGACACCCCCCCCGGGATGAGGGCTCAGCCACCTCCCTGGGCAGCCTGTTCCAGGCTCTGAGAAGCTTTTCAGTGAAGAACTTTCTTCTGATGCCCAACCTAAACCTCCCCTGGGGCAACCTGAGGCCATTTGCTCTCATCCTGTTGTTTGTTACCAGGGAGAAGAGCCATAGAATCATAGAATCAACAGGTTGGAAGAGAGCTCCAAGCTCATCCAGTCCAACCTAGCACCCAGCCCTGGCCAATCAACCAGACCATGGCACTAAGTGCCCCAGCCAGGCTTGGCTTCAACACCTCCAGGGATGGCAAATCCACCTCACAGTGGATTGACTAGGGCTGGGTGATAGGTAGCTCTGGATGATCTGGGAGGTCTCTTCCACCCTGGTTGATTCCATTCTATGATTCTATGATACTATGGAAACTGCAGGATTGGCTAGGGCTGGGTGATAGGTAGCTCTGGATCATCTAGTCCCAACCTTCCTGCCATGGGCAGGGACAGCCTACCCTAGAGCAGTCTGGCCAGAGCCTCATCCAGCCTGACCTTAAACACCTTCAGGGGTGGGACCTCAACCACCTCCCTGAACAGGTTTTGCTCATTGGCTGCCTGTGATAGGACAAGGAGCAATGGATGGAAGCTGCAACACAGGAGGTTCCACCTCAACACAAGGGTGAACTTCTTTATTGTAAGGGTGCCAGAGCACTGGAACAGGCTCCCCAGAGAGGTTGTGGAGTCTTTGGAGACTTTCAAGGCCTGTCTGGATGCATTCCTCTGTTACCTGTGCTAGGTTGTGTGGTCCTGCTGTGGCAGGAAGGTTGGACTCGATGATCTCCTTGGGTCCCTTCCAACCTCTAACATCCTTTGAGCCTGTGATCTTGGAGGTCACTTCCAACCTGGTTGATTCTATTCTATGATTCTCTGATACTATGGAAACTGCAGGATTGGCTAGGGCTAGGTGATAGGTGGCTCTGGATGATCTTGGAGGTCTCTTCCAACCTGGCTGATTCTATTCTATGATACTATGAAAATTGCAGTCTCCTTCCAGGGAGCTGTAGAGAGCAATGAGCTCTCCCCTCAGCCTCCTTCCTCTTCTCCAGACTAAACCCCCCCAGCTCCCTCAGCTGCTCCTCACCAGCCCTGTTCTCCAGACCCTTCATTGGTTTCATTGCCCTTCTCTGGACCCATTGCAACACCTCAGTGCCCTTCCTGTAGTGAGGTTTATTGGACTGGTATTGAGACAGAATTAGCTGGTGAAACATAAGCAGGTTTAGAAACACAGCATCAGGGCTGTGGCAGTGATTTATTAGTTCTGGCAGGGCTACAGGGAACTGATGAATTTTCTCTGAGGATTCTGTAACATGGATTGCAATGTCTGTGCTGTGCTTTAGTGCTGTGACAGTGTTTCTAACCTGCTTACAATTGTGTGTGGGGGGAAAAACCCTAACCAAACCCAAACCTTTAGACTTTTCTTCTCTGAAATGCTCATTTTAGAAAGCCTTGGTTTGTTTTCTCTGTTTTGAGGGGAGAATAAAAGGAATACTTCTGCTGTTGCCCTTTTTAACTGAGCTACCCAGTGCATAGCAGACCTGAGGAGGAAGCTGATTGCCCAGAGTACAGAGACCAAAGTAGGGGTTGGTATTGCCACTGACAAACAGAAATGTGCATTGGAGGAGGCTGTCTGAAGGTATTTGATAACCATGGCATGAGACACACACAGACTCACACAGAGTGGTAGGGATTAGAAGGGACCTCAAAAGGTCATTGATTCTAAGCCCCTCTTTCAAAGCAGGGCAGGGCACACAGGAACACATCCCAGATGGATTTGGAAAGTCACCAGAGAAGGAGACTCCACAGCCTCTTTGGGCAGCCTGCTTCAGGCTCCAGCATCCTCACACTGACAAAGTTTCTCCTCCTGTTCCTCTGGCACCTCCTCTGCTTGCCCCCCAGTGTCCCTTGTGCTGCCCCTCTCCTCCTCTGGGCAGAGCCTGGCTGCATCTTCCCGACACTGCCCTGCACATCCTTAGCACAGCACTGAGGGCAGCCCTCAGGCTGCTCTGCTGCCAGCTCCCAGCCCCAGCTCCCTCAGCCTGGCCTCACAGGAGAGCTTCCACTGCCTGCAGCAGCTTGGAGGATCCAGGCTGGATTCTTTCAAGCAGATCCCAGAGGTCCTTCTTGACTTGAGGGACCCAGAACTGGGCATAACATTCCAACGGTGGCCTCAGCAGGGCAAAGCAGAAGGGTAGGGGAACCCATCTATAGAGATGGAAATAAATACCTCGCTGGCAGAGGGCAAGTAGTTGATTGTGAGATGTGATACTTAACCAAGGGAGATTGAGGCTGGAGATGAGGAAATATTTCTTTACTGCAGGAATGTTCAGACATTGGAACAGGCTGCTCAGGGACGTGGTGGAGTCCCCATCCATGGAGATGTTCAGGAACGATTTGGCCATGGCACTTGGGGACATGGCTTAATGGCCCTGGTGCTGCTGGGTTGATGGTTGGACTCAATCTTTAGTCTTTTCTGACCAAAGCAATTCTGTAATTCCATGAAGTGTGCTGGGCTCCTCAATTGAAGAGAGATGCTGAGGTGCTGGAAGGTGTCCAGAGAAGGGCAGCAAGGCTGGAGAGGGGCCTGGAGCACAGCCCTGTGANAGGCAGGGACACCTCCCACTAGAGCAGGCTGCTCAAGGCCTCATCCAGCCTGGCCTTAAACACCTCCAGGGAGGAAGCATCCACAACCTCCCTGGGCAACCTGTGCCAGTGTCTCACCACCCTCACTGGAAAGAACTTCCTCCTAACATCCAGTCTAAATCTCCCCTCTGCCAGTTCAAACCCATTCCCCCTCGTCCTGACATTCCCAGACCTTGTAAATTAGTGCCATGGTCTGGTTGATTGGCCAGGGCTGGGTGCTAGGTTGGACTGGCTGAGCGTGAAGCTCTCTTCCAACCTGGTTGGTTCTATCATTCTATGACCTGTTCAATACACTGCTTATTTGCAGAGGAATTGTAAGAGCTGCTTTTTAAGTGCTGTTTATCAGTGTATCAGCAGATGAAGTTCAAAGGTGAGGGGAAAATGAAGCACTGAGAATAATTTAAAGTTAGGAATTAGTTATAAGCACAACTCAGAGGATTTTCATTCCTGGGTAACCCCTGCCCTAGATGATCCTGCTCTGGCAGGGGGGATTGGAATAGATGATCTTCAGAGGTCCCAACCCCTACCCTTTTGTGAGTGTGAGATTCCTTGAGGTGTAGTGTGTCTGCTACTGGAAATTTTACCCAGATTTCACCTCTCAGTGTAAAGCAGAAGAGGTTGAAAACCTGAGGTCTTTGTGGTCTCTGTTAATTTAGTTCTGGCTGTTAAATTTGCTCTGCTGGAATTTTCTGCCTTACTTACAGCTTAGTTAATTCAGCAACTAATGTCTTGACCAAAAAAAAAGGAGGGAAAAGAAAAATCAATGTAACAACTTGTTCATTGATTTACATTATTCAATTGCAAGACTGGAGGCAAATGAATGAGGAGGCAGTTCAGTACCTCTAGCAGCACAGGGCTAAGGCTCTGAACCCAAGATCTTCCCTCTCTCTTAGTGTGGCTCATTTTGATGTGCATGGAAAGTGAGCAGAAGGAAGTAGGACACTGCCCTCTGCCCACTGCAGTTGATGACTGCTCATTAGTGGTGGTCCCCAGGGCTCAGTACTGGGGCCAGTTCTCTTCAGCATCTTCATTCATGACCTTGATGAGGGAGTTGAGTGCACCCTCAGTAAGGTGACTCTAAGCTGGGTGGGATGGTTGATCTGCTGGAGGCAAGGAAGGCTCTGCAGAGGGCTCTGGATCCGTGGGCTGAGGGTGGGTTTATGAGGTTTAACAAAGCCAAGTGCTGGCTCTAGCACTTGAGTCGCAACAACTCCACTCAGAGCTCCAAGCCTGGGGCAGAGTGGCTGGAAAGTTGCTTGGCAGAGAGGGATTTGGGTGTGCTGGTTGACAGCAGCTGAACATGAGGCAGTGTGTGCCCAGATGGCCAAGGAAGCCAGCAGCATCCTGGACTGGATCAGCAATGGTGTGGCCAGCAGAAGCATGGAAGTGACTGTGCCCCTGTGCTGGGCACTGGTTAAGGTCACAGCTTAAGTTTTTGGGCCCCTCATGCTAAGAAAGACAGTGAGAAACTGGATTGTGTCCAGGGAAGGGCAACAAGCTGGGGAAGGGTCTGGAGAACAGGGCTGGGGAGGAGCAGCTGAGGGAGCTGGGGGTGTGCAGCCTGGAGAAGAGGAGGCTGAGGGGAGACCTCATTGCTCTCTACTGCTCTCCAAAAGGAGGCTGGAGCCAGGTGGGGGTTGGGCTCTTCTTAGTCTCAGGTGATAGAAGGAGAGGAAATAACCTGAAATTCTGCCTGGGGAGGGTTAGGTTGGAGATTAGATAAAAAAAACTTCTGCCCCAAACTGGTCATCAGGCACTGGAGCAGGCTGCTTGGGGAGGTGGTGGAGTTACCATCCCTGGAGGTGTTCAAAAGACATTTGGATGAGGAGCTTAGGGGCATGGTCTAAGAGTTGTGTACAGGAAGATGTGAGGTCATGGTTGTACCTGATGATCTCAAGGGCTGTTCCATGTTGTGCTTCAGTGACACTGATGTCCCAGCTGTAATTCTGTTGCATCCCAGCTGGTTTTGTCCATAGAAGAGGTGAGCTCTTCAGAGATTCAGGTCAAAGCCTGGGAAGCACAGAGAAGGTAGAAGAGGTCCTGGCACTGGTGGAGTTCAGAAGCTGGAGAGTCTGCAATGGATTGATGCTGATTTTTAAACTGCTTTTCTTATTGTTGGGAAGATTCTAAACACATTTAGTGATATCTTTATGTTGGCAGTGAGTGCCTCAGCTCTGCATCTCTCGTTTGCAGCCTGGAACACAAACCCTATGAGGAGAGGTTGTTTAGCCTGGAGAAGAGGAGGCTCAGGGGGGACCTCATTGCTGTCTACAACTACCTGAAGAGAGGTTGTAGCCAGGTGGGGGTTGGTCTCTTCTCCCAGGTGACCAGCAACAGAACAAGGGGACACTACCTCAAGTTGTGCCAGGGGAGGTCTAGGCTGGATGTTAGGAGGAAGTTGTTGTCAGAGAGAGTGATTGGCACTGGAATGGGCTGCCCAGGGAGGTGGTGGAGTTGCTGTCCCTGGAGGTGTTCAGGAAAAGCCTGGATGAGGCACTTAGTGCCATGGTCTGGTTGATTGGCCAGGGCTGGGTGCTAGGTTGGACTGGCTGAGCTTGGAGGTCTCTTCCAACCTGTTTGATTCTGTGATTGTATGATAAAATGCAGACTACCTTAGGTTTGGCCATTGTGTGGAGCTCAAGTGTCTGGAATTGCTGTGTCAGTGTTTGGGGTTGCTGATGGCATAGTTAGATGAGACCAAGAGCATGGAAATGTTTTCTCAGCTGCATCAGGAGAAGCCAGCACACCTGAGCCTTTAAGATGGAGCATTTGGGGAGTATAGGGATTAGAGGAGCTTTCAGAGTCAGCCTAAGTCTGAAAAGCCATGGACTTCATTTTTATCCCTAGATCCATGCCTGGACAGCAGTATCTCAGAGAATGGTTGACAAACAAGCAAGCAGGAATCCCCTTTCACAGGAACCTACCAAAGTAGCACTTACATTTCTCATTCTTTTTTTCCCCTCTTTTGAACACTGTCAGAAGGTAGTATTTTGGAAGGGAAAGAAATGTGGTGTAAGAGTGGCAAGAGGAGAAGATTAGCTGAACCCCCACCTGCTTGGTTGTTAATTCTTTTGGTACTTATCTGGGTGATTGGATTTTATTAAAGCCACTAAAGAAAGGCAAGCAAAACTCCTGAGCAGAAGCTGCAGGAGTACTTCAAATGGGCAAGAGGATTAGGTTTCAGAGAGGTGTCTTTACAGTCTCACAGTCTCACAGTATCACCAAGGTTGGAAGAGACCTCACAGATCATCAAGTCCAACCCTTTACCACAGAGCTCAAGGCTAGACCATGGCACCAAGTGCCACGTCCAATCCTGCCTTGAACAGCTCCAGGGACAGCAACTCCACCACCTCCCTGGGCAGCCCATTCCAGTAGCCAATGACTCTCTCAGGGAAGAACTTTCTCCTCACCTCAAACCTAAATTTCCCCTGGCACAGCTTGAGGCTGTGTCCTCTTGTTCTGGTGCTGGCTGCCTGAGAGAAGAGAGCAACCTCCTCCTGGCTACAACCACCCCTCAGGTAGTTGTGGACAGCAATGAGGTCTCTACACTTGGCCTCTGACTCTAAGTCAGGTTGTCCTTGGGGAAGCTACAATGACTGAGTGAGGCACTGGTGTTTAGCAAAGACATGGTTGGGTTGGTTTTTGCAGTCAAACATGGCTTTCCTTGTGTGGTTGGTGCAGGGAGATGGCACAACCCCCCGTTTCCTGCCTCATGGGCATCCTCTTCTGCTTTGGCTTGCTTTTCCTCTGCAGACCTGAAAGGAGGTTGTAGCTGGGTGAGGTTGGGCTCTTCTGCCAGGCAACCAGCAACAGAACAAGGAGACACAGCCTCAAGCTGTGCCAGGGGAGGTCTAGGCTGGATGTGAGGAGGAAGTTGTTGGCAGAGAGAGTGATTGGCATTGGAATGGGCTGCCCAGGGAGGTGGTGGAGTCGCTGTGGCTGGAGGTGTTGAAGCCAAGCCTGGCTGGGGCACTTAGTGCCATGGTCTGGTTGATTGTCTAGAGCTGGGTGCTAGCCAATGGATGAGCTTGGAGATCTCTTCCAACCTGCTTGATTCTATGATTCTGTGATTCTCCTATTTTAACTCAGACATATGTGTCTAGGCAAAGCCTCCATTTGGGGAAACAAGCAAAGCAAATTAGCTAAGGTGTTTGCAGCAAAGGTTTGCTGCCCTTCATGGGAGCCTGTTGTGTTTACCTTTAATCTTTTGCATCTCTTGATTGCAGAGTGCAATCCACAGCTGGGCAGTAGGAATCTGCAGAGGTGAGGCAGCTCACTGGGTGGGTTTGTGACGTTGCACCTGCCAGCATTTCAGATTTGCTTTCAGATTGAAATTTGGGATTTGACTTTTAGTCTTTTTTAGGGTTTTGTTTGCTTGTTTGTTTCTCCTCCAGTAGTTTAAAGTAGAGTGTAGCCAGAAAAGGGCTGGGAGGATGGTCAGAGGGCTGGAGCACCTCTGCTATGGAGACAGGCTGAGAGAGTTGGGACTGTTCAGTCTGGAGAGGAGAAGGCTCCGAGGAGACCTTATTGTGGCCTTCCAGTATCTGAGGTCCCTGGCCAGGCTGGATGGGTGGGCAGAGGCCAATGGGATGAGATTGAACAAGGCCAAGGGCAGGGTTCTTTGGCCACAACAACCCCAAGCAGCACTACAGGCTGGGGACAGAGTGGCTGAGTGCAGCCAGGCAGAGAGGGAGCTGGGGGTGCTGGGAGAGAGGAGCTGAAGATGAGGCAGCAGTGCCCAGGTGGGCAGCAGAGCCAATGGCATCCTGGGCTGGCTCAGGAGCAGTGTGGGCAGCAGGACAAGGGAGGTTCTTCTGCCCCTGTGCTCATCACTGCTCAGGACACCCCTTGAGTGCTGTGTCCAGTTGTGGGCTCCTGAATTGAAGAGAGATGTTGAGGTGCTGGATGGTGTTTGGAGAAGGGCAGCAAGGCTGGGGAGGGGCCTGGAGCACAGCCCTGTGAGGAGAGGCTGAGGGAGCTGGGGGTGTGCAGCCTGCAGAAGAGGAGGCTCAGGGCACATTCTGTGCTTCTGTGCTGCACAACCTCCCTGGAGATGTCCAAGGCCAGGCTGGATGACTCCTTGAGCACCCTGGGCTGGTGGGAGGTGTCCCTGCCTGGGGAAGGGGGTAGGAAGTAGCTTATCTTTAAGGTCTCTTCCAATCCAAACCATTACCATTCTGTGATTCTGCCATCTCCATCATTTCAATCTGCCAGAGAGAAAGTGAGAGGTGAATATAGAGTCTGCACCTAAGGGAAAAGTAGCAGGAGGTGCAAATGGGCTCTTCCCTCTAGAGAAGGTGAAGTGGCAGGACCTTACCTGGCTGCGTGCTGAGGTCAGGCTGCGTTGCATTAGGATCAGGGCAGACTTATTTATCTTGAGCAATGAGGCCATTAATCTTTGGAACAAATTACTGAGAAAAGTGGTGGGAGCAGACAATTGCCATAAATTATAACTCCTTGAGGAATTACCACAGGATTCAGTTATTGGTTTCACCAAAGAGGCACATTATGGAATCCAAATACATTATCTGGAGGAAATTGAATCCATGCAGTAGCACGAGGCATGTAGGGCTGGGATATTATCAGCTGTGCAGTACAAGCAGAGTCATAATTGCAATCATAGCTACAGCTCCATCATTTGTTTTCAGTTCATGACAGTGTCATTGAAATGATTTCTTAGCCTCTTGTCAGCTCGCAAGCAAGGGGGAGGAAATGAAAGTTGTTGGCTTTCTGTACTCAGAAGGAGGAGAGGGTATCACAAATGTCACAGCTTCACCTGCCTTTGCAAGGACTCACTGGCATTGGGTTGTTGATCTGATCTGCTGCCTTGCAGCTTTCTCCTGTGTCCTTCTGAAATGCCAGATGTTAATTGTTCTAATTGGGCTTCCAAATGTCTGCGTAAGCAGCAGGCTGCCTAAAACTCTGCTTCCAACCTCTTCTCTTAAAGACAAAACCATTAAATGGTTCAAGGTGGAGGGACCTCACCTGAAATACTGTGTTCAGTTTTGGGCTCCCCAGTTCAGGAGGGACAGGGATGTCCTTGAGAGAATCCAATGGAGGGCTCTGAGGATGATGAGGAGACTGAAGCACTGCCTGATGAGGAGAGGCTGAGGGAGAGGCTGGAGTGTGTGCCCTAGGGAGAGGCTGGGGAGCCTGGGGCTGTTTGTCCCTCCTCCTGGTGAGGAGGACACTTAGAGGGGATCTGATCAGTGTTTATAACTATCTGAGGGCTGGGGGTCAAGAGGGAGGGGACAGACCCTGCTCAGTTGTGCCCTGGGATAGGACAGGGAGCAATGGATGTAAGCTGCACCCTCAACACAGGGTGAACTTCTTGACCATAAAGATCCCAGAGCACTGCCGCAGGCTGCCCAGAGAGGTTGTGGAGTCTCCTTCTCTGGAGCCTTTCCAGCCCTGTCTGGATGTTTTCCTCTGTGACCTGTGCTAGATTGTATGGTCCTGCTGTGGCAGGGGGGTTGGAATTGGTATCTATTGGAGGTCCTTTCCAACCCCTAACATCCTGTGATCCTGTCAACTTTAAAGAACACCTAGTTCCAAATGCCCTGCCATGGGAAGATTTGGAACCTAGACTAGTTGTTTCCTGCCCAACCTGCCCTTGAACACCTCCACAGAGGAGGCATCCAGTCTCAAGTGGTGCCAGGGGAGTTTCAGGCTGGATGTTAGGAGGAAGTTGTTGTCAGAGAGAGTGATTGGCATTGGAATGGGCTGCCCAGGGAGGTGGTGGAGTCGCTGTGCCTGGAGGTGTTGAAGCCAAGCCTGGCTGGGGCACTTAGTGCCATGGTCTGGTTGATTGTGTAGGGCTGGGTGCTAGGTTGGACTGGCTGAGCTTGGAGGTCTCTTCCAACCTGTTTGATTCTATGACCAGAACAATTATTTCCTGCAAGAGTGGTCAGGGATTGGAGCAGGCTGCCCAGGGGAGGTTGTGGAGTCTCCAGCCCTGGAGGTGTGCAGGAAGCATGTGGCCATGGCGCTCTGGGACATGGTTTAATGGCCATGGTGGTGTCAGGTCAATGGTTGGACTCGATATCTTCGAGGGCTTTTGAAACCCAAACAGTTCTGTGGTTTAGAATGCTGCTAGACAAGAATCAGCTCTCTGAGCCAGCATCAGTAAAGAAGCCAAGTTGCTACTTCAGATAAAAGCTGCTGAGGATTTTTGTGTGTGGAAGAAAACCCACCTGGATTGAAATGGAGAGGAGCTGAGGGAAAACTCACCAAACTCCCCAGCAACTGAATGAAACTTCATTTTACTCTCCCTGCTTTAATTAGGCAGTGGCCTTTGTTTCCAAAAGCAGCCAAGCAGTCTGTTGGCCCTTTGAGATGGATGCCTGCTGGACCTGTTTCCAGAGGGGCACATTCCTCAGGAGCCAGACTGCAAGCAGAGCATGGATTACATTCTCTGCTTAGAGGTTTCCATAGCTCTTGTGACTTTTTCTCAGGAGCTATTCAAGAGTTATGCCTGAAGTACAACCTGTGCTCTGAATTACAACTCCTCTACTCCTCAGAGTTTATGGCCCCATTCCTGCAGGCTTAGATAAAGCAGTCCTGCAGCCCTGCCTGCATCAGAATTGCCTGATGATAGACCTCATTATTAAATCGTAGAACCAAGTTGGAAGAGACCTCCAAAATGATCCAGCCCAACAATCGTTTGCCTTCAAATCTGACTGCAGATGAGGAATGGAGAATCAGCAGAGGCAAGCTTTTAATGATAGCAGTTATTCTATTCTGCTGGTAAGTGTGATGGGTTTGGAGTTACCTGCCCACACACACAGTGAAATCATAGAATCATCAGCCAGGTTGGAAGAGACCTCCAAGATTATCCACTCCAACCTAGGACCCAGTACTATCCAGTCAACCAGACCATGGCACTAAGTGCCCCAGCCAGGCTTTGTTTCAACACCTCCAGGGACAGCAACTCCACCACAGAATCAGGTTCACAGAATTAACCATGTTGGAAAAGACCTCTCAGATCATTGAGTCCCTCCTGTCACCTAACCCTTCTAATTAACTAAACTGTGGCACTAAGTGCCCCAGCCAGTCTTTGTTTGAACACCTCCAGGGACAGCCACTCCACCACCTCCCTGGGCAGCCCATTCCAATGCCAATCACTCTCTCTGCCAACAACTTCCTCCTAACATCCAGCCTAGACCTGCCCTGGCACAACTTGAGGCTGTGTCCCCTTGTTCCATTGCTGCTTGCCTGGCAGCAGAGCCCAACCCCACCTGGCTACAACCTCCCTTCAGGTAGCTGCAAGCAGCAATGAGCTCTGCCCTGAGCCTCCTCTGCTGCAGGCTGCACACCCCCAGCTCCCTCAGCCTCTCCTCACAGGGCTGTGCTCCAGGCCCCTCCCCAGCTTTGTTGCCCTTCTCCGGACACCTTCCAGCACCTCAACATCTCTCTGCAATTCAGGAGCCCAGAACTGGACACAGCACTGAAGCTGTGGCCTGAGCAGTGCTCTCACTAACTGATTTAAATGCTTAGCTGTGTATTCTATCAGCCTCTCCCATCGATGTCTGAAGCCTTTGCTCCAAACCAGTTAATCCAGATTACACCAGTTTCTGTCATGCTGAAAAGAGCACTGCACTGCCAGGGTACCACAGTAGTGACAGACCCACAGCAGCCATTCATTAATCATGCTGCTGGTGACAATGGTCCTGCAGATCTCAACAGTGCCACTAGATTAGGCAGTTTCTTAGGAGACTGTGATGTGCCATGGTACCTGCCCAGGTGTCACACGTTGGTGTCTGTGTTGTGTTCCTTCAGATGTAAAGGGATGACCTTTCCCATCTTGTTTTTAATTTCATTAAGAAGGAGAAGCAACATCCTGAGGTGCATCACTGCACACTGGTGATATTTACAGTCTGCTCTTGTGTTCTGTTGTTGTCCATTAGGAGTAAAATCAGTGAATCACAGAAGGGTTTGGGTCAGAAGGGACCTTAAATGTCATCCAGTTCTAACCCCCCTGCCATGGGCAGGGACACCTCCCACCAGCCCAGGTTGCTCAAAGCCTCATCCAACCTGGCCTTGAATGCCTCCAGGGTGGGAGCATCCACAAGCTTCCTGGGCAACCTGTGCCAGTGTCTCCCCACCCTCACTGCAAAGCATTTCTTCCTCCTCTCCAGTGCAAATGTCTAGCTGATATGAATGGGTTTGCCTGTGAATAGAATGACTATAAAAGGAAGGCAAGCTAAAAAAAACAACTTCATTAGCAGTCAGAAATGTCTTCAAAATAACTCTGAGGAAGCTCTGGAGAGCAGCCCTGAGGAGAGGGACTTGGGGGTGCTGCTGGACAAGAAGCTCAACAGGAGCCAGCAGTGTGCACTTGCAGCCCAGAAAGCAAACAGTGCCTGGGCTGCAGCAGCAGAAGTGTGGCCAGCAGGGCCAGGGAGGTGATTCTCCCCCTCTGCTCTGCTCTGCTGAGACCCCACCTGGAGTACTGCATCCAGTTCTGGAGCCCCTGGGACAAGAGGGCTGTGGAGATGCTGGAGAGTGTCCAGAGCAGGGCCAGGAGGATGCTGAGAGGGCTGCAGCAGCTCTGCTGTGAGCACAGACTGAAAGAGTTGGGGCTGTGCAGGCTGGAGAAGAGGAGGCTCCCAGGTGACCTTCTTGTGGCCTTCCAGGATCTGAAGGGGGCTACAAAAAAGCTGGGGAGGGACTTTTGAGGCTGTCAGGGAGTGCCAGGACTGGGGGGAATGGAGCAAAGGTGGAGGTGGGGAGAGTCAGAGTGGAGGTGAGGAGGAAGTTGTTGAGCATGAGAGTGGTGAGAGGCTGGAATGGGTTGCCCAGGGAGGTGGTTGAGGCCCCATGGCTGGAGGTGTTTCAGGCCAGGCTGGCTGAGGCTGTGTGCAGCCTGCTCTAGGGTAGGGTGTCCCTGGGCATGGCAGGGGGCTTGGAACTGTCTGATCCTTGTGGTCCCTTCCAACCCTGACTAATTCTGTTCACTCTATGAATTTTATATCAGCATACATCCTACAGCAGATTCTTGATCCTGCTGTTTTCCCCTGTGCTCAATACCAGTTGAGGTTTAGGGACCTGACTGTGGTGACAAGAGGAGTTGGTTGCATGTGTGCACATCCTGCTGGTTTAAATGGAATGGGAAAAAGTACTTCTAGAAGAGAGAAGGGAGCTCTAAAATGACCTAACAGACACTGAGGAGGACGTTAAAGCCTTTCAGTAATAAGGTGGGAGGGAGGAACTGTTCTCTTTACTCTTCAGCACTTGTTACCCTCAGCAATAAACCTGGCTTAAGTGCTGTGATGCTGGTGTGCAGCAGTTAGCCTGCACTTCCAAATCAGTGCTGCTTTTGCCTGCCTGGCTTTGACTTGACTAATTGGCTGCCTTTTCCTTTTGGTATGCTGTTGGGGTTGTTTGATGACAGTGCTTCAGCATCTACAGCACAGGCATGAAAGAATCTGCAGTGCTGCAGGTCCTCAGCAGGCCTGATTGACACTGCATGGCGTGGCTGGTGCAGTGCTTGCTTTGGAGTGGGAGTGGAGCCAAGACAACTGTGCTGCTACTGTGTCACTTCTGGAAGTCAGCAAGTGGTAAAATGGTTGGATATGATTGACAGCTTGAACTAGATCTGTCTCTAGATGGGTGTCTAGAGTGAGAAAACACATAGTAAAGCCTGGTGGCTCCTCCTGCAAGGGAAGAGCTAATCACAGGATCACAGAATGGTAGGGGGTGGAAGGCACCTCTGGACATCATCAAGTCCAGTCCAACCTCTCTGCCAAGGGAGAGTCACCTAGAGAAGGTCACACAGGAATGCATCCAGGTTGGTTTTGAATGTCTTCTGACACAGAGACTCTACCACCTGCTCCAGGGCTCTGTCACTCTTAAATTCATGAAGTTCCTCCTCGTGTTTAGATGGAACTTCCGATGCTCAAGTTCATGCCCATTGCCCCTTGTCCTGTCACTGGGCACCACTGAACAGAGCCTGATCTCATCCTCCTGACACACACCCTCAGCATTGATGAGATCCCCCTCAGGCTGCTCTTTCCCAGGCTAAACAGCCCCAATTCTCTCAGCCTTTCCTCACCAGAGAGATGTTTCAGTCCCCTCAGCATCTTTGTAGCCCTTTGCTGTACACTCTCAAGCTCTTCCCTGTCCTTCTTGAACTGGGAAGCCCAGAACTAGACACAGTACTACAGATGTGGCCTCACCAGGGCAGAGTAGAGAGCAGGAGAACCTTCCTTGACCCTCTGGTCACACTATTGTTGATGCATCCCAGGATGCCATTGACCTTCTTGACTGCAAGGGCACATGGTGTCTTCTGCCAGGCAACCAGCAACAGAACAAGGGGACACAGCCTCAAGCTGTGCCAGGGCAGGTCTAGGCTGGATGTTAGGAGGAAGTTGTTGGCAGAGAGAGTGATTGGCATTGGAATGGGCTGCCCAGGGAGGTGGTGGAGTTGCTGTCCCTGGAGGTGTTGAAGCCAAGCCTGGCTGGGGCACTTAGTGCCATGTTCTGGTTGATTGGCCAGGGCTGGGTGCTAGGTTGGGCTGTCTGAGCTTGGAGGTCTCTTCCAACCTGGTTGATTCTATGATCCTATGATTCTGTGATTGTATGGTCATGGCCATCCTATTGTCCACCAGCACTCTGAGGTCCTTTTCCATTGAGCTGCTCTCCAACAGCTCAGCCCCCAGCCTGCACAGATCCTTGGGGTTGCTCTTCCCCGGATGCAGGACCCTGCACTTGACCTTGTTGACTTACTTTGGATTTCTCCCTGCCCAGCTCTCCAGCCTGGCCAGGTTTGGCTGGTTGGCAGCACAGCCTGAGGGGCTGTCAGCTACTGCTCCCAGTTTGGTACCATCAGCAAATTGGCTTTGGGTCTGCTCTGTCTCTTTGACCAGATCCTTTCCATTTCCACGTGCATGGAAGATTGGTTGGCTTTGCATTGGACACCACCGTCTGCTCTGTACAAAGCAGGATCAGTTGCTCATTAGTTAATGACTTGTTTTAAATGGAGTGTGAGTTCTTATCCACAGCATCTGAAATGCTTTTTCTTCTTGCTGCTTCCAGCAGGCTGCTGGGTTTGTCACTTTTTGTTGCTATCACTCATCCAACTTTGCTGTCAACTGAAAAGCCTCTGGAGTCATTTTTCAGGAGGATCTTGCTGCCTTGGGATCGTGGAATAAAGCCCAACTGTTCAGAAGAAGTTTGCAAAGAGAAAATTGTTTTTCAGATAAATTATCTTCTCTTACTGTAGGGTGAGAGAGTTTCCAACTTTCTGCTTAGACAGGAAACTAGAGCTTGGTGAAACACTGGCTGGAAGAACAGCAGCAGGGCACTTTCTTTAGGGTATTTTATGATGTGATGGTTTGGGTGTTCCCTACCCCCCCCCGCCCCCACTTAGGAAAATCACCCAGACTAAAGTCAGTCAGTCTGGAAATTGAAGAATGAAGCTTTATATTTACAGCTTAGCACAAAATACAAGCAGATAGTTACAATACCTCTGCAGCTGTAGACTGAAATAGACATGGTAAAGGTAATACAGAACCACAGCAGCCCTCCCAGCAACCAGAGTCCCCAGGAGGAGCTCCCAACCACCCTTCCACCTTCTCCCACCCCTCTACCTTACCCCAGGCTTTGCCTTATGTTCAAGGTGAGTTTGGAGGGTCAGCCAGGGGGGTTAGGAAGCAGATGGATTAGTCACACAGATGGCAGGTTAGGTTATAGAGAGAGAGGTTCAGCCTCAGAGAG
>WAAF01013769.1:120635-138032 GCA_013400475.1 Tricholaema leucomelas | reverse complement strand
GCCGCACAAGAGGTTCCACCTCAACACAAGAGGGTGCTTCTTTACTGTAAGGGTCACAGAGCACTGGAACAGGCTCCCCAGAGAGGTTGTGTGGTCTCCTTCTCTGGAGACTTTCCAGGCCTGTCTTGATGCATTTGTCTGTGATCTGTGTTAGATAGTATTGTCCTGCTCTGGCAGGAGGGTTGGACTCGATGATCTCCTTGGGTCATTTCCAACCCCTAACATCCTGTGATCCTGTGTGATCCTATGTATACCACTGCCTGTCTGGCCAGCTGCATGAGAAGGAATCTTCCTCTTCCATTAAAGTATTTATACTATTTCACTTCAATCTTTGCATCTCGTAACACTACATCATTTTTGCCCCACCACAAAACATAGGACAGCAGATTAGATTTGGTTTCCCAATAACCAAAAAAGTCTAAAAAAAAAAAAATCCATGTTAGATTCAAACATCAGAGCTCAATAAATCACAAGACGATAGGTATCGGAAGTGACCTCTGGAGAATATCTACTCCTACCCCACTGCCAATGTGGGTTTACCTAGAGCAGGTTGCACAGGGCAGAATCCAGGAAGGCTTTGAATGACTCCAGAGAAAACTCCATCATCTTTCTGGGAAGCTTGTTCCAGTGCTTTATCACCCTCAACATAAAGAAATTCCTCCTCATGTTTTGATGAAACTTGCTATGTTGAAGTCTGTATCCATTGTCTGTCACTGGGCACCACTGAAAGAAGATTGTCCCTATTCTCCTGACATGCACCCTTTCTTTGTAAGCATTGGTGAGAATGCCTCTAGGTCTTCTGTAGGCTAAAAATCCCAGGTGCCTCAGCCTTTCTTTGTAAGAGAGATTTTTAGTCTCCTAATCATATTTGTAGCCCTTTGATGTACTGTCTCAAGCAGTTCCCTGTATTTCTTGAACTATGGACATAATACTCCAGAAGAAGCCTCACTGGGGCAGAGTGGAGGGGGAGGAGAACCTCCCTCAACATTCAGGCACAGTCTTCTTGATGCATCCTAGGATATCATTGGCCTTCCTGGATGCAAGGGCTCATTGCTGGCTCAAAGTCATCCCGTTGTCCACCAGGACTCCCATGTCTTTTTTCCACAGAAATGCTGAAATATTAGTAGGAAATCAAAGACTGGTCCAGACAAATGGCTGAGGGCAGAGGCCAAGCCATGTATGCTTGAAACCCTGCAACTTTAACACAGCAAGTGGGGCTTTGGGGTGGGGCTGTGTTTCTAAAAGAACTTTAGAGTTGAAGTATTTTCCTTCATTTTGACAACTAAAAATCTTCACCACTTAAACGAAAAACCCACAAGCACAGGGTGAAGAACAGCAGCAAGGTAGCTTATTGTCTCGTATTGTACTGAATACAGCATTTGCTGTTAATGACACAAGCAATGATGCCTTACAAGTTGGGCAAATCTGTTGGAGTTGGTGACTGTAGCAGCTGCTTCCACTCAGAATCACCATAAAGTAATGAGTTGCAATGTGTAATAAAAGAGCCAAATCATAGTTTACCTTCTTCCCAAATGCTGGTATCCATCGCTAGAGGTGTCTTTTCTGTGCCTTACACCCAAAAGTGTGTGCTGCATTTAGGAACTCCTGATAATGTGAGCAGTGTGAACGGGAAGGACTGGTGTGGCTATAGTCATATGGCAATAGAACATTGATTAATTTCTGTGTGAGAAGGCACACATGCAGGCCCAGGTGATCCAGTGGTTTTCACTATCAATTATTCGATGAAAGTGCCTGTATCTGAGAGGCCAGAAGCTTTGAGGAGTGAAGCAGCAAGAGCACACCAGGTACAGGGTCAATGACTGCAGAAACATATGCATGCTTACATCTCAGGGGAAGACTGTACAGTATATGTCCTTCCGGGCTCTGTGAACACTGGAAGAGATTTGGAGCTGTGAGTCTGGGATTTGAAGACCACTTGTCTTTCATGTTTGTACTCATCTGTTACCTGGGCAGGCTACAGATCTCTCTTTTTCTGACTTGATTGTTAAAGATATGAATTGAGCTCAATCCTAGTGACTAGTCATTTTTAGGGATTCTTGTTGATGCTGAAGAGCTACTGAAAATAACCTGACTTGTAATTTAAGTTCTTAGATCTGGTCTAATGCTTCATGGACTAGGTTTTCTGTGTGGCATTTGAGAGGGTGACTGCAGGATCAGCAGCACCAAGGCTGACAGTGGTCTTATATTTACTCAGAATTGTTGCCAACATTGACTTCCTTGGCATTGTGTTAAAACAGGCATTGGTCAGGCTGGGTTAATGCTGACTTGGACACTTCTAGTTACCGGATGAAGGATGACTGGACCCATTGCCAAAGCATCTTCATTGGATCCCTCTGTAGGAGTTTGTTCTCTGGCTGGACACTTGCTGTTGGAAATACCTACCCTAGCCTGTCTGCTTAGATGAACATCTGGGACTACCTAGGGGAAACACACTCCAGGTGGTGATGTGGGTCAAATGGCCATTCTAAAAGTAGCCAGTGATCAATTCATGTTGCATAGCATATAAAGCCATTAACTTCCAACAAAGGACTTGGAAGAAGGAGGGAGTACAGCAAAAAAGTCCTGTCCTGCAAAGAGTGAAGAGTACAATTTTCCTCATCACGGTGGAGAGATGCCAAGTAATTAATTAACAGACTGGAATTCAGCCAACTCTCAAAAATTCTTTCCTTGTATTTATGAATTTATTTTAAAATATTGTATTTATGAAAAGTCACTCTGAAAACAATTTTCAAGAGGTAAAAATATAGCTAGGTGAATGAGTGCTCTTGCACACTTTGCCATTGCGCACTAAACTTCATAAACTTACTTTTGTGGAGGTGTCTGCAACATTGAGAGCTCAGCTGGTGCACAAATCTTTGTGGGAACAAAGCTCTGCTTGCAGCACCTGAAAGCCAGGGACTGCTTCTCATTATTAATTGTGTAGGCTGCTGGGACCTCATCTCAACAAGAGGCCTTGGGGCATGACTACAAAAAACAACAGCTGTAAATAGCAACTAGCTGTAAACTCAGCTTTGTTGGGGAAAAAAAAAAAGCTAGTGACCAATGACCGGGGAAACTCATAACTACTGTGAACAAAAATTAAAAGAGTTTTTACTTCTATAAGGTAAGCCTGGAAAATGCTTGAAATGGAAGAAAATTAATTCTGTCATAGGTGTTTAATTTCTGGTGGTTTCACTCTATGCACAAGCATCTTTTCATGGTGGACACAGAAGATCACCAGTTTCCCACATATATTTTTATTAGCTGTTTTATTAGCTGTATGGCACATCATAGAAACATAGAATGGCTTAGGTTGGAGGGGATCTTAGAGGTCATCTACTCCAACCTCCCTGCCACGGGCAGGGATGTCTCTCAGCCAGACTCAGCTGCTTAAGGCCTCATCCAATAGCCTCAAGGAGGAGGGATCCACAACCTCCCTAGGCAGCCTATTGCAGAGTCACACCACCCTTGTACTGAAGAACATCTTCCCAAAATCCAGTCCAAACCTACTTTCTCTCAGCTTAAAACCATTCCCTTTTGTTCTATCACTAGACACTCTTATGAAAAGTTCCTCTGCATCCTTCCTGTAAGATCCACTTAGGCATTGGAAGACAGCTATAAGGTCTACCCAGAGTCTTATCTAGGCTGAACAACCCCAGTTCCCTCAGTCTATCCTCATATCTGCCTGGAGAATAAAATAATCCAATAGGTATTTTCTCCTATTTGTAAAGTAAATTTACACTCTTTCGGTTTAAAACACTGTAGCTCACTTTGGTCCTTAATAGAAGTTTATAAAACAGAGGAAATGAGGGGTTAGGAGTAGTTTGGTAATCCTGAAAATGAAAATACGTTGCTAACATTTAAGAGCCATTCCTGCCAGTGTCATTTCTAAACACTGTGAAAGGGAAAGATGATCTTTTTGAACATGTAGAGAGTGGTGCAGATTCAGAGTCTTTGTAATACAGCCTGAACAGGAATCCAGAGATTCAGAGGTCTTTGGTCAAGTTCCTCCATGGAGACCATACTACCCTAAAAGACCAAGTTGCATATCTATGGAGCAGATTAATTGGATGTGATTGGACTTAAGCAAAACAAAATAAGTATTTGTAAGTTCAGCCATAAGTCAGGATTTCTCTGCTCTCTGGTAGGATTATTGCTGTTTTATTGTTGTCTTGTTTGTTTTGCTTTGCTGTTGTTGCTAGCTCCAGAATTCTTGAAAGATTTTTAACACATGTTCTGTGAGTGCTTCCATCTTTATTCATTTTCAGAGGAGCACTTGTTTAGGGATCTGTGGTCCTAATAATTGCATCTCCCCAAAGTAACATTGCCATTAGCACGACGTGCCAAACCTTTGGGACTCACACACACATAGCTCTGACCGGCATTACTCCCTTTGTCCCTCAGAACTATGTATGTTCATTCCACAAGTGACTGTTAAGTAGTTGAAACTGAGAGGTTCAGCAAATATAGGAAATTCCAGAGATCTGAGTACCCTTTACTGTGATATGTTATGACTACACATTCCCTTTCCTCCAGCTATGCCTTTTAGTGCAAAGCTCACATTCGCTTTGTTGGTAACATGAAGAAAGGTATCTGGAGTAGTGTTCCTAAGGCACCATCGTCAATTAGGTTCTCCCTGCTGAGATGATTATTCTTTTTCTCTTCTGCTCATGCAGACATTGCCCCCACATCAGGATTTCCACAGTGGTAAGACTGATTGCAAGTGCTCTTCATATAAATATTTACTCCAGAATAACAGGGAGTACAAATCACTTAACATTTTTTAAAAAGATGATGTCATGGAAACTGCTGTGCTAAGATGGAGCAAGACAAAGTTAGTCAGAAGACTGCCTAAATTCTGATGCTCCTCTAAAACTTATGAGGAAGTAAGGTCTGGTTTTCAGTTTTTCTCTTTAGGCAGAAACTTAGTGATATACCTAATAATACTTACAAGATATACCTAAGAGATTACTAATGTCAATATCCAACAATATATTTCCCTGCAACAATGCATCTACCTGTACCCAAACCCCTTATGCTGCTGCTGCCAAAATAAAATAATCCTTTTTTCCCAGTGTAACAATGTCTTTCTCATGTGGATAATCACTTTTATTCAGTCTGTTTCCAGTACAAGTCTCTACATTTTCAGAGTGCTACAGCAGGTCTCAAACAGTGACAACCTCTTTGGCAAAGAAGGGCACTTTCAGCCCCCAGTGCCAACCTAGCCTGCTCCAGCAAATACATGTGTTAAGAAAAGAAATGCTACCAGCAGCACAACAGGTGGTATATTGCAGCCAATCATGACAGGTTATTACAAGATAGAGGGGGAGCATGTGTGAGAGAGAGGAAAAATGAAAAAGAGGGAAACTGAGTTGAAGGAAAATCCAGTGGCAAGCGTTGCTGACACTACTGCGCTGATATGGTACTGAAGAAAAGGCCTGGTGATTTTGCAGCACTGGTGTAGGGTATTGCCCTGGAAATGCATTTCCCCATTGTACTCCTCTCTGTTTGCTTAGAAGGAATTCAGAAGGGATTTGCTTTCTCTTGTTTCACCAGCCCCACGCTTTCGCACTGATCGAAGTGGATACGCACCAGCTGGCCATGTCCATCACCACCGCCGGGTGGGAGAATTCCTGATTATACTTAGATCCCACAGACCCCACTCTGTCATTAGCAGAGGAGCTCTCCTCGCACACTGCCGTCCAAAATGCAGCCATTCAGGAGCTCTGCACGCCTCGTCTGAAGGAGCTGGATGCCTCTGGATCAAACATGAATGACCTGCTGAATGTGCCACTGGTGCACATCCTCACCCTGGCAGCCTTCAGCGTGGCTGAGACACTCCCAAAAGGTTTGCTTGGAGGGGTTCGTGCCCTGCTCTTGTTCTACTGCTTGCTGGAGGAGATTTTGCGAAGAGGAAGGTGTCTCTGGTAACCGTGGGGTGGGTAGTTCAGCAGCAGCATTCCCAAAAACGCCAAAAATATGCTGGTTTTCATTGTCACTTCATTGCTTTTAGAAGGATAGAGGTGAAAATAATCTCATATTTGTGTCTGTGATTGAAGTTCCTTTGTCTAGGAAGAGCATATAGTTGTGACAGACAGAGGAGAACTTTGAGTTCAGCCTGCATGCAATGAACATTTCTCATGTCAAAGGAAGTTTACAGATTTTAATGGCCGGTAGCACCCATTGTTGCAGAGCCTAGGATCTGTGATGTTCTGCATGCCTGTGTGTGCTTACAGACAATACAGAGCAAAGAAAAATAGCTATAATGGCTTTACAGAGTGTATGCATATAATTACAAAGAAGCATGCTTTTTATTGCACATAGCAAAAAAGGCTTTTATACCTTCTTTCTCTGTTGTGTGCACACATGCACAGAGGCATACGCATACACGCTTAAAGCCAACAGAAGAACTGAAAAAATATCTGCTTAAAAAAAGCCTTTAAGTTACAGATTGCAATGGTGGTGTCTGGGTATACCATCTGGTAACCTTATAAACAAAAGGTTTTGCTGCATGGCAATTGTCAGGAGCTGTTCAAAGCATACCAGAAACACTGCAGCTTCAAAAAGCCTAAATAAAATAAAACCTTCAAGGATTCCAGCAGTAAGGTGTTAGGCCAATGCTGTTGCTCTTGCAGGGATATGCTGTTTTAATTGTTAGTCAGATCAGCCTCAAAATGGGGAGGAAAAAAAAAAACTATCCCCATTGTAAAAAAAGATCTGAACTAAAAATGGTCGTTCTTATCTAAGGCATTAAAGTAAGATGGTGAATTCCAGTCTTTCTGAAAGCTGAGGTAAACCAGGATTGAAGACACAAGAAAAATGAAGGGGAAATGGATTGATTGGACTGATTTTTTACTTTTTTTTTTTTTTTTTTTTTTTCCCCACAGTGACATAGCAATTAATTTCCTCTCCTAAACCAGCACAGGTGGCTGAATTGCCTTGTTCTCCAGGAGAGGTTTTGCAGAATTAGGTGGAAACGTGACTGAGTAGTTTTTGGCCAGAGGAACTGCAGTATTTCCAGGCATCTACAGCGCTGCAGGGAAGGCTGGCTCTGCTTTCCACTTTGTTTTATTTGCCTGGTATATCTTCTTTTGAAAGTATGAACCCAAACACGGAGCCAAACAGTGTGGGAGCTTCTGGTGGGCTGAGGATAGAAGGGGATTTGGCTTTCTGGTGGGACCCATGTATGACCTTGGGGCATTTTGCTATCTGGGGAAACTATAGCTGCTATCTGTAAAAATGGCACCTGTGTGGCTTTACAGATGATGTGTTAATTTTCAATGTTATTTAAAGCCACAGGGCTACCTCAGAAATGTCAGAGACCCCCAATGGATGTGCAAGAGAAGGTCTGGGGCCATTTGTTATACGCCAATTGATAGCTCCATACATTGTTTGGATTTTATTCTACCATGTTAAAATCTGGTAATGAGAGCACCACAGGTTTTGATCCTTTTCTCAGGAATACGCAGGCTGACACCAATGCCAGAGCTTTTTCGGGTGGCTTTTAGAAGCAGGCACCTTCTCAGCCATTTTGGGGCTCTCTTGCCGCCTCGGGACAAAATGGCGGCACACTCCACCGCTGGCTGCCCTCTGCGGACACGCCGAGTGTCCTCCAGCCCTGTGCCCTCTGCCCCCACGCAATGACTGCATGAGCACCGTCTTCACCTCCCCAGTAGCACAGGACTCGGATTTTGTATCAGAAAGGTGAACAGGAGCATAGAAGAAAATAGCATATTGATGTCACAGTTGCTCTTTGAGGATGTAGAATTTGGGGAGATAGCTGTAAAAACAGTTCCTTTTCTGCTTTTACCATTTTCTGTGGGTATGGGGCTTGATACAGCCCTAAGAGCAACATGTTGGCTTTCAGGAGGTGCTGCATCAAACTCAGCACGGGCAATATTGCTAACAATAATTCCATCACCCACTGAATTAAAGAGATAGTTTACTATTGCTAGAGCACTTGTTTAGTATATAATTCATATATTTAAATCTATAATTCAAATATTATATATTTATTTAATATATAAAAATGACAGGCCCAAACTGTAAGATACTGTGGTTCTGCATACTGGCTGTAGATACAAATCTAACTTTATTCTTTGTAGGAATGGCCATGTTGATTGTGACGACACAGTTATAAAACCGATTGCTTTTAATTTGGGTTGCTGTAAAAATTACTGTTTCTCAGGGTTGGAAAAAATATCCTTTTGGAGATCAAGACACGCAGACAACAGCAATAAAAAGATATCATATAGAATCAGACTATAAAACTCAATTTCAGCCAGGCATAACAGCATCTAAACCAAATAAACCCTGTCATGAAGTAGCAGCATCCCCTTTGAAGTAGACAAGATAGCCGTCAGTGGAGGTTAGTCACCTAAAGCAACCTTCAGTAGCAGGAAAATTTTGGCTTAATGAAAAATTTCCATTTGGTTTCAGTGGTGTGGGAGTCATCTGGAGTGTAATACAAATCACTAGTTTTATCTGGTGTGATCCAAAATGACCCAATAAATAGAAACCAGATATGATCTGAAGCAACGACCTTAAACAATGAATCTGACACAGTTGCTTAATGTTTTGTTAACTACAATTTTTAGTGCTACCTTAGCTGTGGTTCTCAAATCTTTTTATGTAAGTATAGTCGTTACTAACTATGGAATCTGAAGCCATATACTCTCAGAGTAATATTCAGGCAGATTAATCATAATGACATTTCAAAAGCGTTAGGACTTTTGCATAAACTTGGTAGTGGAAGTCAATCTTCTCCTTCTCTAGCTCCATTGCAGCTGAACATCAATGATATTCTTATTTTCAATCCCATGTAAATTAAAACAAAATAATTAAGCAAAGTCTTTCTATTATTCTCAGTTGCACAACTTGGAGCACCATGTGTTTATTAGGAGGGAGTATGTGATGGTTTGGGTGTTTCCCACCCCCCCACACTTTAGAAATCACCCGGACTAGACTCAGACGGCTCTGGAAATATGAATGAAGCTTGTGTTTACATCTAGCACAATGTACAAGCAGATATTTACAGTATATACAGTTATAGACAGAAATATACAAGGTAAAAAGGTAATACAGAAACACAACAGCCCTCCCAGAAACCTGAGTCCCCAGGAGGGGCTCTCAACCACCCCCTCACCTTTCCCCTACCCCTCTCAACCTTACCCCAGTCCCAAGGAAGAATGGAGGTTCAGCCAGGGGGATTAAGAAGCAAGGTGAATCAGCCAAAAGCAAATGCAGGGAGAGGTTAGAGAGTAAGATGGAGTTCAGCCAGCAGCCTAAGCTCTCCAGCAGGCAAAGAGCCCAGAGCAAAGCCCAGAGCAAAGTGCCAAGTGACTTTACCTGTGTTTTCCTTTTTCACACATCTCAGCAAGAAGTGAGTGAAGGAGACATCACCATTGTTTTCATTTCACAGCCTATGATCCAGTTCCTCTCACCAAAACATTCTTGCTAGCTTCAAACTAGCACAGAATGGAAAGGTTAACATAGGGGTATTTTTGCTTGAATTTGAATGTCACTGTACTGAGAAGGGCCAGAGGTACAGTGCTGGCAGGATTTTCCTGTGAAAAGATGCACAGTGTGCCAGATACTGCTCCCCTCAGTGCGGAACAGGAAGTTTTCTGAATTCACTGTACATTTATAAGGCAGTATTTCAGGAAGATGGTATGAACCTAGCTAATCTCAGCACACTTGTCAATGAAATTCAGTCCAACAGATATTGGATGAGTGTCCAAAAGTCATTCAAGCATCTTTGGAGTCAATGACTGCAACGCATGCCATGCCCAAGGAAAGCAATTCAGCTAGGCATCTCCTTTGATCTCTTCCTGCCATCCTTCAAGTCTTTCACAAGGAAGGCGGAAGATACTTCTAAAGATATCTTCAAATAATATATGGTGACAGGTCTCTGGTAATAAGCATCAGACAGAGGTATGAGCTGCTGCTTGGTCAGAAAAAGTAATAAAAAGAGAATGTGCGATAGTCAAGCCATAAATCTGGACAATCTAATGAGACTTTATGAGGCTGACTTTGGGAAGTATAGCAGTGTAGAACAGGTTATTAAAAAGAGAGGGAGAGAGAAAAACAGCTGTGTGGAACAAATCCAGTGTTAACGACAAAGAAGCCCAAATCTCATGAATTATGCATTAATAAGGAGCCATCCCCATAGCAGTGGGACAGCCTCACCTGTGTCCACTCAGAATTCCACTCAGTGCTATGCATTTTGGGAGACAGGAGGGTTAGAAACAAAGGATGCATTGAGCTTATTGGTGCTGTCTCATGCTTAGGTCACTCTATTTTGCACCTTATTAAGAGAGAACAAGGGAAAATGCAAAATCTGCAGCAAACAACAGCAGGTTGCAGCTACACATGTGGAGGTACCTGTGTTACAGCAAACATATGGAGGGTGTGTGTGGAGAAAAGCCATGGAATGGCTCTGCAGGGAGATGAATGCCTCTGTCAAAGGGTCTGAATGCACGAGGAGGTTTTCTCACTTTCTCTTCCCTCATGCAGCTCCCTTGATCAGCACTCCTCTGGAAACCGTGGATGCACTGGTAGAGGATGTCGCCAAGTTTGTCTGTGTGGTGGAATCATACCCTGAGCCAGAGATTACATGGACACGTAACAGCATTCCCATCAGGTAACCAGAGTGCAGCCCTATCTGTCTCCAGCATCTTCTATCAAAACTGTCTGTGTTTTCCTTCACGATACGAGAATGTTTGAAAATATGAAAATGGGTCTGTTAAAGGGAAGAGTAATCACATAGGAATCTGTGTTCCTTAGGGAGTGATAGAAGCACCTGGGGGGTGCTTTTGCAAATCCACACACTTGAGCTTGGAATACAGTCGGTGTCCGCTGCAAGCAATGCAAGGAGTTTGCGCTCTAGCTTCAGACAACTCAAACTGCTCTCCGTTCCTTAGAATCATAGAATCATAGAATGGTTTAGGTTGGAAGGGACCTCAAGAATCATCTAGCTCCAACCCCCTGCCATAGGCAGGGACACCTCCCACTAGAGCAGGCTGCTCAAGGCCTCATCCAGCCTGGCTTTAAATGCCTCCAGGGAGGAAGCATCCACAACCTCCCTGGGCAACCTGTTCCAGTGTCTTACCACCCTCACTGTAAAGAACTTCCTCCTAACATCCAGTCTAAATCTCCCCTCTTCCAGCTTAAACCCATTCCCCCTCGTCCTAACATTACTAGACCGTGTAAATAGTCCCTCCCCAGCTTTCCTGTAGGCTCCCTTCAGATACTGGAAAGCCACTATAAGGTCTCCTCGAAACCTTCTCTTCTCCAGACTGAAGAGCCCCAACTCTCTCAGCCTGTCCTCATAGCAGAGCTGCTGCAGCCCTCTGATCATCTTCGTGGCTCTCCTCTGGACCCGCTCCAGCAGTTCCATATCCTTCTTGTGTTGGGGGTTCCTTGGTTATGCATTTACAAAACAAGAAGGACACTGTCTAATATTTTAGTGAAAGGGGTCATATAATTGTTAGCTTCTAGTTCTGAATCTGAATGTAGGAAACTGGCTTCTCATTATCCACTGTCACATGTTAACCACCTGGCATCGTGATGTGCTGAAGAAGGCAGCCGTGGAAATGTGTTATGGAAGTTGCTCCTATTACTTGTTGTGGCAGACAGGTTATTGCAAAGTAAACTGTAGTTGATCTTCCAGCTCTGAAATCACGTTACATCTGCTGTGTAACTTCACAATAGTTTCTCATTCTAGATCACTGCTTCTGACGCTATGTGTAAGGGAAAATTACAGAAAAATCTATATATAGCACAGTTTAAGGCTGTTTCCCACAAGAGATGTCCATATTAGGCAGATGATGCCCAGGGAGGTGGTAGAGTCATCGTCCCTGGGGGTGTTCAGGAAAAGACTGGATGAGGCACTTAGTGCCATGGTCTACTTGACTGGATAGGGCTGGGTGCTAGGTTGGACTGGATGATCTTGGAGGTCTCTTCCAACCTGATTGATTCTATTCTACTCTATGCTCACTGATGTACAGTTGCTACTATTGGGGTCAAGATTCCAAGGAGCTCTGAAACCGTTGGTTCAGAAGACTTCAAATCAGTTTGCAGCAGAAGAAGCTCTTATTGCTAGGAAGACCATTTTAGAGCAGCAGGAGAACAGAACACTGCAGATAGGCACAATGGCTTCGGAAATCTTTTTTTCGTTGCCTGCAACAAACTTTGGTCCTAAAACTGACCCGGGCCTGGTTGCTGGATGGAGGTCCGAATTTCCATAGATGTCATTTCCAAATCAGGTCACCTTTCTCCTAGTTCCTTCCTCACCAATGACACCATGCCTGAAAATCAAAGCTGGCAGAGGAACCCATTCACACAGAACCAAAAAGATTACAAGCCTTCCTGTCCTCATAGTCTTCGAAATTCAACTTTATGTTTTAAGACCATATGAAAATCAAATAACTTCTAATCTCAGTCCCCACTTCCAGACATCCAGCACAACTTCATGAAATCCATCCCATTTTGGTTTTCACAACTATGATGGTTTGGGTGTTCCATGCCCCCCCACTCTTTAGAAATCACCCAGACTAGACTCAGCTGGCTCTGGAACTTGAATGAAGCTTATTATTTACAGCTTAGCACAATATACAACGAGATATTTGCAGATATACAGTTATATATAGAAATATACAAGGTGAAAGGTAATACAGAAACAGAACAGCTCTCCCAGAAACCTGAGTCCCCAGGAGGGGCTCCCAACCCCCCCTTCACCTTCCCCCTACCCCTCTCAACCTTACCTCAGTCCCAAGGAAGAATGGAGGTTCAGCCAGGGGGTTAGGAAGCAAAGTGGATTAGGAAAGAAAAAAAAAAAAGAAGTCAGAGAGAGCCTAAAGAGAAACGCAGCTCAGCCAGTTCCCCAGCAGAAGAACTAAATTATCTATATTCTGATTTTTGTTTTTATACATCTCAGGAAGCCTATGAGCGAGGTAGACATCAGCCTTGTTTTCCTTTCACAGCCTGTAATCTAGTTCTTCTCACCAAAACATTCTAGCTAGACTCAAACTAGCACAACAACATTGACCAAAAATTAAAATGCCCATCAAAAAACCTCTGCCAGTGACAACAGGGAGCTCAGGTGGTTTTTTTGCTTTACTGTCTCTTCTGAAATAACATTAAAATCAGCTTTTTTTTTTTGAAGTCATGTCGGTGTTAATAGTCAATGGGGCTGGGTATAAAGGCTGGAAAGTAGATAAGCTAAAAATATTACTGTCAATGTCCAAGAACATGATGAAAGTATTTGGAAAATGGGAAAAGTTCAGACCAGTATTTTTTTTTTTTTTTAAGGAAAAACCATATAAATACGTAGATGTTTCTCTGTATGAGAATGTATCAAACTTCAAAGGCCCTACTTCTGGGCTCCTCAGTTCAAAAGAGATGTTGAGGTGCTGGAATGTGTCCAGAGAAGGGTGACAAAGCTGGTGAGGGGCCTGGAACACAAAGCCTATGAGGAGAGGCTGAGGGAGCTGGGGTTGTTTAGCCTGGAGAAGAGGAGGCTCAGGGCAGACCTCATTTCTGTCTACAACTATCTGAAGGGAGGTTATAGCCAGGTGGGGGTTGGTCTCTTCTCCCAGACAACCAGCACACAGGAAGTAGTAAAATAATAGTTTGGATTTTTTTTTTTTAATTGGTTTGTAGGTTTTTTTTCCAATCTGAAGAAGTTTTCTTCAAAAAAAAATCACCCAGCTCTAGTTCCTATACAGACATTTCTTCCCTTGCACTGAGCAATTGCAACTAAAACGCAGCCCAGCTGGATGAGATCACTTATGCTCATGCCTGTCAGACAGAAGCCCATGGTACCTAACTAACTTTACCAATTCCTGTCTGGGGGAAGAATTGCCATCATGCTGATGTCAGTCAGAACCTGCATGGCCTAGTGAGGACCAAACTGAACTTTAAGGTCCAGTCCAATATTTTCAGTGTCTTCCCTGTTTCCATAAGTTGAAAATAAAAAGGTAAAACACATTTCTGTTTGCACTGCTGTCAGCAATCTGCAGACACCAGTGCAATTCCCCCTCTCCAAGCCTGGCTGTCCCTCTGTCCCTGACAATCTGCGTTGTGTCCTGCAGGCTGTTTGACACTCGGTACAGCATACAGAGGAATGGGCAGCTCCTGACTATTCTGAGTGTGGAAGACAGCGATGATGGGGTATACTGCTGCACAGCGGATAATGGGGTTGGAGTGGCTGCGCAGAGCTGTGGGGCTCTCCAAGTGAAAATGCGTAAGTGGGAATGTAATTTCTTCCTGACACCATTAAGTGCATAATTGAGAGCTTGAGCAGACCCCCAGGTATGGCTCCTGGTGTTGGTGTTCAGGGCAGGCTCATGTTTCTGGGAGGCTGAGTGCAGTCCCTTGGGCCAGAGGCATGGTGTATTGGATCATATCTTAACTAAACCCAGTTGTGTTTATTCACCTTGAATAACATGCTTGTGCTAGGATCAGAGAAATGGCTTGCATAGGAGAAGCTAAAAACCAATGCTTTGAAGAACACCTTTTCTACAAAGCTTTGTGAAAGCAGCACAATTTGATAGATTTCACTCCCACAGCAATACTGTATAAATCTCTTGTGAACTTTAAACATAAGATTTCATTAATTATATTTATGCCTGAGGATGACAAAAGCAAGCAAATCTGTTCAGATGTCTTCAATAGCAGTCTTGAGAGGTCTGGAGCACCATGTTGTAACTCTCATCATCCCACATGGAAGGCAGAGGACTAGTTCTTGCATGACTGGTACTCCACTCGCTGAAATCACATGGCTATTTGCACAACCACTTTAAAGGGTGGCTGAGATATAACCCAGATAACACATCTATTTGTAGGAAAGGATTTGTTTCTGTTAAAGAACATGACTCTCCAGGTCTGGTAATTCTGTGCACCTCCAGCCTCCCGGTGGCCTGCAGGTGGAGGCCAGGAGGTGAAGCTCTCTGAATCTTATTT
This sequence comes from Tricholaema leucomelas, assembly GCA_013400475.1. NCBI lineage: Eukaryota > Metazoa > Chordata > Aves > Piciformes > Lybiidae > Tricholaema lacrymosa > Tricholaema leucomelas. The sequence goes on along the minus strand of WAAF01013769.1, from coordinate 123,068 downwards.
ATCTACTGTTTCAGTAACATGCAAGGCAGTAAGAGCTTCAAATCTCCCTAGACATTGAGATTAGGATCTTTCTTACTCCCAGCCTAGAATAAACTAAGCCATGTTTTCCTCTGGGTAAAATTAGTTTAAATTTCTCCCATACTAAGGGAGTTGTTTGTTTGTTTGGGTTTTTTTTTTTTTTTCAATTCTTCAAAGATCCTTCTCCTTTTTACCAGCATACTTATAAATATTTCAAGTATGGACATTAATGGAGTTTCCCTACTCTTTTTGTTGATCTAGAGACAGCCCTGGGTTAAAACTATTTCCAATTCAATTCACTCCAGATCTGAGCTTACACGCAAGATACCGTCTGTGCAGTGAGGAATGTAAAAGCCTAGAATGCAAGCCTTCTTCAATATTGGAAATGCTCTTACCTGGATTTGGATGTTACCTCAGGCACTAATTCAAGTGACTGTCAAAGTCCACTTCTAGAAACAAACAACTCATGCAAGTTAGCTGCCTTTATATCCATAAACTGAAACTCTGCTGTGCTTAGGAAAGGTTTTTTTTTTCTGTCCAAGGCAGCTCATGACCTACTAAGACTACTTTATCTTTTAGCAATGTATAGGGAAAAAAAAAAAAAACAACAACAAAAGAAGAAGAAGCAGAGATTTTCTTCCTATTTCTGAACTTCTCCTGTTCCAGTATTTCTCAAATTTAATTTTTGACATTTAAAATTTTAGGGCCCAAAATAACCCGACCACCTATAAATGTGGAAATAATAGAAGGGTTAAAGGCTGTTCTTCCATGCACTACAATGGGGAATCCTAAACCTTCTGTTTCATGGATCAAAGGAGAAACAGTTGTGAAGGTGAGTAGAGAATGAAATTTAAATAGTGCTATTTGTTAAAGATATCCTGTTAAAATATTGCTTTCCATTAAATTATTTTTAAATACTAGTTGCTAGGAAGCAGGCATCTGGGAAGTCCAGGGCGCACCTCATCAATGTCTGAATCTGCAATTACTCTACCTGTAAACCACATATTCTTTGTGTATCTATATTTTATATTATACATGTACATTTCTATTTAGCATAGCCCAGTGCTGCTGAGCACACTTGTGAATGTTCTCACAAGTGATTGCTACCTAACTGCTCAGCTAAGGTTTGGGGTTCTCTTGAAGCTACAATCCACTGATCTGCAAAAACAGGCACTATGTGCCCATGTCATGACAGTGCTGAATAGGAAAAACTGGCCTCAAATTCTTCAGTTGTAGGACAACACATATAATTTTTATTCATGTTAGGCTAGTCTTTGCAAGCAGATGCATGTAGAGCCTTCACCTTGATTGCTCTTTCCTCCGGCAGGAGAATGCCCGCATTGCTGTCCTTGATTCTGGGAACTTAAGGATCCACAATGTTCAGAGAGAAGATGCAGGGCAGTATCGATGTGTAGCCAAGAACAGCCTGGGCACAGCCTATTCAAAACCTGCAACCGTGGTAGTGGAAGGTGAGTAACCTTTTCACTGACTCCAGCTCCATGTGCATGCCAGGTTAACTTCAATTAACCTGAAGTGTCACATCGATGTTGATGAAAACATCCTAGAGAGGAACTCAAAAGGCAGCTGAAGAGAAAAGGAAAGAAAACAGAGTAAGAATCAGAGGAAGTTTGTCTATACTTGCTGTCTTTGCTGGGTAATGGTGAAAGAAATGATTGGTGAAGGGTCCTTGTCCACATCTGCTGTGGCTGTGGTGGGATATTTGTCTAAGCAAAGACATCTAAATAAGTTTTCCTTCCTGACTGATAGTTTCCAAGATGCCAGCTTGATTGTTGTTTGAAATGTCCAATCAGTCCCCTCGGTTATACACCATGGCTTGTGAACATGTACAAGCAGAAAGCTGATGGCCCTGGAAATTTGCTTCAGAAAGCCTGATAAGAGAAAGCTGCAGCTGCAGACAGTGAAGCATTTTGCAGTTATGTATATGTTGGTCTACCTCTGATTTTCCTTCTGAATTGTTTGATTCTTCAAGTAAAGAAAACATTTCTCCTTGAGGTTTTGAACATTTTCTGCCCTCTAAGCTGAACAACATATTGATTTTTCAGTTTCTGGTCGTTATGTGCTTTGTGCCTCTATCTTACTTCAGAGGGTCTTTGCTTTGTGGGAAACACAATTGTAAGCAATGAGGCATTCAGTATTTCTGAATCCTATGAGAGAAGTTTGGGTTTGCAAGGTCGTGTGGGAGGAAGGATGACTGACTCAGCAGATGAATTGATTTTTATTTCTTATTCAGAATGACTGTTCTTTAGAAAATGGAGAAGAGTCTCCATTTGCCCTGTGATCTTAGTAAGATTGTTTTTTCCTTGGACTATGAGAGATTACTTAGGATGTAATCCCATTTTAAGAGGACTGTTCTTCTGGGAGCAAGATCTGGTACATGAGATTCAAATACAGATT
>WAAF01013769.1:40742-120521 GCA_013400475.1 Tricholaema leucomelas | reverse complement strand
TATATATATATAAAAAAACCCCAACATGTACATGTTATTTCAAACCAAACCAACCCAACCAACCAATCCACTAAAAAACACCAAACCCACAAAACCACCAAAACATTCATTTTCCAGATTTGTCATGGTTTTGTTTGTGGCTTTTTTTTGGTTGTGTTTTGGGTTTTGATTTTGGTTTGTTTGTTTGTTTGTTTTTTAATGTATTTTCATGTACATGCTTAAAGTATGTTAGAAATTCCTTCAAAAGCTTTAAAACAAGAAAACAACTATTGTTATTCTAGATTCAGAGCTGTAATTCTCTTGAGCTAAAAACAATGCTGCAAACTGAAGACACCTGTTTCTGCCTGCAAACAGATTGGGTCCTGGGTTTTGGTGTGGTCCCATCATTCAGACGGTGGCCAAAATGGCAAATACTCAAAGCTATGCATGCAAACCCCTCCTGTATGCTGAAGGGCATCAGACATAGGGATTTTACTGCTCTGGATCTACCAGAGACAGTTAAAGAATCTAAAAGTAGGCTTGGAACTGCACCAAAATTCAGGCTGCTAAGGTTGATTGTTTTGTCCCTCTCTCCAGAATTACATGACTGCCTGTTAATCCAAGGAACAGCAAAGTCATCCACAAATATCCTGTTTGCAAAGGAGGTCCTGTGTGTGTTGTTTTCAAAATGAGGCAGATTAGTTCTTAATTAATCAATGGGAGCTCAGTGCTCTCACACAAATGACCCCCTCATGTTCCTTTCATGTGCTGGGTGAAAAAAGCTGTTCTCCAGGCACGTCTTGGTTTCGCTGGTAGTGCACCCGTGTAACACAGTTTGTTGCAGGCTGACAACTGAACTAGACTGATTTAAGTTTGTATTTTTGGCTTCAAAAGTCTGAGGGCAGTAATCCTGGCTGAAGCTTCTCGTGTATACATATCCCTTCCCCTCACAGCATTTTAGATTAATTCTTGTGGGTATTTAGCACACACACATATGCAGGTATGCACTCACACATGTACCATGCACCTCTTTTATTATTGTTTTTAGTACATCTTCCCTCTTCTCTCTCACTACCCGCTTAGTATTAGCGTTAAAAAGCAAACAAAACCAAACTGCAAGTAAATAATAATAAACAAAAATTACTTGATGGGGAAAAGTGACACTTCAGTCAGTCTTTGAGCACTCACTATGTTCAGAGAACTTATGAAAATATGCTGTTTGCTGCTTTGCTGTAGTAATACTGCATTTTTTTCCCTTAAATCTTGGTGCTACCATTCACTGAAGTTACCACCCTACATAGTGTGGCTTAATGTTTAAATGAAATCACAGTATCACAGTATCAGCAAGGTTGGAAGAGACCTCACAGATCATCAAGTCCAACCTGTTACCACAGAGCTCAAGGCTAGACCACGGCACCAAGTGCCACGTCCAATCCTGCCTTGAACAGCTCCAGGGACGGCGACTCCACCACCTCCCTGGGCAGCCCATTCCAGTAGCCAATGACTCTCTCAGTGAAGAACTTTCTCCTCACCTCAAGCCTAAATTTCCCCTGGCGCAGCTTGAGGCTGTGTCCTCTTGTTCTGGTGCTGGCTGCCTGAGAGAAGAGAGCAACCTCCTCCTGGCTACAACCACCCCTCAGGTAGTTGTAGACAGCAATAAGGTCTCCCCTGAGCCTCCTCTTCTCCAGGCTAAACAATCCCAGCTCCCTCAGCCTCTCCTCGTAGGGCTGTGCTCGAGGCCTCTCACCAGCCTCGTTGCCCTTCTCTGGACACGTTCAAGCATCTCAATGTCCCTCTTAAACTGGGGGGCCCAGAACTGGACACAGTACTCGAGGTGTGGTCTAACCAGTGCAGAGTACAGGGGCAGAATGACCTCCCTGCTCCTGCTGACCACACCATTCTTGATGCAGGCGATGTCTAGGTGTGTCTCCTTAACTATGAATATTTAATCCTAAAATCCTAAAGCAAATGCTCATTCAAAGACCAGTGCAAATATTTATGCCTAGCTAAATCTAGGTCGTTCAGATCTGGGTTTCTGAAAGGGGTTTCCAAAAAAGGTTTCTAATTTTCTGTTTCAATGAGTTCACCATTAGTCCTGCAGTCAGTTTTAGGCATCGTTCAATGTGCAGAGATTTTTAACTTCTTGAAAGACTGATCCTCTGCCCACTGCATGCAGTCAGGCTTCTTAATGCACAAATAGTCAGGAACATGCTTAAATGGTTTACTGAAGTTGGGCCTAGAAACTACAGCAAGTCTCAAATATATGAAATTAACTATGCTGGACCCACTAATTGAAACTGATGATACTTTTGGCCTGGGTGTTTGTGCCACTGAGGTGCCTTATAGTCCTACTTGTCTGGTTTCAGTGGTACTGGGTAAAACAGTCTGAAAAACATTGTTTGAATTTTCCACATATTCTTCCTTCTTTTTTTTTCTTTTTCTTTCCTCAGTATTTATAATACTGTCCTCCATTTTTTCTTCTACAGATTAAATGGTTTTAAAGCTTTGGTATTTTTAAAGCAAAGTTGAAATAATATGAGTGATAATTTTAGGTGAATATTGAGGCATAGCCCCTGTCAGGAACAAGGAAGTAGTAGAAGCCTCTTAGTGGAACTGATTTTCAGTTGTTTCAGATTTTCATCAGTAAATGGGGGAAGGAGGGAAGAGCTGCTGCCCATTGCCTGGGCTGGCCTCAAGTTTACAAAGTTTGCTTCCTTTCCCAGGGTGTGTTTCAGGCACTAGAGTTCAGGTGATGATCGAATGAACTCAAATCAGTTGATGAAGTTTGATGTCCAGAACTGGGTCAGGATTTTAATGGAAAAGGCTGAAAATCTATGTTCTTTTGGACTGTGTTTTTCCCTACCTTTGGAGCAAACCCATGTGAACTTGGACACATGATGGTGAAACAGATTCTTTCTTTAATAACCACAATGCACTAGGGGTAGAAACACAGTCATAATGGACCTTACTGGGTCTGTAGAAGAGTCAGGATCTTTGCCAGAAACTGTGTTGAGATCACAGACAAAACTGCCCTCACTGAAAGGCTGCCCAGAGTGCCTGAAGTATGTTAGGAGAAGAAGGAGAGCATGGGACATCCCCTTGATTTCACACCAGGGATTTGGCATAGGTATGGGGATGGCAAACAAGGGGCAAGCATTGGCCACAACATCCAAGTGAGTGCCATCTCAAAGCATATCAAAGAAATGGGGGCTATCAGGAACAGTTAGCTTGGATTCATCAAGTGGAAGTCACTCTTGACTGATCAGGTAACCTTTCATGACAGCATAATTGGATGGATAGTTGAGAGGAGATCAGTGAATGTGGAATGTGGTCTGCTCTGACTTCAGCAATGCTTTTGATGCCATCTCCCACAGCATGCTCACAGCCAACATTAAGAAGTATGGATTGAATGATTAGAGAGTGAGATGGATTGAGAACTGGCTGAATCACAGAGCTCAGAGGGCTGTGCACAGTAAGGCACAGTCTTGCTGGAGGCTGCTTGCTGATGGTATTCCCCAAGGATTAGTACTGGGTCCACTCCTGTTCATCAGTGACCTGGATGAAGCAACAGTGTGCCCTCAGCAAGCTGGCTGACAACACAAAACTCTGGGAAGTGTCTGACACACCAAAAGGCTGAGATGACATTCAGCATGACCTGCACAGGCAGGAGAGTTGGATGGGAATTAGCCTAATCAAATTTAACAAGAGCAAGTGTAGAGTACTGCATCTAGGAAGGAACAAGCCTCTGTGTCAGCACAGACTCAGGGCTGACCTGCTGGAGATCAGCTCTGGAGCAAAAGGCCTTGGGATGTCCCGGTGGACCACAGACTTACCAAGAGCTGATGTTGTCCTTTTGTGGCCAAAAAGTCCAGTTGTATTCTGGATGCCATGAGTGTGGCCAGCAGGTTGAGGGAGGTTCTCTTCTCCCTCTGTTCTGGCATACTGCATCCAGTTCTGGGCTCCCTAGTTCAAGAAGGGTAAGAAACTACTGGAGCGAGTGGAGTGGAGGTCCACTAAGATGATTAGGGGCCTGAAACACCTGCCTTATGAGGAAAGGCTGAGAGGGCTGGGGCAGTTTAGCCTGGAGGAGGCTGAGGAGGCATTTCATTAATGCTTACAAGTATCTGAAGGGCAAGTACCAGAAGGATGGAAACAAGCTTTTCTAAGTGGCGTCCACTGTCAGGACAGGGTCTAATGGACACAAATGGGAATGAAGGAGATCTCAGATACACATATGGGAAAAAAATGCTCACTTGGAAGGTGGTGAAGTATTGGAACAGGTTGTCCAGAGAGTCTGTGGAGGGTTGGCACAATTTACTGTAAACAATCCTGCTCTAGCAGGAAGGCTGGACTAGATGATCTTCAGAGGGCCCTTCCAACACCTACTATTCTGTAATTCTATGACCGTGCAATGTAGGTAGCCCTGCTACTGAAGGAGGCTTTCCTCATTCCTTTGTAAAGTTAGTTACACCCTGTGCAGCTTATGGAAAAAGGGACTAGCAGAAGTTGCTAACGAACACTTCTACTCAACCTAAAAGAGAAGAGCATTTATATACCCAGTGAAGTGGAACTTTGCCAAAGGCTTTATACAGATTTCCTGTTGTCTGCTGTACTCATGCCCAAAGTGACTCTGTGGCTGAAAGGTTTCAGGATGAATGCACGATTCAAGACTATGGTAGAATAAAAGCATTTGCTTGAATATCTATCTAATCTGTAATTCACACAGTTGTCTGAAGTTCATTGACAAGATGCTGGCTGAGAATGGTTAAGATATTTCATCCAGTTTTGCTTGAAGATCACTCCTGTGGAAATACATAGCAGAGCAACTACTGCTTCCACTGCATATTGAGAGTTTTCCTTAAGTGCAAAATCTCCCAGAGATGCCAGTGAGAACTGAGGGCAGGATATGTACTTCTAGGCTGTGCCAAGAATGCAGTTCTTGGTCCTTGTCTGATCATTTGATAGGCAGCATTAGTGAGACATTTGTATGGTTGTTTCCTTCATGCATTGGGCAGGTCTTCATATAACACAGGCTGTAGAGCAGGAAGAGCTTAGATTTTCATTGCTACTTGCAGTGACATTAACCCTGTCTATTACCAGGACCAGTTTGGCAAAAGCAACGCAAGTGTTCATCAGATTTCTCTTCTAAGTCTGTTGCCTTAAATTGTAAACTCTCTGTGGTCCCCATGGGTGGACATGCAGAACCGTGATATTCTCCATACCTATTATGTATAAACAGAATGATATTGAAAGAATAAACTTGAAGCCATGAACTCTTGCCTGGAAGGAGGCACAGGAATACTCCTGTTATGAGGAAGTTTGTCCCTCAGACACAGAGAATAGCTGCCTGGCAGGATTGTTCCTAATGTGTAAAATAAATTGCTTTAAGCCCTCACTATCTTTTTCAGATGTGGGGTATATAAAACAACATTAAAAGTATACATAATACTATACAAAATAAAAAACGACTATCACAGAACCGCAGTAAACCAGTAAGTTTTGACATGACTTATAGGCTTGATCACCAGAGTGTTCCTGCATAGGATTTTAGCTCAGTCCAGGTGGCCAAGAAAACCGACATCATCCTGATCTGTAGTGTGATGAGCAGGACCAAGGAAGTGTCTGTGCTTCTGTGCTCAGCACTGGTGATGCCACACTTTGAGTAGTTGTGTTCAGTTTTGGGGCCCTCGCTACAAAAAAGGCATTGAGGTACTGGAGTGGGTTCAGAGAAGGGAAATTAAGCTCTTAAAGGGTCTGGACAACAGGTCTTATGAAGAGTGGCTGAGGGTACTGGGCTTGCTTAGTCTGCAGAAGAGGAGGCTAAGGGGAGACCTCTCATTCTCTACAACTATCTGAAAGGAGGTTGTAGTGAAATGGGTGTGAATCTCCTCCTTCATAACAAGTGACATAACAAGAAGAAATGGCCTCAAGTTGCACCAGAGAATGTTTAATTTGGATATTAGAAGAAAATTCTTCTCTGAAAAAGTTTTCAAACACTGGAGTAGACGCCCTGGGGAGGTGGTTGAATCTGCATCCCTGGAGATGTTTAAAAGATGCATAAGTGTACTGCTGAGAGACATGGTTTAGCACCAGAATTGGTAAACCATTCAATAATGGTTGGACCTGATGCTCTCTAAAGTATTTTCCAACTGGAAAGATTCTATGATTCTGTTTCCTTCTTTCCTTGAGAGAAGGAAAGTGCCATGTTATGAACTGGTAGAATGGGCACCTGTCCTATGCATTTTTCATTCTTCAAGAAAACATCCACAAAAGAAATTGAAAAGTCAAGAGTGAATTGCCTGCAGTTTCAAAATAACAGCTCTTTATAGGTGAGGCATAAAACCATATATGTTTCTCTATCAGCCTGATTTTTGTTTTCAGCCATGGAAAGAGCATTGGAGTTATTGCCATTAAAATGTTTGAAGGGTTGTGGTGGATTAGGTTCTAACACAATAGAAGGTAGAATGTTCTCCTGAGCAGTGCTGTGATGGTTTGGGTATCCCCTGCCCTGCCACACTTTAGAAATCACCCAGACTAGACTCAGACAGCTCTGGAAATTTGAATGAAGCTTATATTTACAGCTGGCACAATTTACAAGCAGATATTTACAGTATATGCAGTTATAGACAGAAATATACAAAGTAAAAAGGTAATACAGAAACACAACTCCCCTCCCAGAAACCTGAGTCCCCAGGAGGGGCTCCCAATCACCCCCTCACCTTTCCCCTACCCCTCTCAACCTTACCCCAGTCCCAAGGAAGGTGAGGTTAGAAAGCAAGATGGAGTTCAGCCAGCAGCCTCAGCTCTCCCCAGCAGGCAAAGCAGAAGAGAACAGCCCAGCACGAAGTGCCCAAGCAAAGTGACTTAAGCTTTGCTTTGCCTTTCTTCTTTACACATCTCAGCAAGACTGTGAGCGAAGTAGACCTCACCACTGTTTTCATTTCTCAGCCTATTATCTAGTTCTTCTCACCAAAACATGCTAGCTAGGCTCAAACTAGCACAAGTGCCCTGCCATTCCCATGCATGGAAATCCTCTGCTGTAGGAAGACAGTCTGAACTACACTTTTTAGCATCTTCCCCTGAGCATGAAGTACAATCTTCCTGTTGTACCTTTCTAGGTTTCACACTCAGCCAGTGAAACCTCTGATTCTCCTAGTGTGCCTTAGTGACACATTTTTAGTGTTGAACAAAGCAATAAAAAGGTGGTAGATACATGAACTAAAATGTGAAAAGGAGAGACTACATAGGTGGTCCTGTTGGTTTTGTGCTGAGTTAGATGCACCTCTTCCATGTTGTGATTTGCATGAAGTTTGAGCTTCATCTCCAGTCTGTGGCACTAGAGAGTTGTGGAATTCAGGAGTTTTGGAGTGTATTGTGTGATAGATAAGGTTTAGTTTTGAACTCATCTTTGTACAAAAGGCATATCTAGAAATTAGCAAACAAACAATTAGCTAGGAAAAGTGCTGGAAAAACTGAAGTGTTTATCAGGAAACTAACTTGCTTGACTCTTTGTGGATTTAATAACATTTCTTTGGATCAAATCTTCTCTGCAGTTTGCAACTGGCTGAACGGGGCATTGCTCTGGGGCTACTGATCTTTTATCCAGGCAATTTCATTCATGTCTCTGTGAAGTGCTGCTGCTTCACTTCCTCCTGTGCTGCCATGTGAAAGCACACAGAGCAAACAAATCAAAACAAGGGTAGAAGCAATGCTCCATCCACATGGCCCCCTGACATTGTTTGGTTTTACATTCCAGCACTGCTAGATGGAAGTCTTTTCCTGCCCACAGTTTATTGCTTATTAGTAGCTACTAAAATAATACTCTGCCACAGGCCACAAAAATGTTTCCCTGTAAGCCACTTGTAAGAGCTGCCTTAGCCTTAAAAATAGGAAGGTTTTCCTTGGAGAATCATCTCTTCAGATGAAAAGATCTGCCAGAACATGGGCAGAGCAGGTCTAGGGGTTTTTTTGGGGTTTTCATGGAGGTTTTTCTGTTTTGTTTTTCAGTTGTTTTGTCTAATTCTTGGAGGCAATGAGAGGACAACATACTAGATGGCAAGAGAAAACAGTGCCTTGGTTATTTAGTTAACAGCTTGTACTCACCAGCTTCCTGCAGCTGTTCTGTGGACCTCTTTACATAGTCTTGGGATAAATTTGCATTACACATAATTCAAAAGAGAAGGAAGTCACAGCATAATTCAAATAGCAAGAATTAAACTATGTATTTAGTCCAGCTGATCTATCAATTTGAATGGAGCACTATATTCAATAGAAGGGCCTGTTTCAAATGAAAAGTGAATCCATACATGCCACCCAGAAAACTTTCTGCAGTTTTAGGTCAACATCTCTGTACTTTAATGAAGTAGGAAAAGGAGACATCATGAGATTACTGAAGCATCCAGTTAGCACTGTTAGCTTGATTCTTGCCCATAGATCAGCTACTGATGTTAGAACTGAATTCTCATTTGTGATATCTTCTGTGGCAGGATATTTTGGGTGAGGTAGATTACAAATAGCAGACTGACAAGATTGCAGAGCTGCAGTGAATGAAATTTCTGATAGTAACACTGAGGAAGGGGCATTTGACTCTGCTGTGAGCAGAGGCAGAAACCCCTGGGAAAACTGCCTCCCCCGTCCACAGTGATGCTTGTGCATGTACCTGCAGGCAGTGTCCTGTGGCAGAAAATGGTGAATATTGCAGTTTACTGTTAAAAATTTTAAACGGTCTGACAGGAGGGAACATGATAGGGAGAGAAAATCATCCCAAGGTTGCCTGTAATTACATCAGAATAATTGACTGGCCTCAGTAGGGTAGCATGGGTGTAACTGAAAGCCTATAACATCTCATTAAATCTCCTCCTACCTACTGCTTTACCACAGTTATCCTGAGGTTCTCAGATGTTGCAGATATGACCACATCCCTAATTACAGAGTAACAGGGAAAGAAGCAGGAGAAAGAAAACAGCCCCAGACCTTCAGCAAATGAACAAACAAATGTCAGCTCTGTATTGTTCCTGAGGTTTGCTCTGCTGTGACACAAGCATGAGGTGCACACTGTCTCTGAGTAATTGTGGGGTGACCTCCTGCATTGAGGAGCTGCAAAGCAGGCCTCTTGGGAGAATGAGGTTTCTGACAAGTCATAGTCAAGAAATTCTTCTATAATGGCATTTGAACCTGCTATTTCCTGTTTTAAAAACCTCTTTCACTTAACAAAAAAAGTTGGAAAACCACTTAAAAATACACAAATTTCTCACATCATTGCATGAGTTGTGGTTTCATAAAAAAAAAAGTGGATATTGCAGACAAAATCCCTCTGGCATGTCAGCCGTATTGGGTAGCAAGGAAGCATGTGTTCCCTGCATGACAAGAAGACTAGAAGATAGAGAATGTTCATAGTTATCAGATAAAGGGGAGCAAGGCAAATGGAGATGACCATCCATGAGAACCAGTTCTAGTAGCATACAATATTTCTAGGGTGTGTGTGTCTATAGTAAGGAACAGAAAGTGCCTGCTGTGCTGCTTTGTGTAGGAATGGTCCCCTCACTGAAACTGAATGAAGCTGCAGGCAGACCCGTGCAGACAGAACGTCTCAAACCAGAAACTGAGAACAGGGAATGAAAATGGATCTGTTAGGAGAGACTAGCAGAGTTTTCAGCATTGAAAATAAAGCATGCATAGTAGGTGATGTTAGCAGGGAACAGCCTGCATGCTATCACCTCAATACAAGAAACATCCTGGCAGCTACTGATAGCAGCACTTGACAATAGATGGATGGAAGCACTTTTCACACAGCATGTAATGAAATTTATGGCACTGGTATTATCCATTGGTGAAGACCAGATATCGGGATGCTTCAGGGCATATTGCAGTTTTGGGTATGCCAGTGATTCCCATTACTGCCTGCTCCGTTCCTGAGAGTGTGTGTGAGAGAGGGAGTTGTGTGCAGCTGTGGAGATTTCATACATGCAAGCAGACTGGCAGCCCCAGCAGCAGTCATGATAGGCCATCCGTTGTCTGTCATCACCACTGCTAAGGCTACCAGTTGGCCTGTGTCTGCCAGTCTCTTTCCTTCTGGCTATCAAACACAAGTGGAATGAGCAAGGGTTGCTCTTTTCCAATTTCACATACAGTTCTAGGTAATGCAGTTACATGCTGCATGGTCTACAGTCCTGCCCTACACATTGTAGAAAAGCCAAAGCTGAGAGGTTTGGAAGGGTCTTTCCCTCAAAGAAACCAAACACTTATATAAGACTAGGCCTGACATGAAAGGAATTTCCTTATTCATTTCCTTGGGAAGTCATTCGAACGTGTTATCCTCGCCTGGCCTTGAATCTGAGGTTTGCTCTGTATATAGAAAAGAACGCTTGTAGAGAACAGGTTTTATATAGTTACACAGGATATAAGCTATCTATTTACATTTTACTCCTGGTTATTACAGCTTTGAGTATTTGTGGGGGTCTGCTTTTGGGATTCCAGGGACACCTACATGTGATGCAAAGTCTTCACAGCTGAGAAGTTCCTGTGCTGGCTGGGGTATTTAACATTACATAAGTCCTGACGATGCTCCTCCCACAGATCTTGGAGCTCACCTGAGAATAAGGTTACCTTTAAAAGCTATTGCCTTGATACAAAAACTTTGCTTTGATATTAGACACCAGAGCTTAGAATCTGAAGGCATATGCTTCAGGATGGAGATGTGGCTTCCCCTGTCTTGAACTGTCCCTGACGTCCATCTCACAGCCGCAGTTTCCAGGCTGAGTATCCATGTATTGCAGTCTGGCCTGTGCTACATGAGAGGTTAGAACTACTGCAAACCCTCCCAGAGCATGTATCAGGAGCCAGAAGGCTTGAAGATGTTGTGTTTTTCTACAAAATGCAGATACTTGAAGTGTATTGAGAAGTTCTTCTCCCAGATTACCATTGTAAACAAGTGAGGGGCAAGTTGATGATGAGCTACTGCTTGTTCGTAGTGCTTCTGCAGCTTCCTCTCCTGAGTCTCACACCTAATAGTGTTGTTCCTTGAGAAATATTACAGTGGTTGTATGCATTTCTCACTGCATTTGGACATTTTTTTTTTATATATAATATGTGTACATTTTTTTTTGGCAATAAGATTATTTGGATTGGAACTAAGGAAAAATAAGCAGCTTGATGGAGGTAAGTGGAAATATCTCCTATTATCTCTGTCTGTGATATTTTGCTCCTCCTTGTAATTACTTGGTAGGCTTGTAAAAAGACGAATGTTGCAGTTTGGGTAACAAACACTCAGAGATAAAAGTGACACTGGCCTTGCAGTTATCTCACAATGTAATTATTCTCCCAGCAGTTTCAGAAGTGGGTGGGAGGGGGGCAGCACGCCTTGATCAGTGGCAAGGGTACAATGTGAGCCATTCCTACATGAAGGCGTGCAGCAAGCCATGCACAGAGCCTGTTCCTGCTGCTGTGACAGGGGTTGCTGACCAAGCTTACTAAAGAATTTGTTTGTTCTCCAAGCTGGGATCTGGTCCTGTCATGTCAGCTGCACAGACTGTGCCTCTCTTGTTCAGCCTTGGCTCCTGGCATGCAATTAGCTGCTGCACACATCTCAGTGCAGCCGTGTTTGGGAGGGCTGATCCACCAGCACGATGTACAGCCTGTCCTGAGGCCTGGTATTGCAGTAATTGTTGGGATTTTACACAGATTAATGTGAAATGACAGAAAACACAAATGCTGTGGCATTCTAGCTTTTATAAATGCATTTGAATCAGATGAGAATCACTGAATGCCAGACTGGAAGGGACCCCAAAGATCATCTGGTCCAACCTTTCTAGGTGGTAGTGCAGTTTAAATGAGATGGCCCAACAACCAGTGCAGGGGAATCCACTACTTCTCCTGGGAGATGGTTTCAATGTCTCACTGCTTTCATTGTGAAAACTTTTCTTCTGGATTCCAATAGGAATCTCTCCAGAAGTGACTGGTGCCCATTACCCCTTCCATAACACTACTTGTAAAAAGGGAGTCTCCACTGTCATGGTAGCCACCCTTCAGGTACTGGTATGTGGTGAAACGGTCTCCCTTAAGACTTCTCCCCTGAAGACTGAACAAACCCAGATCTCTCAGCCTTTCCTCAGGTGACAGTTCTTCCAGTCCTCTGAGCATCCTCATATCCCTTCACTGGACATCTTCCAGCCTATTCACATCTTTTTTGTACTGCAGGGTCCAAAACTGCACCCAGTATTCCAGAAGTGCCCTGGCAAGCACTAAACAGAGTGGGACAATGACCTCTTTATCTCTGCTGCTAATGTCCTTGTTGATGCAACACAGCATCCTGTTGGCCTTCTTTGCCACCGTAGCACACTGTTCACTCGTGCTGAGCTTGTTACCCAGACCTCCCTTCATGTCTCACCAGTGAGAAGGAAATGGTAGCCCCACTGTGTGTTATCTCTCCTTGGCTATCTGGTTCACTGTCAGGAAGAGTGAATGAATCTGAATAGGGATTTAGACGACCAGACTTCTCATTGGCAAAAGACTGCAAATACATTGGCACGAGTTCATGGTTCTACAGAGCATATAGGTGGCAACCATAAATGATTTTTTTATAGATTAGTAAGCAAAGTCTAAGCCAAGAGTACTCTTTTTTAAAGAAGGAGTCACTTCAATCTGTCATGCTTCAGATATGAAAGAGCTACAGGAACACTGGTGAACGAGCAGACAAAAAAATGCCTGCACTTTAGCTCCTAAATGCTTATGCATGAACAGTACACAGTGTAAAGGCTTTGCCAGGGTATTTATATCAGGAAAGTTTCCACGACAATGTGCAGATTAACAATTTCCCCAGCAGTGCAGACACATTGGGAAACCAGAGGGAAACACCTTTTGCACTAAGGATTTGCCTTTAGCGTGTTAGCAGCTTAGCTGGAAAAAGTTTTTGGCGTAAGACCTGCCTGTAATCACCCAAAAGTCCATTTTCCATGATAAAAGCAAAACAACTGGGGAAAGTGGAACACGCTGAGATATCAGATCTGGCAGTATGGACACAACCAGTCTGGCTCACACATGAGGCCAGGCTCTGACTGAAGTGGGAAGGGAGCATGCACACACCACAGCCAGCTGGTTGCTAAAACAACCTTAGATCTCAGTGACCGTATCTCAGTTTAGACCATCAAATGTGCTTTACAGTGTGCCAGGACTAGCAACAAACTCTTAGATGTGGTTATCAGGCAAGCTGAGTTAATTCACATACATAGGCTTTTGTTGCTCACATTCTCTGAAAGTCAAAGTTCACCAAAATCTGTGGAGGCTACGGAAGAAAAAACACAACCCAGTCCACACCCAGAAACCAGTGCTTGGCTGGGCCTGGTACATCAAAGACAGCATAAGGATTTACAAAACTGACTAAAAGGGGCATCTTCCTGCAGCAGGCTTGCACTCACAGGGTCTTCCTGTGAGCTTTGAGCATCACTTTGTCCTTTCCCAAAAGCAAGCCTAGACCAACCAGGCTGCTGCCTGGCTATGGCTGGCCCAATCCAACCTGGTTTAACACAAAAAACAAACCTTACCCATTCAGGGGGCAGGCATCAGCCAGAACTGCAGGATTTTGCCCCAAACTCTGCAAATGAAACATTTCAGTCGCAAGTGAAGGGAAAACAAAGTCACCTGGAAAGAGTTAGCAATTCAAACTGGAGGGTGGGGAAGGGCACTGCCTTCAGTCTTTTTATAGTATAAAAATGTAGTGACTGAATTAAAGCCCTACTACCTAATTCTCAGAAATGACAGCAGCTGGCTGTGGTGCAGATACCTCATAGCATGCCCTGGAGTGCACAGCACATCATTTAACAGGGCTGTATAACAAAGAACATTTATCAGGGGACTCAGGAGTGTGACTTTACATACTGGCTTGGCTTTTATGTAGCCAGATTTAATTTCTTCTGTTTTATTTGCCATTTAAATATACATAAATAAACAATGCTTGTTTCGCCTGCCTTCCCTAACTGCTATTTGGCATGCCTCTGGTTAAATCCTTTGCTGAGAACCTTGGGGTATTGATATGAATGTTCTTAACCTTGTGGTGATGTCACTAAACAGGCAAAATCTACTTTTAAGAGAATCTGGGGAAGGAGGGCAACTGAAATGTTAAAAAATACCCGATTGTTCAGAATTTTCACTCTGATACTAAATGAAAACGTAACTATATCCTGAGCCCATCAAATAGTGTGAGTTTTACATTTATTGCAATTTCCTCGTCCTTCCTGTTTGTCACCTGCCTCTCCCCACCAGTTGCTTAAGTTGGCACCCTCAGGGTCACTATTTCTTCTTTGACTCTGCCCGTTTAATTTCTTTGTGTAATGTAGTGAGGGGCAGAAGGGGGTGGGAAGTCAGAGTTTTGGGGGGATGTGTTTTTCTCTTCAGCTACAGGATAGATTTCCTCACTGATGTAGTTGTCAAAATGGACAGAGATCTCATTCTGGTAGTTTTGCCCAGTAGTGGAAGGTGGCACTGGCTGGTCTCACACCACCCATCCTGGCTTTCCCACAGCATTTGAGTTTCCAGCAATGCCACTGTGACAATCATCCACCCACAGACAATAAGTCTGAGAAATAGCTGATGATATTTTTTTTTTTTAAATGCTATTTCCCAATGTGATGAAGAGCCCTTAAGAAAATATATCCTTCTCTGTGCCAGACAGTAGTCTCCAAGGCCTGAGGGAACCTGGGAAGTCCATCTTTTGGCTCAGAGAATTTCTCACTTAAATATAACATAATGTTAAAAACCTCCAGGTTATTTAATTTGCAGAGTCTAGAGATAAGTATTTAAGTTAATTAGCTAAACTTGAAGTAAAATACTTCCAAAAAGCATGCAAATTTTAGTGCTTGAGGTGTTAAAGTATTAAATCTGTAATTTCAGTTTTGAAAGTCCTGGACAAGTACACAGTGGCACTTGTCACACAGTGGCACTTCCATTCTTCTACGCCTTGGAGATCAGCTTGCTTATTTATAGTCCCACTTTTAAATAGCTGTCTCTCCCTCTGCTAGATGATACACCTGCAGCACTTTCCATAAGCAACACGTGAATGCTTAGCAGCTTCTGGTGGCTTTTTTATCCTTGTATTTGACGTTTTAAACTTGAATGGCTTAATCCTTTGCCTTCCCTATGCTGGTGGGCAAGCACTTATGCCAGCAGCATGCTGAGCTACTAAGCGAGAGAAGAGTGCTCTTGGGAGGGTCTTGAAGAGCAGGATTCAGAATCTGTCCTCCCCACAGGTCCTGTGCATGAGCTGGACTAGCTACAGCAGTCAATGTGGTTTTGCTCCTTTTGCCTATGCAGCTGCTGTAATTTTTGAAGTGTGACTTTGTCCCTCTTGGTTGAAAGATCCTCGCAGATTTTGAGAGAGCAGCTAGTGCAGAGGAGGTCGCTGGCTAATGGAGTGCTGTTAATTTGTCACTTTGGTATTAATTTACCTAGGCAGGATCTAAGCAGCAGAGCTGTCAGGTGGGCAAGGTCCTAGCGGCGCACTGAGGAGCTGATGACAGCACTAAGATGCATATTCTGACTCTGGGAGCTAATGCACTGCCTTGGGTGGGAGCCATGTGCATGTAACTGCTGCCAGGGGACAAGCCCAAAAGTTTAGCATTTCTCCAAATTCAGTATAATACTAATTAGGAGCTTGGCTTGGGACACTCAGGGCTACATTCAGAACCATCTGGTGTTAATGTCCTAAAGTGAAATTTCAGACAAAGGTTTCATTTTGCTTATTATTTGTCAGGCAAGTTGTTGGCCAACAACTGCAGCTTTCATCATTACTGATGGACCTTGATACCTGCTGCCCTTCTGAGAGTCAGGGGAGATGCAGCAGCTGCAGTACTGCTCTGTTTTGACTTTAAGCAAGTGGCACCAAGCATTGATTGTGAGGGACTGCTTAAAGACCACAGAAGAACATGTGCCTCTAGGATAAAGTATCCACCTGAAATGTGCTGTCTATCCATGAGCAAAATATGAATTTAGACCCTTGTTTAACACAAGTTTTAGCCCATTCCCAGGCCAAGACTGGGTGGAAGGACTGCGTGAAGAGCATATGCTCTTTTATTCCTGCTGAAATTTTGCATACAAAGCCTTCTCATTCCAAATGTCAGGGACAGATATTCAGTTTCTGAAGGGATCCTCATTGGTTTCCTCATTGCTCTCCACTGGATGTCTCCATCTGGGAGCAATCAGTGGCCAGCCCTAAGAGGTGCATCAAGCAGTGAGAGGCACAGAAGACCATGACATGATCAATACATTGTTAAGGGCAATGGTACAGACCAACAGTGACAAACAATACAAACAATATGCAAGAGCTGTCTGAGAACTCCAAGAGAAACAACACTGATTACTAAAATTTCTGATAGAGACTTTCAGTCATTGCTGTGAATACCAGAAGGTAGACAGCAAGTATTACTAAACACGAGCAACTGGAGCAAAAAGTGGCACAGAGCTATTCTGCCTGATTTTGCACAGACATTCAGGCATCTCCATTAGAAAGTATGGGTCAAACCTCAAATTTTCCATATAGGAAATGTCTCTCATCTTCTTTTCTCTAAGTGGCCCAGTACGGGAGCTGAAATACAGACTGGATGTGTGGAGCACTCACTGGATAAGGAATTGGCTGGATGGTCACATGCAGAGAGTGGTGATCAATGGCACAATGTCCACCTGGCGACCGGTGACAAGTGGTGTTCCTCAGGGGTCAGTGCTGGGACCAGTGCTCTTTAACATCTTTGTCAGTGATATGGACAGAGGAATTGAGTGCACCCTCAGCAAGTCTGCAGATGACACCAAGCTGTGTGGCACAGCTGACTTGCTGGAGGGCAGGGATGCCATCCAGAGGGACCTGGACAGGCTGGAGAGGTGGGCCCAGGCCAACCTCATGACGTTTAACAAGGCCAAGTGTAAGGTCCTGCACCTGGGTCGGTGCAATCCCAGGCACAGATACAGGCTGGGTGGTGAATGGCTGAGAGCAGCCCTGAGGAAAAGGACCTGGGGGTCTGGGTCGACGAGAAGCTCAACATGAGCCGGCAGTGTGCACATGCAGCCCAGACAGCCAACCGTGTGCTGGGCTGCATCAAGAGAAGTGTGGCCAGCAGGGCAAGGGAGGGGATTCTCCCCCTTTACTCTGCTCTCCTCAGACCCCACCTGGAGTACTGTGTGCAGTTCTGGAGCCCCCAACACAAGAAGGACATGGAACTGCTGGAGCGGGTCCAGAGGAGAGCCACGAAGATGATCAGAGGGCTGCAGCAGCTCTGCTATGAGGACAGGCTGAGAGAGTTGGGGCTCTTCAGCCTGGAGAAGAGAAGGCTTCGAGGAGACCTTAGAGTGGCTTTCCAGTATCTGAAGGGAGCCTACAGGAAAGCTGGGGAGGGACTATTTACACGGTCTAGTAATGTCAGGACGAGGGGGAATGGGTTTAAACTGGAAGAGGGGAGATTTAGACTGGATGTTAGGAGGAAGTTCTTTACAGTGAGGGTGGTAAGACACTGGAACAGGTTGCCCAGGGAGGTTGTGGATGCTTCCTCCCTGGAGGTGTTTAAGGTCAGGCTGGATGAGGCCTTGAGCAGCCTGCTCTAGTGGGAGGTGTCCCTGCCTATGGCGGGGGGTTGGAGCTGGATGATCCTTGAGGTCCCTTCCAACCTAAACCATTCTATGATTCTATGATTGTGAAGGCCATGAGATCTGTTTCTGAAGCCAAATAAGTTTTCAGCAAAAATACTTATTTTTTCACCAAAAAAATACCCAACCAACAAACAAAAAAACACAGACCAAACCAATACAAACCAAACCAATAACAAATTTACTGGAGAAGAGAGGATCTTATGTTGCTTACCTTCAAACCATAAACATATTTCCACAAAAGTAATAGAAGTAGAAAGACACAAGAAAAACCTAGTTTGCTCATACGAACTGAACTTCCCAAGCTCACTGTCAGACGTTCTCCCATAACCTGATACTAGACTCTCTCCACTTAGGACAGGGTGGTTTTTTGCTTTCAGTGGTATGTCTTAATCACTTTGATCACACTGAATAGTTCACCTGAGCCTTAACCTTCATGGTATGTGACCATGCTGGTGGTCCCCCTTGATGGTTTTGAATGTTTCATATGTGGTCAACCTTGGCAGAGCAGCATGGTAACTTGCTGTGTATTTGCTTAAAGCTGTCCTGCCTGCACACTGAGTTTGCCCTTGGATTTTTGCACATTGCCTCCTTTGAGGTATTGAACTCAGAAAATACTGACATTTCCACAGGTAAAATTTCAGTCTGCAAGGTGCAGAATACAACCATGTCAACCACTTTCTTTCACCTTTGCATCTGTCTCAGGCCTCTGGCTCACAGCGAAGCTCGTGCTATGCTCTATCTATATTCGTAGTTCAGTGGCTGAATTTGAGACCTGTTGGGAATGACACACTCTCTCAGCCCCAGCTTTTACACTGCCATTCACCTATCATCTTTGTCTTCTCCTACAGTTTTTGCCAGAATCCTGAAGGCTCCTGAATCCCAAAATATCACTTTTGGGTCCGTGGTGATATTGCGGTGCACAGCCACTGGCCTTCCAGTTCCCACTGTCACCTGGCTGGAAAATGGGAAAGCTGTGAGTACTTTCTTTATGCTTTTGTCCCTGGAAGCCTGCTGGCATCTCAAAGTGCACTTCTGGGATTAAAATAAGAGGCTGAAAGCCAGTGGCCGTGGTTTCTATTCTTGCTTTACTTAGCACCTCACTGCATGATCAAGTCAAGCCCACCTCACCTCCCTGCTACGGTTTTCTTCTCTGTGAAACACTCTCCCCCTTCTCCAGAGTACTGCATGGTTTAATTTGTTAGCCTCTGGAAAGCCTGAGATGAAAGATGTTTTAGCTGCTTACAACCTTCCTCAGATCCAGGATTTCCAGGACTTTGTTGTGTGTTAACTATTTCTCCAGTTACCTTTCCTCTCCTTTTGCCTGATTTGGTATCAATAACATGGCAAAATGGCTTATTTGACAAAACAGCACCAAGTAAGTGAGTTAGGTAGGACAAACTGTTATGAAGCAAAACACTTGTGCATATGCACAAGAAATTCACTGATGAGTAGATCTGAAATCTTCTAGACTGACCTAGGTGACATGCTGAAGAACATCAACGATTTATTCCTGGCTAGAAGTATGCCCTCTAGAAAGGTACATCCTCTTTCAGCATTAGGCACCAAGAGATGCCAATCCACTTTTCACAGAAAATTGTTTGTCTGATTATCCTGAGCAATTGAAATAGGTGCCTGCTTTGAACTCATCTGGCTTGCATGTCCCTGCTATTGCAATGCCTGAAGCTGAACTGAAGTCACTTGATGCCTGAATATTGCCTCCCTGGGAGTGAGTGGTACACTGTGGTCACAGCAGCTCTGCAGCCTGAGCCTGCTATGGGTTTCCTCCAGCCTTCATATGGTTGCACTGGACAGGTTTTGCACACTTGATGCTCTTTCAACAGCTTTTTTGAGTATGTGAGCCCCAAGGCGTGATTCTGTGGAGGCAGGTGCAGCAGCTGCTATGTGCAGGCTGAAAATATACTTCTGCTCTTTCTCACTGACCCCCTCTCAGCCCCAAGTTCTTCTGCCCACCAGCTGGCCAATATGGTTCCTGTAGACTTGCTTATCAATAGGACCAATAAACTTTCACTCAAACTCCTTACTTCAGGAAGAAGGAATCATCCTGGTGTATTAAAATGCATTATTAAGGAGCCTGGACTACTCTACAGGCTGTCTTGCCTTCCTTACCTCTTTCAGACCTAATTGCATCCTCCAGTTTGATTAGGGCTAGTTTTTTTCTGTTCCCTAGAGTTTGCTTGGGAGAACAGCAAAGGGATCAGCCTTAGCAGAGCCTTGTGGATGCTCACTAGTTTCTGGAGATTATTATTTAAAGACAACTGTGGATCTTCATTCGAGACTTCTTCAGTATTTGGGAAGAAATACTTTGGGGGTTCTGAGGTCCCTGGCAAGAGCAGAATGTTTTTGATCACTGACTCTTGTTCAGACAAGCTCTTACTGGTGTATTTGTCCCCCAGAAAGCTATGTGTGAGATCATGCTCACACCCTGCCCAGGGCAACTGTGTGGCTGGTCAGATGTGTTCTGCTCCATCCCTGTCTACAAGGCAAAGCCCAGGCTGAAGAAGCTGGTGCTCCAGACTGCCTCGTTTTAAATATGGCAAGGAGACCTCAACAAGAGCCCATCTCTGGGAATGTCAGACCAAGAGGCTGGTGGACTGGAGCACAGGTGTTTGAGGGCTGGCTCACAAGGAATCAGTAGTGAGCCACTTGATGTAATGTGCCTGTGGCATTACAGTCTATAAATGTTGACCAGCAATTGTCCTGAGGATTAAACAATGGAAATCTGCTGAGGTTATGGAGTTGCCTTAAAAGAGGTGAAAGCATAGAAGCTGCCTTGCTGATGCAAACAATCACAATTACTTTCCCTCCTGCTCTGTACCACAGGCCATCATGGACCTTAAAATATAGTTTTTTTGCACCGGTAAGAATAAGCAAACCAAGTGCAAAGATGTGAAGTGGTCTCTGCTTTGATGGTAGTTGAGGTGGCATTTTAAAGGCTAAAGAAAGACCTGCTGGGAACAAAATCTCAGAGAATCTATTTGAAATGGGAGGGAAGCCAATTAAGGCAAGGGAATGACTTGAAATTCCCAGTAGAGAAAACAGATGTCTGGTGTGGAAGTCTTAGACACAATGGCCTGACACTCACCTGTAGTGTTCCAAGTTTCATGTGACCATGTGTACTGATTGTACTGACTGCAGCTACGCATGGCCCAGGTCAAGAGGAGCAACCATGGCTCTTTGTGTTCACCAGGCACAGTCCAGTGTTGCCAGGATGGGGGTTAACAGGACAAGAGATGCCCCAAAGCCTGAGGTGTAAGGAGAGAAAGTGGATAGGATCAGCACCAGTGGCTCAGAGTGAGCAGCCATCTCTCCTGGATGGATGTTGGGAAGCAAAGGCAGCCTGTAAAGAAATTCCTCTTCTCCACCAGGAGGGTCATAGCAGTATCTTAATGCTGAGGTGTTTCTAGGGGAAAAAAAATAAATCTATAAATACATCTGAGCAGAATTTCAATAAAAGATGAAGCTGTGGGAGAAAAAAAATTCCCCTGAGCTCACATCCACCTGAAATGAGTTTGCAGTTAGGTGACAAAATAGCCCTGGTCCCTTCATTTGCATGGTGACCAGCACACAATCCCTTTGACATGCAATAATTACAATAACTGTGTTGGTTTGGTTATTCAGTGATTTCATACCATATGCATCCCCTCAACACACCTCCAAGATGAGCTTCAGTGAGGCAAATCAAACATAACATTTTCAACATTTAATTTTCAAAGATAACCTATCTTTATTAAAGATGTGACACATCATTGACTCACCTCTTCTTGTTCCTTCAACTATCACTGTTAACACCTTCGGAAACAGGCATAGATCCTATTGAAATAATTTCTACTGGCCTCTAGGGAGGTCACATTGATCTCTCTGACCTAACACATTAGAGTGTTTTGCTGGGATGGATCCAAGAAGACAACTCTCTCTCTCTCTGTCCCTAGAGTTGAGTCGTACCCATGGGACCCACAGGCAGCCACATCTCCCTTGAGGCTTCTTATCTATTTGGAGGGTACAACAGGCAATGCTGGTCTTTGTTGCCTTTGTGAGGTAGAGTCTTGGTGTGCATATCCTCCTACCTTAATGAGTCCTATTTGACCACTACAGGTGCTGGGCCAAATCAGAATGCTCCGAGCTCATTTACCTGGGAATTTCTGACCTGAGAAAAGAGCTTGTCAAAATCATGATGCCACTTTCTATATTTCCAAGAGTAAGATAAGAAAATCCATGAGATATTTGCCAAAGTGTTGGAGTTAGAGCTCTTGCTTTTTTTACAACTGCTTTGGATGTGGTTATATTAATCCAGAATCAACTTATTTTTGAGGGACACAAAAGTCACCAGAGCTTTGGATCACTTCTACTACAAAGACAGGCTGGGGGAGCTGGGATTTCTCAGCCTGGAGAAGAGAAGGCTCCATGGACACCTAATAGCAACCGTCCAGTACCTGGAGAGGATCTACAAGAAGGCTGAAGAGAGACTGTTTACAAATGCCTGTAGTGATAGGATGAGGGGCAATGGCTCCAAACTAGAGAAGAGCAGATTTAGGTTGGATGCTAGTAATAAATTCTTTACGATGAGGGTAATGGAACACTGGAACAAGTTGGCTGGGGACACAGTTGAGGCCCCATCCCTGAAGATGATAAGGTGAGGCTCTACAGGGCTCTGGAGAACCTGATCCAGTTGAGGTTGCCCCTACCGACTGCAGAAGAATTGGACTAGATGACCTTTGGAGGTCCCTTCCAACCCAAACCATTCTATGATTCTATGATCATATGAACTTCCAGACTCTTTTCTTTCTCTTTGTTATAGCCTGGGTCCAAAAAGCCACACTGTGCCCTTCATTGTTAAGGCACAAATATGCAAACAATCTACTAGCAGAGGTCCTGATGTAGTTAGCCAGCTCATTTACATGATCAAAACTGAGATGAGACTATATCCCTCTGGAAGTGAAAATTAGCTGCAAAATATTGCTGAGGTGTGAAATCGAAGTCTTTAATGTTTGCTTGTATCTGTGAAGTCAGCTGGTTCAAGAGCACCCAAAGCCAGCAGCTTTATTTCTCTGCCACTTCTTTCTGCTTGCTACATAGTTCTCTGACAATTTAAATGCTTGAGGCTAGATATCTTATTTTTTTGCGTCACTTATTGATTTGCCTTTATTGGAAATATCACTGCATTGGGCTTTTCACTCTCCTAGGTTTCTGCAGGGTCTATAGTGGAAAGTGTCAAGGACAGAGTGGTTGACTCCAGACTGCAGGTGTACGTCACCCGACCTGGCCTGTTCACTTGCCTTGCCACAAATAAGCACAGCAAAACTTTTGGAGCTGCAAAAGCCGCAGCAACCATCAGTGTTTCAGGTATGCTGGGAAAGAGAAGGTCATGGATGTTTTTACTGCAATCACAGTCCTAGCTTCCTTGCTGGAAGAGAGGAAAGGGGTATCTCTGGGGGAGGAAGGAAAGCTCTGGGGAGCTGACAGTTTTCAGGGGACTAAATTTGGCTAGAAGTGCATCCCCCACCAGGCTATTTCCTCTTATGTTCTTACACTGTGGGGACTGGCACAGCTGTCATTTCCTGAATGTTTGATGCTGTCTTGTACTTTGTGTCCCAGAACTACACTTGGTAAGTTCATCCATGCAGAGGAAGTCATGGTCATGACCCAGCATTGGTATCACCTAACAGCAAGGTGAAAATAGCTTTTGCAAGTAGTTTGGCTTCTCAGGGTGTTGCATGCAGAGAGCAGGGAGGCTGCTGTCTGAACTGTGCTCCACCATGCCTTAAGTAACCTCTGCCCCTAGGGACTTCTCCCAGATGGGGAAAGGATGATCTAAAGAGGATAAACTCTGACTGACTGAACTAGCTGTCAGCATTTGTCATATCAAGAGAAAGATGGCAGCTTATGCCTCTTCAAATACGTAGATAGGTTTAGTTAGAGAAAAGAGGAATCAGCTGAGGCTCCACAAATGGGAGCCATGGTCCTGCTGTTAACCAGGCAGACACCTGTTCCTCTATCTCTGAGCCTCAGCTTCTGTTCTGTTAGGAAGATAACCATGTCCTTTCTTATACTGGGCATCGAAACCTAACAGCAAGATCTGCCCCGTAAGAGACTCAGAACCTGGTACTGTATCTCACATCCGCGCTTCTGCTTTTAGCCAAGGCAAGGCTCTGCCCCGTGAAGCAGAGCTGCAAATGCAGTTGGGAAGGCATGTGCTAGAGGGTAGCAGCCTTACAGATCGGGAATCATCTTTAGCCTTGTTCCAGCTCCCAAGTGTCCCAGAGGTGTCTGGTCCTTGGCTGATGCTCAATGCCTCCTTCCCACATGGGTGTAGCCCAGAGCCCTGCGGCAGTGCAAGCAGTGGGCTGTGTGGCTGCACTGCTTCTCCAGACATTGTTTCTCCCACTCATCAGAGCTGCTGTCTGCAGTAATGGGGACATGGGTGGCTTAAACAGAGAGGATTCTGTCTGCTGGTTATGTAGAATCTAAAGAATAAGGTAAAATGGGTGGCTTTAGGGTGAAACAGTTCACCTCAGCAACAATGACAGCCAACAATACACTTCTCATTCTCTATCCCTGTATGGTGTCCACTGTTGCAAATCTCTTCCCTATAGTAAGGTGCAAAATGAGGACAGAATATAGCTGCATCCTTTTCAGACAGCTTATGGGTCTCAGACAGGTTTCTGAGCATGGAAATATAAACTCTCACATCTCAGACGGGACAACGAAATGTGACTGATATATTTTCCATTTCTTCTTTTTCTTGGCTCATCACAATTCTTGGATCTGGTGCTTCTTGGCAGAGTGGAGGTAAGAATGACTTTCTGTGGCTGTCTGAGAGTTTTCTCTGAGCCAGGGACGAGAAGAATGAAAAGTGCAGAGCCTGAGAAAGTCTGAACAAATGGCTTTGCCACTTGGCTGCCTCTGCTCTCTAAGAAAGTCATTGTCTCTCTCACAGGGGCTTGCAGGATTGATTCAGGAAGTTTGTAAGTGATTTAGTGACCACCTTCATGATGATGGTAGACTTACACCTTACACCTGCACCTGTGTATGTGTCTGGCACGGGAACAGTGACCAAATGTTCACCATTCTGTCTCATAGTTGTTCTCAACGTTTGCTGCATGAAATTCCCTTTCTGCAACAAGGCATTGTGAGAAGCACTGCTGCTGCTTTGCCATTGCAGCTTAGTCTGTGTCATTAAAAAAAAAAAAAGGAGGCAAGAAAATACAATGTTAGTACTGATGCTTCTTCAGCCCACTGAAGTCAGCATCTCAGCTGCCCCATGCCGTGCCTGTGCCCTCTTTCTCGTCTTGGGGCACAGAAAGGGTTCACCTTTCAGATGAAGCACAATGGGCCTCATCAGGAAAACGTGAATAATGCAGACTGTGCCATGCCATAGACAGCTTTGTCAGGGAACCGAGAGCAGCTTATTGCTGTGGGAAAACTGCTCTGTGTCAGAGAGAAGGGTGGCCACAGAGCCTGGGGTAATGCAGGGTGTCACAGCTTCGCTACCACTGTGGTACTACCTTAAGGAATTGGTGTCTTCCTGTGTTTTTACACTCAATGTGGCATGCAAGGGAAAAAAAAAGAATAATAAAAACCAAATTGACATTGATCCCTAAGTACCACAGCTAAGCCAGGGCCACAGTGAGTCACTGGCAGAGAGCAGCATCTGAAAAGCAAAAATTCGGGCATCCTGTGTACTGCCTTGTCCATTGTAACTCCTGCTTTCTGAACAGAAATGGAAAGAACTCCTAGGGTTGACAATGGGCAATTATTTGAACACGGGAAAGGAATAAAAGGCAAAGATACAAATAGCTCTGCTGGCTACTCCAAATGGCTGGCATGTTGTGAATTGAACTCCCTGACCCCAGTTACACTGACCAAATGAGCAGTGGGGACAGCTGCACCCAGCACTCCTCCCTCCCTAGTTCAGCCATTCCCTGCACACAGAGGAGGCTGTTTTCCCAGATTTTCTTCCCCATAAGGAGTACTACACCCCACGGGCTGCCTGACCAGAGAGTACATTCTCACTTGCAGTCTTTGTTGCTGTGAGGTGGCTCTGGGAGCTGCCAGAAGCGTGGCTGACCTGTGCATGCCCTCATCCTGTTACTCCCTTTTGACAGGCTTGGGGAAGAAGGGAGAGAAGGAAGATAGCTGTCTCCTGCAGATCCAAAAAATGTGGGAAAGACCAATAAACGGCCCACGAAGGAGCCGACACTGATGTGTTTTTATTGCTTTGGCACAGCTCTGCCATCATGCTTTGTGGCAGGAATTTATGAAGATGAAGAGAGGGGAAGATGGATCTTGCAGGGAAACACCAAGAGGAAAACTTCAGGGGCTTATGCCTTCCTCCTTCCTGTGTCTCCCACCTAAATGTGTGTGGAAGAGAGGCTGGGTCAAGAGAATTGCAGGAGTTTGGCTGATCTGTTCTTGTGAAGAATTCTGGGGCACATGTTGGGTGGGACTCACCTGGCTTCTGCTCATGGAACCAATCCAAAATTACACTGTTGCTAGCCATCAGAGCAAATAAACCTGACTTTACACAGGTGTGCAGCAAGCAGCATGACTGCTTTTAACAAGAAAACCAGAACTGTTTTCCCATTAGGGCCTGAGGGCAGGGTGAAGGGCCATGCTAGGTCGTGTTGTGCATGATTGTTCAGTCTTTTTGCCCACTTGGAGTGACAGAAGCCCTCAGCCAGAGCCTCACACTCACACGTTTTTTGGTTTGTTTGTTTTTTTTTTTTTTTTCAGAAGTTTCATTTTTAAATTATATTATCTGTTTTTAGTGGTTACAACTCTCTACTCTCTTCTTCACCCTCTATTAGCCTCTGTTGGCATCTGCTTCATTCAGAAACAGAGCCTAGGCATCCAGCTCCTGCAGGTGTTCAGGGCTCTGAGCTTACTCTGTATGTATCTTCTTGTCCTCGACAGCAAGCTGTACAAGGGTGATGCAGGCTACTGCAGCACGTACAGAGGTGAGGTGTGCAGTACTATCTTGGCGAAGAATGCTCTTGTTTTCTTCAACTCCTCCTATGCTGACCCAGAGGAGACCCAAGAGTTGCTTGTGCACACTGCCTGGACTGAATTGAAAATGGTGAGTTCGTTCTGCCAACCGGCTGCTGAGTCTCTGCTGTGTAACTACATCTTCCAGGAGTGCAATCCCTCAGGAGCTGGGCCAGCTCCAAAACCAGTGTGCAGGTAAATGAAAAGTTGCACTCATCTTTCACTTTCATTTTGTGCGGATATGTAGGCAGCAGGGGAGTGGTGAGGCTCTGTCCAAACCTCTAGTAGCACCAAGTGAAAATGGGCCCTCTAGGTTTGCGTGGGTTTACTACTTTTGTGTATACAAAGATGTCCTTAACCAGCTCTCCCAGTGCTCATTGCTAGGGTATGGTTTGACTTTCATGCCTAGACATAAGTGTCATATCAGGCTTTTAGCAGGTAGAGTTGAAAAGAAATATCTATTTCAATAACATAATTAAAATAATTGACATATTGCTATTGGTTGGATTTTACTAGGTCAGTATATACTCACTATTGTTATCAAAATTAACTGCTTGTTTGGAATTTTGACTAAATATGGTCACAATGTGTACAACAAATCTGTCCCAGGCAATACATTAATCATTCAGCACTTCCCACTACAACAAAGGTAAGACAAAAAAAGATGACAGCAGAGATGCTTCCAGTGCAATTATACCTGGTAAACCAAACCTCCCATCAAGCTCTTGTATCCTTCCACATGCAGAGAAATGCACATTGAAACGGGCCTGTCAGGGACCCTAGGGAGTCCAAATCATCCCCCATTACAGCTAATCCGCTCCTCACAGGTGTTTGTTTGGCACATTCCAGCGACAGAGACACTGCCCCCTCACCATGCAACATTCTGAGCAATCTTCCCTCGCTGCTCCTTGCGCTCCTGACATGGTCACTGAGAGAAGTATCTTCCCCTCTTCTTTTCACTGAGATTTTATGTGTTCTCTGGCCTCTCAGACCAGAATAAAGCAGGTTTTTCCAAGCTCTGCTCATAGCTTTTGCCTTTTTTTCCTGGCCTCTGGAGCTTCTGCTCCTTATCTCTTTCCTTAAGCATTAAATATATTTAGCCTCCTGCTCAGGTTCCATTAGTGTTAACTATAATAGGACAATGATTGCTTGCTGTGCCTTGCAGAGGGCAGCCTCACATAGGTGACTCGGTGTGAAGCTTTCTCTCTTCCTAACACAACTGTTGGCCACGACTGCCTCATATCCATTTTCAGATCCAGGAGGACTCTTGTCTGGTCATAATCCTTTTCACAGTTGGACAGCTGACGTCCCTGCCTAAGTCCAGTACTTTCCTCTTGTCCTCCTTGAACTGCATCTTAAATCAGATTATCAGATTTGTGTTTATTGGGAAAGAAGCCCAGCTCTAGTATCTCAACTAAAATACAAGTCTTCTCTGCAGACATGGCAAGCATGCTGCCAGCTGGTCTTGGGCCAGATGTAATCTACTGGCAAATATTTTTCCAGTTATGTAGGGACCTTTTAAGACAATCAACAGGCTGTTGTCTTTCTAATTTGGACTTTTCTGATGGCTCCTCCATTAATATCTCCAAAATAAGGACACAGAGGGAAACCCCAGTATGAAGTTTGACAATACATTGTGTTTTCTGTTTGGTGCCTCTGCTGTTAGGGACTACTCTGCCAGCACAGTAGTGACATGTATAATAGAAAAGATGTGTGTGTACAAGTATCCACAGATAATTAAGCTGCCAAATACCTATGCTTGCTTTTTGCTGGCAAACTCATCTCTGCCACCTTGCTGTTCTGCTCTTTGTCATCGCACCTTTTAGTACATGATCTCTCTGCCTTTTCTCAAGATGTATAGCAGTATTTATATCCAAGCCACATGTGCACAGCACATTTGTCAGCTAAGAATTTTGCTCCATGAGGCATTTCAATGAAATCTGTGTCTTGCTTCCTTTACCCTTGCTCACAAGTGGCTCTGCAGGACCAGATCTCATGGTGATGTAAAACTAACAGGCACAGCCATTTCCAAATATGTTCAAACTGTAATGGACTTTCCTGGCATCACCTTTCTCCAAGCCCACAAGTCAATGCTTTTTCACCATTTAATGAAGTTTCCCCTACAATTTTAATGCAGATTTAAACATATCTTTCTTCATGGCAAGAACCCTGGAACAGCATCCTTCCTGTTTCCTGTTCCCAGAGCACATCAGCTGGACAACAGTTCTCCCAAAGCCCTAACCCAGTTCTTCCTTTGATAACTCAGACATCTCATACATACTTCTGAACAGCTGAGGCCTCTGGGGCCTCTTGAACACATTTCACGTGGTCTTGGTTATTTTCTAATTATCTTATCTGCTTCACTGACAACTTTATACCTCTTTGCAGAAATTGGCTAGACTGCACCCATTTTCAGCTGAAATACATACTGACTAAGAATTGAACTATCTTAGAGGCTGGAGAATGCTCCCAGCTCTTGAGGGACTTATTTACCTTGACATATTTCTCTGCATGTCTCTCTAGTTGTTTATTCTTAGTACAGGATTTTCTTTCCCCATGTAACTTCCCAATGTTCATTTTGGTTTGGAAGCTAGCTATCAGGAACAAGTAATAAATAAAGCAAGTAGACCTTTTGCAAAAATAATTGGGGGATAAATCAAGAAGTGGAACAGAAGAAAATTGCATGAGAAAATTTTCACTTTATGTAAACTGAGATGCAATTTGTTTAGAACTGGAGTTTTCCTGTTGTCACAGGAAAGTGATGTCCCATCTCATAATTCTTAGTTACATCTGGCTTTTACCACTGGCTCCTTCTCTGACAGCAAAAGAAAAAACCCTCAATTTCTGTTTCAGCCACTGCTGATAAGAAGTGACCAGGCTGCAGAGAACAGTCTCATGTTGGGAAATGTCTCACTTTGGTCAGTTCTGTGTGTCCTCACCTCCTCTTAGGCAGTCCTGAAATGCTATTGGCCCACTTGTCCTCTTCTGTTACTACTGTTCTCTGTCCATCTGTTATTTAGATGACATAAAAATTCTAATAATAATCTGAAGTAATCTTTGCATATGATCTCATCAAGCTCCCACTGCTCAGGATTAAGTGTAATAACAATGGTATGAATCCAGCTCAAGGATACTGGCCATCCCTCCCTCTGGCCACCACACCCCACCCCAGAGGTGGGTTCATGGGTGAAAATGACCTGCCTGTAATGCTGTAGCAGTCAAGATAGCAGTGGAATGAACTTTTGCATTTCGCAGTTGCATACTGTGTAAAGGTCTTGCTTTAGGATGCTCAGGTTCAGGAAGACCGAAGACAGCTGATGCAATCCAGATCTCCTGAGTGTCAGCCAGTGCTTCAAATGCAAGATTTTATCATTTCTTTAGATAAACATTTCTTTACATCAGAAGGTCACTCCTGTTCCACATGTTGTTTAACATAAAAAAGATTAATTAGACCATCTGGCTGCACTGTGGCTTTAATGGTAGTGAGGAAAGAGTAAACCAGCACTAGCTAAAACCAAGCGTGAGGGATCTGGGCTTTGATGGCTTCAGCTTGCAGACTCTAAGGGCATCCACTGCTGTTGCAGGAAGGTTACTGCTCTGGTAAAATTGTCAATGACTTCCATTCTTCAGAGGTTTTAGAGAGTTTGCCATGTTGGTGCTCACTGCCAAAACTCATAGCCATCTACTCTTGACAGGACTATTGTACAAGTGAAAAGACTGCATCAGCCTATTAGGTGATGCATTTGCCTAAAACCTTTACCTCAGACCGCAAGAATAGTTTTCTGCATTACTGTATGATAGTGGGGAAGGATATGGATCTGCTAACACTTCAGCTGAGCTCAGCCAAAGTAATCTCCGCACACGACTTCAAAGCTGGCTTTGCAACTCAGGCTCTTGAGAATGAATACATAAATAAGTAAATCACCAATAAATTGACTAGTGCAACAAATCCTCAAACGCTTTCTTTGCTAGTGCAGATATTTCTGCCTTGGTCTTCTCTACAGTTTCTATTCTAAGCAGCACTTAAACAGCCAGGCATCTCTTGTCAGTGAATGTTTCATATTGTTATGGAGGTAATACATTAGATAGGAGACAGCTAGGTCTCTTGTTTACCAGGCACTGTAAAGATTTTGCTGCAGATTTGCTGGAAGATGAAAAGTTGTCTGGAGAAAAGAAAGGTCTGGGTGATTCTGTGAGATTAACAGTACAGGCAAATATTTAGTTTAAGAAGATTAAGAATTGCAGCACACCTCCTGACTTTAACAGATGATACTTTATTGTACAATTCACAGAAGACAGGTGAGATTTTTAGAAATTACTGAAAAAGTGCTGAGATAGCTCCTATAAATTATATTTATTAGTAGATAATGACAATAAATCTATAGGAAAATATAGGAATGCAGAGAAGATAGGATGCAGACTGCGGTGTTTGTCACGTTTTAAGCATAACCCCGCTTCATTAAAAATACAGATTTGTGGGTTTCCTAAAGGAAGCTGTTACATTTCATGCAGAGTTTCCTTTATGGTCTATGAGCCAGATGTACCAGCTTAAAGAGCAGCCCTGTTAATGGGTTTGTGTCCGTCTGCATGACCCCTGCAGACCACTAAGTGCAGCTATTGTTACCATGATATTGACTGCTCTATTTCACTGTTTTTTGTGCAAAATAATGTAGAGAGAATTGCCTTGCTGTAAAGGATCTCTACTGCTTTAAGGAATGGCTTTCCATGGAGGAAAACTCCCAGAAGGGCAT
Organism: Tricholaema leucomelas; assembly: GCA_013400475.1. Taxonomy (NCBI): domain Eukaryota; kingdom Metazoa; phylum Chordata; class Aves; order Piciformes; family Lybiidae; genus Tricholaema lacrymosa; species Tricholaema leucomelas. The sequence goes on along the minus strand of WAAF01013769.1, from coordinate 89,163 downwards.
TTACAAGCCAGGGCTGATGCTGCTCACTCTTCCTGAATGCAACAGGTTGCCCAGCCTGCACCAAGACCCCAACGCCTGCACCCACATCCCTTTCTTTGGTAAAGTGGCACATGCTGCCCGTTGTCCTGAGAGCTGTGTTCTTGGTGAAGGGGGCGGGGGGGGGGGAGGGGAAGGATTCCACCCATAATTCACAGCTAAAGCAAAGGCTCACAGTGGGGACTGTTCTGTCAGTGGTTATGCATGGAACTGTGACAGCTGCATCAGCTGTTTGCCTGTCTCACCCAGCTGGAGTGCAGGAAAAATCCCCCAAGTAAATAAAGCCTGGATCTTTACCGAGAGTCATAACAATCTCATTGCAGCGTCAGTCTTAATGATGCCAGAATTGCTATTCAGGTGCCATTACAAAGAAATAAGCTACTTAATCACTGCTGAAGAGAACTTTTTCACTAAGCATGTTCCTAAGCAAGCACCTAGTTAAATACATCCTTAACAATCCCTCTTTAACATCTTTTCTTGTCTTTTCACAGATTTTAAGAAGGAGAATATAACCAGTAAGTAGACTGCTCCAGACTCCATGTTTCTAGAACTGGGCATGATACTGTTTGTTGAAGATGCAGCTTGCACAGCATTTTTGAGTTTTGCCCTGGTCCTGACTGGCTGAATTTAGGTTATTATCAGGAAACCATGGAATCATAGTTCAGGTTGGAAGATATCTTTAAGATCATCAAGTCCAACAATAAGCCTAACACTACGATGTCACCACTAAACCATGTGCCTCAGCACCACATCTGTATGTCTTTTAAATACTTTCAGGGATGGCAAGTCCACTACACTCCTGGGCAGCCTGTTCCACCACCTCACAACCTTTTTAGTGAGGAAATTTTTCCTAATGGCCAGTATGTATCTCCCTTGGCAGAAACTGATGTTTTTTCATCTTGTCCTATTGCTTTTACCTGGGAGAAGAGGCTGATTCCCGCCTCAGTACAACCCCCTTTCAGGTAGTTGTAGAGAGCAGTAAGGTCTCCCACCAGCCTGGGCTTCCTCATCCAGGACATGGAGTGACACATTTCCAGTTCTTCATAGCTTAGGAGAGAACATGGGCTGATAACTAATGCAATTAGAGAGGCATTTATGTGGTACCCTCCTCCCCTGCTGCTTCCCCTTCTTTCCACCCATTGCTTCGAGTTTTGCTCTACTCATGTTTGGTATTTCCAACACTGCTATTGACATCACCTCAACCTTATATGCCTTCACTAACATGGTTATATACATAAGGATGGCCTTGCAAAACCTTATTAACTAAAGGCCCCCAACACTCTCCTTAAATCACCCCTGAAGCTTTTTGAATGACCCTCCATGACCAAAGGCAAGATTCAGCCATCTCCTGCAGTGCTGCTTTGACTTCAGTCAGACTCTATAGCCCTGCTACTGATCATGGCTGAAAAATGCACACAGGATTCTTCCAACTGATGTGCAACTGCAGCTTAAAGCTCAGTCACTGAACTTACCCTCTTGGAAAAAAAAGAACTTCCCTCCTACCATACTTCTGAGAAGGAAAGATCTGAAAATTTGGCAGTGGTCGCCACCACTCAAGAGAAATAATGACAAAAGTAAAACTGAGACCTTTGGGAACTTTCTTTCATGGACTGGCCTTGGTTCCACCCAACCACACATGCCTCAGGTGGCTGATACTGCATAGACAAGAGACAGGTGCTTTAGCACACTGTGGGCACACCAGTGCTTACAGCCCACACTTGCAGCCATACCCTCCCTGGTGAAAGGTGCTCAAGAGAGGGATACTAGCATATGAGAGAGGATTCACAGAATAGTTTCATCTTCCCATTGGATGTTTGCAAGTTCATGACGTGCCCTCTGTCTCTTGTATGACCTTTTGGTTCAGTTTTCACAGTATCTTCCCAGCATGTCATCGCACAGATGTGCACTCTTCAGTCATGAATCCAAAAGACAACTAATATTTCAGTGATATTACCCCCTCTTTTTCACTTTGGAACCACTGTCATGTGCACAAAGGTTTGGGGAATGTGAACCAAACCATTTTCTAGCTTTCCCATGGAAGTTAACATTAAAGCCCAGTTGGAACACCATTATTAATCCTTCTGGCCCCATTGAAGCAAGACCACATATGAGACCATCTGCACTTTCCAGGCCACTAAAGGCTATGGGGTGTTTCCGTAGTCTTGCCGCTGCTCCTAACTCTCTCCATATTGCTTCTCTAAGATGCCACACTGACATTGATTTCAAACCTGTGCAGAAATATCTGTGATTTCACTTTTCCACTCTGTTTTTCCTTTTTGTTGTTTCTTTCCTCTGATGAGGAGGTTTTATGAAGCCTTGAGCAAAACTGTCTAGTGGGAGGTGGCCCTGGCCATGGCAGGGAAGTTGGAACTAGATGATCTATAAGGTCTCTTCCAACCAAAACCATTCTGTGAATCTATGAAAAGTTTTTTCATAGGTTTCAGACATTCTTTTCCTTGTCTTTTGATGTGAGACTTTTAATGTGTCTGGTTCAGACGCAGAGCTGTATTCAAGGACAGCTTAACAAGATGTTACAGCTCTGCAGAGCTACAGGTGCTGGTCATGCGAGGGTTGCTAGCTTGTTGCAGATGTTAGGCATAGCATGCTAGCTTACTTACCAGTCAAAAACCTAACAAGTTTAAAGCATTTTACTTTCCAACTGTGATAGTTTATTACCATGCTCATGAAGCCCATGGCCATTCCCAGAGTGAAGTATTTGCATGCCATGAGCTACAAGAACTGGACCTCATGTTTAGAATAGAATAGAATCAACCAGGTTGGAAGAGACCTCCAAGATCATCCAGTCCAACCTATCACCCAGCCCTATCCAGTCAACTAGACCATGGCACTAAGTGCCTCAGCCAGGCTTTTCCTGAACACCCCCAGGGACGGTGACTCCACCACCTCCCTGGGCAGCCCATTCCAATGCCAATCACTCTCTCTGTCAAGAACTTCCTCCTAACATCCAGCCTATACTTCCCCTGGCATGATTTGAGGCTGTGTCCCCTTGTCCTGTTGCTGGTTGTCTGGGAGAAGAGACCAACCCTCACCTGGCTACAACCTCCCTTCAGGTATTTGTAGACAGCAATGAGGTCACCCCTGAGCCTCCTTTTCTCCAGGCTAAACAAGCCCAGCCACACTGGGTGGTATGGTTGACCACACTCACCTGGAACAAACACTGTCATGGTGGTGCTCCTTCCTATGTATGTGTGGTGTTTGGTGCCTGGTGAAAGTTCAGAAAGCTAGGGGTCTGCAAAAGATGCATAACTTCAATCCTCAAAGCACTGGGTGATGCAAGAAGAGCATAGTCATAGAATCATAGAATCATAGAATGGTTTAGGTTGGAAGGGACCTCAAGGATCATCCAGCTCCAACCCCCTGCCATAGGCAGGGACACCTCCCACTAGAGCAGCTCGCCCAAGGCCTCATCCAGCCTGACCTTAAACACCTCCAGGGAGGAAGCATCCACAACCTCCCTGGGCAAAACGCATTCCTCCTACAGGATTAACAGGACAATATGCAAGGATAAATTAAAAATGTGTACACTTAGTCTCAAACTTGGATCGAAACTTGTACAAAGCTTTCACAAAGCTGAGAGATATTTGTTTACAATGATCTTTACTGTAGAACAGGTCAGGTTTCCTCCTGCTTTTCTGAGCTGCAAGTTTAGGAACGAAACACAAAATAAAATTATGACAGTGGTGTTCGATGGTTTGTTACTTTATCTAAGATTAACAATGCAGTGGACCCCAGTGCATGCCATTAACCAGAATGTTATGCCCTGATAAGAAGAGTTTATATAAGATTAGCTAGCATGCGTTAAAGTCTGTAAGTCTGTATTCTCTCTGCTGTCTTCCTGCTTCCTGCATTAGCATGAATTGAAGTCTACTATGAGGGCAGGTGGTATCTACGTCTGTATCTATATCTGTTTGGGGAACATTTTCCTGCTGTGAAATTCTGTTAAGATTTTCTGCTTAATTTTTCTTCAGACAGAGTAAGTCTTTTGAAAGGAAAGTGAAATACACATTCTTCATTACAAAGAATGCTATTTCCCAGGGATATTATTCCCTCAGATTTGTAGTTCCCTTCAGTCTGTTGTTTCCACACATGCTGGAAACCATAGGTTGTTTCCAGCATTCAGTCTAAGAGGACAAGTGATGTACAGAGGCACAGAAAAGTGATAACATCATAGGGCTTTATGAATCCTAGGCCTCTGCTACCTCTCTCATGTATCTTCCTGTGCATCTTCCTGTGCATCTTCCTATTAGTGTCCCTGTAAGGCTGCAGGCTGGGAATCATGCAACCAGCACAGCAATTTGTTTTCACCTGTCTGGCTTCACTGTGGTTCTGCTCTGTGCTTTCTGTATGGAAGTGGTGTGAAGTGGGTAGATGCAGCACAACTGCTGGAAGCACATGGCCTGTTTTCTTAACCTGAAAGATCTCCAGATCCCTTTTCACAGTTTTACCAGATGTAATTTTATGTATTGAGTGGAAAATCTATTTAAGAGTGTACAGGAGGCTAAGCAGTTCCCTGCCTACAGTTATCTGATCCTTCTGTGTGCTTCAGATCTGATGCTTATTGCCACATGTTCTCATCTAAGAGCATCACATGTACTCTTGTGAGTCCCTGCTGCTGGACGTGGTCTGAGATTCCTTGGTCTCATATTTCTATTCCTTTGCTTTTTTCCCCCCAGAAACTTGCTACAGTGGTAATGGCCAGTTCTACCAGGGATGGGCCAATGTCACAGCCTCCGGCATTCCCTGCCAGAAGTGGAGTGACCAGGTGCGCAGTAGTGTGAGACCCACTAAACAGAGAGGCATGCTTGAGGTCTACTTTTCTAAAGAGTTTCCCAGAGCAGGGCAGACCAGTTTGAATGGAAGGACTAAGCAAGGAACAGGTTGCCTGCGTTCTTGAGTGTGCTGATGTTCCATACCCTCTTCGTATTTCAATCTGCAAGTTTCCCTTCCCAAGGGAAGGGAAGGGATGATGGCCAAGATGCCCTCTCAGTCATTCTTACATTTTTGTATCTGCCTTTCTTTTCTGTTCTGTTTTGGTTGGTTTTGTCTTGCTAACACCAGCATGAAAATTATACTGAAATACTAATCCCATTTATTTTCTCCCCTAAGGCTCCCCACTTGCACAGGAGGACTCCTCAAGTGTTCCCTGAACTTTCTGATGCTGAGAATTACTGCCGCAATCCCGGGGGTGAGAACAAGAGGCCCTGGTGCTACACAAAAGACCCATCAGTGACATGGGAATACTGCAGTGTGTCTCCTTGTGGAGATGGTAGGCAAACAGAATTTGTGTTTTCTGCCATTGGCATTGTATTGGGTCCATGTAGTATGTTTGCATCCTGAGTGCTCATGGCTGCACCAATATGTCCTGTCTTCTGGATTTGGCCAGTCTTGGTTCTTGTCATAGAATAACACAGTGTCTTTAAGTAGAAAGTGTAACATACACCTTGAAGATGAGAAAACAAAGACAGGCAAATTGAGCACCTTGCCTCAGAAGGTAACAGCACCTAAGACCAAAGGATGAAATAAAATTGCCTATGTTATTATGAAAAAGAGATTTGCCATGCTCCCTTTTGAGGAATTTAGGGCTATTTTCCAAACCTGTGTTGCTTCTGGCAGGTTTGCTTGGTTTTGCTTTTTTGTTTTTGTTTTTGTTTTCATTATTACAAAACAGTTCTAACCAAAATATGAAAAAGATGAAAACAAGATTCTGTGATGCTGAAGCTAAATCTTTCTGTTTTTCTCACCCAAAGAACTGAAAAATCTCTCAAATGTACTTCATCCAAGATGCAAAGTTTCTGCATCTCACAGTTTGGAAATAAGACAGTTATGCTTGCATAAAAGACAGGGGTGATATGGACTTAAAGGAACACAAATCATTATCAATCTATTTGGCCTTAAAAAGAATGGTTTAATGTTTTTTTTCTGTTCTCAATCACTTAGCATTTTCTAGATTGTCTCAGTAAGTACTCAGCAGTTGGCTACTTGGATATTATTCTTATTCTGTGTCAAATATATCTTAAACTAGCTTACCATATTTACTTCAGAAAGACACTGAGACGCAAATTCCTGGAGACAAGGAGATATCTCAGCAAACTATCACTGTGTACTTACTAGGTCTTACACTCCTCCCTGCAGATTCCTTCTAGGACACATGATATGTTGTGGTCTACATTGTAAACCATTGATCTTTCCTACTGCAGACATTACTATATTTGAATACTGTTGAGACCCATGGGATGTGATCTCCCGTCTGTATTTCTTGCAGAACGTTCCTTACCAAAACTCTGCTCCTGGCCCAGTGAGAACTGTGTCTTGATCTTTACCATATTGCAGGTTTTCACATTTGGCAGGCAGAAATGGGTTTTGCTTCCTGCAAACCGGGCTTCCCTAGTAAAGGGCCTCTTATGCAGTCATATGATATGATACTGTCAAGTCAGTATTTCCCAAGACATCAGTCTGACTCCTTAAAAGCCTTTTGGAGAAAGCCCTGTTAAACTAGCAGAGGCATAACCTTCTAATTTTGTTTGCATTACAGCATCATTATCGCTAGGAACAAGAAAACCAAATGGAGACATTCCAAATCTCCCCCCTCCTCCTCCCTTTTCCCCTACATACTCCATGACTGTTATCATCTCAATCATCTCCAGCTTTGCCCTGGTTGTGATCTTTGGCATTGTCACCCTGATCTGCTGCCGTCGGCGAAAGCAGTGGAAAAACAAAAAAAGGTAAAACCTGGGACTTCATTCAGGGCAGAAAATTGCAGGGCTTGCCTGTTTCTGAGACCATAGTCCTGCAATCCTCTGGTAGGCGGGGAGCAGCCCTTCTTGTGGCTGCTTGTGGCAGCCCAGTGCAAGCCCTGGCAAATCGCTGTGCCAAAGCAGAGGATGTCTGGTGACTGTTCTGCGGACATACCATGACATCTTGCTGCAAGGCTCATTCAATATTGCTGCTACATCTCCTTTTCCATTCTGGAAGAAAACAGCCCCACAGGAGATGCGGATAGTTATCTCCTGGTTGAGGGCTGTGCACACACTGACCAAAAACTGATCTGTTGTTTCAGAGAGTCAGAGACACCAACACTCACCGCACTGCCCTCTGAACTCCTCTTGGACCGGCTGCACCCCAACCCGATGTACCAGAGGATGCCCCTTCTCCTTAATCCAAAACTGCTCAGCCTGGAGTATCCCAGGAACAACATCGAATACGTAAGAGATATAGGGGAAGGAGCATTTGGGAGAGTCTTCCAAGCAAGGTAAGCAGCCTATGTGTGAGTCTTCTTTATCTGGGCAGATACTGGCATACGAGTAACCACTTACCTAGGCACTGGAAACCATTCATTCATTCATTCATTCATTCATTCATTCACTCTCTCTCTCTTTTTCATTCAAACCAAAATCAAATACATGTGTACCAAATGGTTTTTGTTTAACTTCTGTCACAAATGACCCTCCTGTTCTTCTCTACAATAGATATGTCTTACTCAGATACCAAAGTCTGGTGTAAAAACTTAGCTAAATTTGTCATCATTGTTTTTGCCAAGAGTAGTGCCTGTGATGTGACCTATTGGGAAATTCTTGTGTTTCCCAGTACTTGGGAACTGTCAGTGTGTGGTGTTCTTCATTATAACACCAACACCGGCCAGTAATTACCACAGAGGGCAAGGTGTCAGGCTACAGTTAGGTCCTGACCCAATTTCCATTTGATTCAGTGGCAAAACCAAACCAAAAATCCCCTAGAATCCCAATCCACTTAGACCAACATATTTTTTGTTGCTTTGTTTGTATCCCCTTTAGTTACTAATTTTTTATTCTTGGAATTTGAAGCCACTGTTGCCTGTTTTAAATTTAAGGTGTTGTATGGAATGCCTGTTTTGTTAAATCTCATGGGAGATGAGATCATGCACTTCGTCAAATATGAAAAACATTCAACCAAAAAACCCAGAGATAAGCTTAGTCTTGAATAACTTGAAGTGGATGAAGGGTGTCTTTTTAGCCTTGACAGAGCGCATAATTTCTGCAGGACAGTTTTTGGCCAGTACAGGACTCCTTGAAAATCCCATCCCTAAACTCCTAACAGGAAATGGACAGATGGTCCTGTTGCATGTTTACTTAGGATGATTTTCTTTGTCCTTTACATTTAACAAATCTAGGATGTGGCTAATTTTATAGATGTATCTGAAGTATTCTGTGATGGTGTCAAAAAGAGCAGGGGAGCATCAGAGTCTCACCTCTGGCCGAGTGAAAATGCTCCTGCTGATGTCAAAGCCAAAGAATTCTTCTGGCAGAAAGCAGTCATAATTGCAGATAGTTTTAAGGTTTATAGTTATGCTGTTGATGTGTCTGTTAGAATGGAGTCACATGCAGGTTAAATCTGTTACAGAAGAGAAACAGTTTCAATAGCTGCAATGGATTTCTTTCCTAATGAAGGGATGCATTATTTCTGATGGAAGAAATGCAGGCATACTTTAATACAGAGGGAGCTAAAAATAATATGCAGTGGGAAAATCAGAGATACTTAAGCCTGTGATTGGTTGTTAGCCTGGATGGCAAAGCTGAGAGCATCTGAGCTTGAAATGAGAACAAAACTACAGGAGCTGTGCCACAACCATGCTCAAGGGACCACATGCCAGCCAGTGCAAGGGCACAAGATAGTCTTCATCTCAGCCTCAGCACGTTGCTCCAGATCCCCTGCAGTGCTGCCTTCCAATTCACGTGGCAGAGGTCTTCAGTACCCTGCGGGAGCACAAGCAAAGCAAACGGTCTTCCTGTAAAGTGTCACTTGGGCTTGTGCTGGGTGCTTGAGTATAATTCAAGTGCTCCACAGACCTTTCTGATTGGAAATTACACATTGAGCAGGACCTCTCAAAGAGCATTCAAATGTCACTAAAGTGCTGGTTTAAGCAAATGCTAAAGTGATGTCAAGGCCTTTTATGTGAATTTCATCCACCCCAGTGCTGCAGTTTCTTTTAATTAAACCTTTTCGCTATTATCAAGGGAAACTGAGAGGAAAAAAGAACTTTAAAAAAAAAAAAAAAAAAAAGAAGGAAAAAAAGGAAAAAATACCTCAAACCAGCTTCTTAACCAGCACATGCAAAGTGGAGAACATCACACCCTGAGAAATGTCTGCTCCATGGCTCAAGGGTAGAGACACAGAAATATTGGTTCTGAGGGGTTTCCTCCTTTTCAGAAATACCTCTAACAAAAGTGCCTCCAATGTCTTGCATTTCCAGTGAACATCTAAGACACTGCCATTTCTGTGACCTGCTGGCAAATCAGAGCAGACTGCTCATCCAGTGTGAGCTGTGCTTCTCTCCAGGTTACCAAAGCTATTACAACTCAAACTGTTGCCTTGCCATCTCAGATGGATAAGATGTACTTGTCTACGTGTGTTAAACAGCCATCTTGAGCTAAGTTTAGCAACTCTCTTACTTCTCTGGGTCTCATGTTTCTCCCTCTCTTGTAAACATCGCTCTGCACATCATGCCAGTGATGGCTTTGCCAGCTGGCTTGATGTGAATCCTGATTCAATGTTTACTCACTCCTGGGTCAAGCAACATGTTAGGACAGGAAGCGTCTGGCTATCATTTACTAGCTTCTCCTGAAAGGCTGCTGTCTTCACTGAGGGCAGCTTCACACTGGAAATGACAAGGAAGTTACTACTTACCCTAACAGATGTTCTTAAAATGAGACTCAGGACCTGACTCAGGTTGATCTCGACTGACTCAGGATCCTCAGCTCCTGGGAGAGCTATGCAGGTCCCATCAGAGCACCAGCCCCTAGAGCACCACCACCTTGCAGTTCAGTGCACACTAGCATGCAAGTTTCCTCTCAGAGCTGGAGCTGTATGGTCTAGACTAAGCCTGAAGCCCAGGACTCCCTACAGGCCCATATGTGGTGTCTTTCCTAGCAAGCCAGTAGACTTCCACTGCAAAGGCACAGTTCATTACCTCTGCATGAGACAAGGCTGTCCCTAAGATCAGAGTTTCTCATACAGAAGTCTCCTTATAGAATCATAGAATCATAGAATGGTTTAGGTTGGAAGGGACCTCAAGGATCATCCAGCTCCAACCCCCTGCCACAGGCAGGGACACCTCCCACTAGAGCAGCTCGCCCAAGGCCTCATTCAGCCTGACCTTAAACACCTCCAGGGAGGAAGCATCCACAACCTCCCTGGGCAACCCATTCCAGTGCCTTACCACCCTCACTGTAAAGAACTTCCTCCTAACATCCAGTCTAAATTTCCCCTCTTCCAGCTTAAACCCATTCCCCCTCGTCCTAACATTACTAGACCGTGTAAATAGTCCCTCCCCAGCCCTCCTGTAGGCTCCCTTCAAATACTGGAAGGCCACTCTAAGGTCTCCTCGAAGCCTTCTCCTCTCCAGGCTGAAGAGCCCCAACTCTCTCAGCCTGTCCTCATAGCAGAGGTGCTCCAGCCCTCTGATCATCTTCGTGGCTCTCCTTTGGACCCGCTCCAGCAGTTCCATGTCCTTCTTGTATTGGGGGCTCCAGAACTGCACACAGTACTCCAGGTGGGGTCTGACGAGAGCAGAGTAAAGGGGGAGAATCACCTCCCTTGCCCTGCTGGCCACACTTCTCTTGATGCAGCCCAGCACTCGGTTGGCTGTCTGGGCTGCATGTGCACACTGCCGGCTCATGTTGAGCTTCTCGTCGACCCAGACCCCCAGGTCCTTCTCCTCAGGGCTGCTCTCCAGCCATTCATCACCCAGCCTGTATCTGTGCCTGGGATTGCACCGACCCAGGTGCAGGACCTTACACTTGGCCTTGTTAAACGTCATGAGGTTGGCCTGGGCCCACCTCTCCAGCCTGTCCAGGTCCCTCTGAATGGCATCCCTGCCCTCCAGCAAGTCAGCTGTGCCACACAGCTTGGTGTCATCTGCAAACTTGCTGAGGGTGCACTCAATTCCTCTGTCCATATCACTGACAAAGATGTTAAAGAGCACTGGTCCCAGCACTGACCCCTGAGGAACACCACTTGTCACCGGTCGCCAGGTGGACATTGTGCCATTGATCACCACCCTCTGCATGCGACCATCCAGCCAATTCCTTATCCAGTGAGTGCTCCACCCATCCAGTCTGTGCTTTTCCAGTTTAGTGACCTTATGTTCTTCCCAAGTGCAAAGGATGTGTATTTTACCTGATGTCTCAAATATAGCTGAAATATAGTGTGGATATTTATTAAAATACCAAAACAACACAACAAAATAAGCCCCTACCAATGCAGAGTACTCTCTTGCCCACATACATAGGGTAAACATAGATCTCCACCAGCCTCAGTAGATGCTAACTGCATAATTTGATGGTACTGAGGAAGATGAGGGACATGGCACAATCTCAAATACATTTTCAAGGTGCTTTTCAATTTTTTATCACAGTCACTACTCTGGAAAGAAAACCTGAGTGGAAACTTAAAGCCAGGCACCCTGTAAGTAGGCTCAGAAAGACTTTCCTAACTGCACCACTAATTAGTTCTTTGAATGACAGTAGCCAAATGCTCTACTGCTGCAGAAACCTATTAATGGTGAAGAAGGAGAGGACAGCTGCTGTCCATTCCATGCACAAAGAGTAGAGACATTTCTCACAAGCATTTAGATAATAATGAGAGAGGAAGCCCAAGGTAATCTCTGTTGACACTTCCCAGTCCTTGAATGAATTTGACTACCTTCTAGAAAGCATCACATTCTGAATTCTCCTACCTAACTTCAAAAGCAGGAGCTTCCTATTGTTCTCCTGCAGAGATACCCCTACCCCTTTGTGCAAAGACTGTCTTCTGGTCACCAAAGGAGTCAACTTTAACAGCTCTCTGCCAAGACAGTTAATAGATTCTGTCTCTGTTCCAGATCAATGTGATTTTTCTAAGTCTGCAAAGATCTGGATGTAGTAGCACATGAGTTACCAAGGCTTTGTGCAGCTTAATCTCACTCAAGTTATATAGGTCAGCTTGCTTTACAGGCCTGCAGTGAAGAGTAGATGGATAGGTGTACTCCAGGCTCTAGCCTGGGGTAAGCTTCTCTCTGCAAAGCATGCAAGATGGAGCTGTGCCTGCCCTTGCTTTGGAAACTGCATTGCCTGTATTAGCCAGCAATGAGTGGTAATCTGTGATGAGGCAGCTTTGGAAGGCCCTNGGGTGTTTGTTTTTTTGGTGTGTTGTTTGTTTTTTTTTACTTTTGGGTACTCTCTTGTTTCTTCAAGCTGTTGTTGCTGACTTTCTTGAGTGCTGAGACTGGACAGCAGCTGGTACGTGCTGGTACTTCTCCCCTCCTGCTAGACTGGAAACTCGCTGCCAGCAGAAGGGAGAAAAATAAAAGTACATTTTGATGTACTGTAGGCAGTTGCAGTCAAGTGTGGAGTACTCCTCTGCTCTGGCATGCTGCACCTCCTCACCCAAGAGTCTCAGCTGTGATCTGGCCACCTGTGAGATTCCTTTCTCGATGGGCACCCTGCCACCTTCTGACATTTGACATTTACAGCATCCAAGTGCAACTGTGCAACTGCCATATGTCTAGAGTAGATGACAAGGAAACTGGAAGTTTGCTTTGGAAATCAGAACCTCCTCTTGGGGCTACTGAGCAGTAAAAGAACGTGGGATTTGAGCCAGGGGAGGGCATTTGGGGCAGTGTAGTAACATGAAACATAAATGTGTGTTTCTCCCTGTTAGACTCCGGCTGGCTACCTGTAAGGAGCCTATTTTAACTGCAGGACCCCTGGGAAGAATTTGTATGGACAACAGAATGCATGTCTGTGGTTTGATGGGTATTTCAAGAGTAAAAAGTTACTCCACAGCTACCTCTGAATCTTTGGCAAGCCTATTTAGTTAAACCTATGTGTGCAGACACCTGTGGATAAGAAAAAAAAAAAGAAATGAATCAACCAACAAAAAAAAAAACCCAAAAATGTGATTGCTTTAAGTCAAGAAGTTCTTTGTCCTACGGATTTGTGTCTCTAAGCTCTAGATGAAAATTCACTAGTTTCTTAACAGGAGTGTGGTTGCAAATTACCTCGTTCTTCAGAGAGGCACATGTACACTTCATCCTTTCTGTCCTGTATCCACCAAACTTGCAGGAGCATGACTGTTTCCTAGATCTGGGGTCCACCATGTTAAATTCAGATGAAATTAACTGATGGGTTTATAGCTTGTTCTGTACACGCACAAACACACAGCACACAGATACACAGGTAGCAGTGGCAAAAGGCCATTTTCCTCACAAAACTCAGAGAGTGTACTTACTGGGGTTGTTACTTTTACTGTAGTATTAGCCAGATGTACCAATGCCATGACTGTGCCAGAAACAGGACAAGGTGCAGTGAAAATAGGTTCTTTCAGCAGTTTAGTAAAGGATTATTTTTAACTCTACTAAGTTCAAAAGTGAATTGAACTGAGGAGTCCATCCTACCCTCCAAGTAGTTTCTGATGTGACCTCCAATCCAGGGAGAGGTTATTGCTTACCAACCTGCTATTTATTTATCTATCTCTTTACCAGTTACAGTAAAGGGTCTGTGAGCAGAAAAGGAGTGATCAAAAAAAGCTATACTGGATTTAGTCCTCCTTGGGCTGAATCAGATGTCTCCATACTATGCACTGCAGGCATGTCCAAGAGGAGAACATGTACTTCAGTGTATTTACAAGGTCTGGTAGTGACAGGATGAGGGGGAATGGGTTTAAACTGGAAGAGGGGAGATTTAAACTAGGTGTTGGGAAAGGGTTCTTTACAGTGAGGGTGGTGAGATACTGGAACAAGTTGGCCAGGGAGGTTGTGGATGCTTCCTCCCTGGAGGTGTTTAAGGCCAGGCTGGATGAGGCCTTGAGCAGCCTGCTCTAGTGGGAGGTGTCCCTGCCTATGGCAGGGGGTTGGAACTGGATGATCCTTGAGTTGCCTTCGAACCTAAACCATTCTGTGATTCTATGATTCTTCTGAACTTCAGAGATATGTGTCCACAGCAGTAATGAGACCTACTTATTTTTTGTGCTACAAATGAGAATCTTAATACAGTGACCCAGTGTGAGAGATTTCTTGGGATAATACACTCTCTGTGTGACATGGACAGGAAATGTGAACCCTGTCATTTATCGTCAAAATTTGTTTTCTCTCCTATTTGCACCAGAATGTCCATATACTGTCACTACTCAAGGGCATTTCTGGTATTAGCTCTCACTTTACCACACAGATCTGAGATAGGATCTTATGCAAAAGAGGAGAAGGTTGAGCTGGCACCACCTTCTAGACAAGTGTGAGAGAGCAAAGCTGTTCTGCCTTCATCCTTAGACACCAGTCTTCATGGTCGCAAGAAGAGGGCAAGAATTTCCTTCTCAGACATTTGATAGGCTGCCCGGGGAAGGGGTTGAGCCACCACCCCTGGATGTAATTAAAGGTAGCTTAGATGTGCTGCTTGGCAATATGGTTTGGAGGTGAACTATGTAGAGTGGGGTCAGTGGTTGGACTTGGTGATCTCAGGAGTCTTTTCCAACCTGAATGATTCTATGGTTCTATGATTCTAGTATTCAGATAGTGCTGGTGCCTTCCACCACTTTTTTCCTTACTTCTTTTTTTCCTGTTAGTTGATTCCTCTGCACCAGGCAGAGCCTGCATTTCATAGTCATCACTGATCCTTTCTTTTCTCCTCTCTCCCTGCAGGGCCCCAGGGCTGCTGCCATATGAGCCTTTCACTATGGTGGCAGTGAAAATGCTGAAGGAGGAAGCATCTGCAGACATGCAGGCTGACTTTCAGAGGGAGGCAGCACTCATGGCAGAGTTTGACAACCCAAATATCGTCAAGCTTTTAGGTATCTGAATGAAGAATCCAAATCTGCTGTAGGGTTGTTGGGAGGGCAAACATACAGATGAGGCTGGCTGGTGCATCAAAATAAATGTTCCTCATCCTGCATTGACCATAGTGTTGACCATCTTGCTACCCAACTCTGATTCCAGTTTAACAGCCTTGGCACAAAAGTCTTACAGGGAAAGTACAAGCTTCCTGAAGTTATGATTTATTTTGTGGGCACAAGTAGTGTTTGTAGTATGGGTGCCTCTTATTATCCTACAGTCTGAATGCTCCCTAGCATTAGAAAAACAATGAGAAAAATAAACCAAAAAAGCTAACCACAAAAATGGTGTCTTCCTTTCCTTCCCAGCTGAAAGGAAGCCCTGGTTTACTGGCCTTTTTAGAAAGTCTTGGTGCTGCAGCTTGGCTAAAAGGGCATTCTTCTGAGAAGAAGTCTGGTTTAGCATTGGACTTGGTAGCGTTAAATAATGGTTGCACACTATGATCTTAAAGATCCTTTTCAGCCAGAAGTATTCTAGGATAAGGGACAGTGGTTTTAAACTAGAGCAGGCTAGATTTAGGCTGGATATTAGGAGAAAGTTCTTTATAATGAGGGTAATGAAATACTGGAGCAGGTTTCCCAGAGATGTGGTGGAGGACCTATCCCTAGAGACATTCAGGGTCAAACTTGATAGGGCACTGAGCAACCTGATCTAGTTAAAGATTCCCCTACTCACTGCAGGGGGTTGGACAAGATGGCCTTCCAACCCGATGCATGCTATGATTCTATGATTTATTGTCTACACATTTTAGGTCAGGAAAGGGCAATGGTACAGGCCCAAACTAGTTTCACATTGTGAGAGTATGGAGAAAACAGCCACACTGTTGAAGACAGCTTAGATGATAAAGCTCTCACGTACTTCTCATGCTTGTCAGATCCTGATTTTATCACATGGAGAATTGCTATCTGGTTTTGCTCAAAGATTCAAGTGTAGGTCATCAACAAGAATTTTAGATTTCACAATAAGTTGAATCACCAATTGCTAAATGATGACCCTAAGAAAGAAAAACAAACATGTTTTTAATGCTGTCTTTAGCTGATTGGCAATTTAACAATAAGCATGCAGGGTTGTTTGGCTTTTTTTTTTTTTTCATATCACTGTATGCTCAGGAAAACTGAAGGGGTTGGGACACTGCTTCCCTTTAGCAAAGCTGGTATAGGGTCACTTGTGTGCCCTTCAGTGAGACTAGTACCTGCATCTATCAGGTGTGGCAAATCTCTTCTATTTTATGTCTCTTTTTATTCTGCTTGCCTCTCATTTTTTAATGTCTGTCATGCAAAGAGTAATTTCTACCACTGACAATTTTTATGGGAACTGGTTAAAAAAAACAAACCAAAAAACCACACAAAAAAAACCCAAGAAAAATTCTGAAGAAGTTGTAGTGGGAGTGTCTTTGCATTTTAAGTGCATATCCCATTGAACCCTTGATCAAGCATGTCCATTGTGACTACTGCTGAAGTCTTCCTCCATATGTACAGCCCCAATATCCTTATCAGTATCAGTGCAATAACTGCAATAAAAGAACTAAAAAATACCGAAGTTACTTTCATAAAGGATGCCCTTCCAGTTGCACTCGTGAGGAGGAAATACTTCTGTTGCTGCCAGCTGAAGCAGGACTAGGGTCCTAGTTAAACATTACTCCAAATTTTTTTCCTGCAGTGTCCACACAAATCAGGCAACTTCACAATTTTCTAGAATCTCCCATAGAGCTCAGCATTAGGTCCTTGTTGAAAGAACTTCAAAGACACAGAGGGATGCATGCAAACTTGATGGTATTTGCGTGCTTCACCTCCCTTTGTCATAGAATCATAGAATCATAGACTCAACCAGGTTGGAAGAGACCTCCAGTCCAACCTATCACCCAGCCCTAGGCAGTCAACTAGACCATGGCACTAGGTGCCTCATCCAGTCTTTTCTTGAACACCTCCAGGGATGGTGACTCCACCACCTCCCTGGGCAGCCCATTCCAATGCCAATCACTCTCTCTGTCAGGAACTCCCTCCTAACATCCAGTATATACATCCACCAGCGCAACTTGAGACTGTGTCCTCTTGTTCTGTTTCTGGTTGTCTGGGAGAAGAGACCAACCCCCACCTGGCTACAGCTTTTATTAAGGTAGTTGTAGACAGCAATGAGGTCACCCCTGAGCCTCTTCTTCTCCAGGCTAAACAAGCCCAGCTCCCTCAGCCTCTCCTCATAGGGTTTGTGTTCCAGGCCTCTCACCAGCTTTGTTCCCCTTCTCTGGACACATTCCAGTGTCTCAACATCTCTCTTCATGCTTCATTGAAAGTCTTTCCTAAGCATCTGCATTATCAGGGGAGTTTGATTAGATGATCTCTAGAAGCCCCTTCCAACCCCCACCAATCTGTGATTCCATCATTTGGGGATTCTTTTTTATTTTGCAAAACCAAACCCTCATTGCTAACCAAATGACCTATGTGGTGCACCTGTCTTCTAGGGGTGTGTGCTGTTGGGAAACCAATGTGCCTGCTCTTTGAGTACATGGCCTACGGGGATCTCAACGAGTACCTGCGTGACCGCTCACCCCGCAACCTCTGCAGCCTGGTGCACAGTAGCCTGGATGCTCGGATCCGCCTCCCCAACCCCCTGGCGCTGTGCTGCACCAGCCAGCTCTGCATCGCCAAGCAGGTGGCTGCTGGCATGGCGTACCTCTCTGAGCGCAAGTTTGTCCACCGGGATTTGGCTACCAGGAACTGCCTGGTGGGAGAGAACATGGTAGTCAAAATTGCTGATTTTGGTCTCTCTCGGAACATGTATTCGGCCGACTACTACAAAGCAAACGAGAACGATGCCATCCCCATACGCTGGATGCCCCCCGAGTCCATTTTCTACAACCGCTACACCACAGAATCTGATGTGTGGGCCTACGGCGTGGTGCTGTGGGAGATCTTCTCCTACGGCATGCAGCCCTACTACGGGATGGCTCATGAGGAAGTCATCTACTATGTGAGGGATGGGAACGTTCTCTCCTGCCCTGACAATTGTCCCCTGGAGCTCTACAACTTGATGCGCCTCTGCTGGAGCAAGTTGCCTGCCGACCGGCCAAGCTTTGCCAGCATCCACCGCATATTGGAGCGTATGTATGAGAGGGCCGTGGCCACCCCGTCAGTCTAAGGGATGTGGCCAAGGGTCCCTCGTGTCCAAGCATTCAGACTGACCTGGACCAGTCCATGGGCTCCTGAGTGGTGGCTCTGCTGAAAGCCCCACTTTAGCTAGAGAAGAAACATCTTGTTCCTCTGCCAGTGGACGACCTGTCCTACGGTGAGTTATACCTTACTGCGTGGGACTGTACCTTCCAAAAGACCGGGCTGACCCCTGGCTACTGAACCTGGACTCTTTGAGATGGTGAGGGTGCTGGCTGTGCTAACCTATATTGGGCATTTCCAGGAGCACAGAGTTCCCCAGGGAAAGCAAACCAGAGTTTCACTGGTGGCACTTCCCTTCATAACAGGTCCGTCCATGCCTTTCTACATTTATGCTCTTACCCTTTACCTTCTTCTTCCCTTCCTGTTATATTTTCAAGTATTGTTAAAAAAAAAAAAAAAAAGATTGTAGAATGCAATCTTTATGGGGATAATTTTATTATTTTATTTTCACATACTCTCTTTTGTAAAAAAAAAGGATGCTTCTTAAGCCATAAGTCACTTTCCTTTTCCTTTTCACTTCCACCTCTTCTTTGACACTCATGAACATAATACTGGCAGACTCAAAACAGGAGCCTGCAGGACCACTGGCAGCCACCTACATCTCATGTTACACAGACTATCAGACTCTTGTCAAACGTGGAGCCTTACATTTTAAAGACTGGCAAATCCACATCGACATTTATTTGATGTTTTTTTTAAGATCTCACCCAAAAGCTTGCCTCAGGCATTGCAGTCCATTTTCCTGTCTTCCCTGACAGCAAAGCCATTTGGTGCTGATGGAGATACTCGGCCCAAAGATCTAGTCCTGTGCATAGTAGGTCTCTGAGTTGTATTTACTTGCCTCTGACTACAGTGTGATACTCACTGCACTGAAAGCAGGGAGAAATGCAGCCTTTCTTGCAGACACGTGGCAGGTTATGTTGCCTACTTCTCTCCCTTTCTCTTAAAATCTTTGCCTTCTGTTTCTCATTTTCCTTTTTTGACAGAAGCTCCTAATCCCTGTAAGCCCTACAGCAGCATTTTCTAGGCAGTCTTCCTTGTGCTACAATTTTCCAGCAAAGAAGTAAGGAAGAGGATGGCAATTTTGTTGTTGTATTAGGGGTAAGATCCCTCTGACGTCTGCATTTCTCAGAGGTGTTACTGTAATTGTTTGACAGTGGAACTGTTTCTAGTGCCCCATTAAGGAGTTGCACTGACACCGGTTCAGAAAGTTAAGAGTTAATAGGTTTAATGTATTAAAGCAACAGATACAAGAGATTTGAGATTGATGGTGATAAATGCACTAACTGCAAGTGATTGTGCTCAAGTTGACAAAGCTTAGGTAACAGACAACACAGTCAGGGACACAAATCTTTGTAATAGCTTTACTACATCACAGAAATGCAGCAAAAATGCAGCTACTGAAGATGCAGTTCTTACCGAGAAAGCATCTCTGCTGTGGGTGGAGGAAAAGGAGCACAGCCTGCCAGCCATCCTCACCTCTGCTTGATCCTGTTCTTCCCCCACAGAGAAACGTTCCCTTTGTGTTGTGTTTTATACCCTATCCCTAGTTGTCTCTGCCTTGTATGTGATGTTTAGCAGGATTTGGGTAGAGAGCTGAGTACCATAGTCATATATGTTTAGTATGTACCCCATTTGGTCCCATATCATACTGAGGGGTGTCAACCTTAATATTGAAATTGCACTTACTTAGGGAAGGTCTTTGCTCAGGCACTATAGCCTTCAAAAACCTGTTTTGAATTGTGGTGGTTTGGGAGTTTCCCGCCCCCCCCACACTTTAGAAATCACCCAGACTGGACTCAGACAGCTCTGGAAATATGAATGAAGCTTATATTTACAGCTAGCACAATATACAAGCAGATATTTACAGTATATACAGTTATAGACAGAAATATACAAGGGAAAAGGTAATACAGAAACACAACTCCCCTCCCAGAAACCTAAGTCCCCAGGAGGGGCTCTCAACCACGCCTTCACCTTCCCCCTACCCCTCTCAACCTTTCCCCAATGCCAAGGAAGAATGGAGGTTGGGCCAGGGGGGGTTAGGAAGCAAGGTGGATCAGCCAAAGAAAATGGAGGGTGAGGTTAGAGAGAGAGATGCAGCTCAGAGCTCGCCAGCAGTAGAAGTGACTTTATCTATGTTTTTGACTTAGATTCTTATACATCTCAGCAAGCCTATGAGCAAAGTAGACATCACCCTTGTTTTCATTTCACAGCCTATGATCTAGTGCTTCTCACCAAAATATTCTAGCTAGCTTTAAACCAGCACATGAATCTGTGTCATTTTGTTGTTTTAACCTTGCTTCATTAGTTTTAGCCAAAATATGGCCATCTTATCTTTGTAAGACTTCGTCCTTCAGCCATTTATCAGGTTAGCATCAGAGATCTTGATTCACAGAGATAATATACACATCTCTTGGTTGCGAGCATCTTGGCTTCTCACCTGAATTTCACTAAATTAACCTGCATGCCACGGCAAGCTAGGCAGTTGTCCCACATCATCTGCCCTGTAACTGTAGTCACTCAACACAGAAACTCAAATCATGCTTGTATAAAACCAGTCTTGGGAATATCCCTTATACTTTACTTGTCTTCCCCCTCGGTCCTGTCCAATCAGATGTTATGTGCACATGATGGACCAATATTCCGCTCATCACAGACTTACTACAAGACGTCATAGTGACAAAAGGCAATTACTAATACAGATTGCAATATTGTAATTAACTCATTAACGAAAAACCCAAACTATGCAAGAGTTAATTCAACCGCCGCACCTCTATTTCCCCCCCTCCATTCTCTGCTGGCTTCAGCAGTTTCATATGAGGTAGCTGTTCATTAAGATCTTGGCTAACGTTTGGTATCTAAATGAAACAGGTATTTTTAGTTAGACTCACATATCCACACACTTCACCCTTATCCAGCAGCAACAGACATAACATTAGCCTGGTTTTAGGTTTATAGTGCCCTCCTCAACGACACTTTCAGTTTTACATTCAATTCTTCCAACATGAGACCAGAAAGCAGGGCTGAGAAGTTTGTTTTCTACAAGGAGGATGAAGACTCAACAGTTCAATGTATATTGATGTTGTTGACCTCCTACTGGAAAACTGGTACTGATCCATCACTACTGACCTGTGCAGTGTGCCCCATAGAGGGTACATCAATTTCAGAACATATTGTATCACACTGGTTCTTACTGTGGGTTAAAGGTGACCAGGTATCATTAAGATGTGGGGTACTTGTGACAGACATATCCTATCCTAATAGCTTATGCTACTGGACATGTTCTCTTGTCAGTGGTATTGAGTGTGAATACTTTGGTACAGTTTGGGTTGTGATGTTTGGGGCTATTTGAGGAGGAAACATTAGAATTTAGGTGTCAAATTCCCAGGTTTCCCCTGATTTAGAGCAGACTCAATAGATTCAGGAAGGGCTGAGCATGCAATAATTTGACTAACATCATGCATTCATACAAAAGGTTAGATTAGTTGCAATATGAGATTCAAATGAATAGAGCTTAAGCTAAAGCTGTCATTAAATAAAACTAAGATGAACAAGATCCCCAAACACAATTCTTTGTCTACTTTATTACTAAAATTTCAGTTTCTGCACTATAAATACAGATAAAAGTAACAATACTGCAATAAAAATATTAGCAGCCCTTGCAGAAACTTCAGTTCTGTATATAGTGATCCTTGGTCCCAGGTGCAATTCACAATTTCTGGGGGCATCTGTAAAAGAAAAGAAAGGAAAACTGCTCTGTTTTATCTTAACTGGCATAATTTGGTTAAAAATAAGAAATTCTCTTTCTGGTGTTGATTCAATGCAGTTTCACAGGGTCACTTTTTGCTTCCCATGCAATGGTTTCTAGAACCATTGTTCCAGTATGAGATATTTTAACCAACACCAGCTGGCCTACATAGAAGCCAGGAGGGTATTCCCTAGGTTTGGGTTGTGTTTTCAGGGCAAGGTTAAGTGGTTGATGTGCAAAAGGCTTTAATTTTGGACAACCATCTTCACTTTCATTGATAGGTTGTGTTGGGCAGCTGTAGGTGCTGTCCAGATCCACAGATTTTAGCAAACTGCTTGACTAACCTGTCTGTTCAACAATACCATTGGCCTGTGGGTAGTATGGAGTATCCATTGAATCCCTACTCCTTTGCCCAGTCTTGTGCTACTGATGCTGGGAAATGTAAGCCATGATCAGTTTGAATCCTCTTAGGAAGAGGCAGTGCACTAAATCATCCTTCAGACTGTATTTTCCCCAGTGGAAGCTGTAACAGCTTTAGGTATGGTGACTCCTGAGATGACTTCCACTCCCATCAGTACATCATTTTTACCCCTAAGGTTCACAGTGGACCTACGTGGTTGACTTTCCAGGTGTGCCATAGGAGTTTTTTTGTCCTCAATGTGCAGGGGATGTGCCTTACTCAGATGGTCTTTGTTAAATTGCAGATGCCATTGGGAATAGTCAGTTACTACTTGTTCACACAGCTATTTTGATCTGGGCCACCTCCAGGCCATACCTTCATGATACATGTCAGCTTCTCAGGTGTGGCCTTGTTTTACTTGCAGCCATCTGAGGAGGTGTTCAGCATCCACAACAGCATTTTTTTTTTTGTAACTGCATGAGGCTGGGTGGCAATAGAAAATGATCAGTAGTGTCTTTTCACCCAACCAATGTGTAATGCAGTTACACACTGCAATTGCTTCCAGCTGCAAGTGTGCCAGACTGAAGTCTATTTTCTGGCCAGTTGCTTGCTGTCCAATGCCCTATCCATTCTCTGTTTTCCCTTGAAACCAGCATACAAATCAGCATAGATATGGTTGGCACCATATTGTGCAGTTAGTTCCCCTGCCTGTGCATTTCCCTTGCCCGTTTTGCTTACCTTTCCCCCCGAGGGGGCAGAATTAGAAGCCATGACTTTCTAATTCCACTTGTGGTTCTGTTTATAGGATGATGCATTGGCAAACCATACCCTTTCCAGGTTACTGTTTCCTCTTAGAGGTGGTGCTTCCTGAGCTGGAGAGGGTTTGCCTATTGGGGTTTGAAATAGCAAAGCTTCATTTGGAGATTTTTGCAATTGAGACACTTTAACGTGTCCACCTGTGGTAGGTATGATGTCAGGAACACCTTCTGAGCAGTCACACCATTTACAGGTGTTTCTGAGCAATACCTGCAGGGGGCACTGTCCCCTTTTGAGCGGTGCCTAGAAGGTGAAAAGGTCCCCAGAGTAATAACATCTGCTCTACCTCTTTTGTTGCTTGCCCCAGGGATAATAGCCTCCTTTCCAGGTCTGAATACCTAATTTCAGTGTTATTGAAAGAGTGGGAGTCAAATTCCACTGGTCTCTAAGGCCCTTTGGTATCCTGAGGTGCATTAAGAAGGCTGTACCCAGCAGATGAAGGGAGGTTCTCCTCCCCCTCTACTCTGCCCTAGTGAGACCTCACCTGGAATACTGCATCCAGTTTTGGGCTCCCCAGTTCAGGAGGAACAGGGATCTACTTGAGAGAGTCTAATGGAGGGCTACAGGGATGATTAAGGGACTGGAGAACTGTCTTATGAGGAAAGGCTGGGACCTGGGGGTGTTTAGTCTAGAGAGGAGAAGACTGAAAGGGGATCTAATAAATGTATATAAATATATGAGGGCTGGGTGTCAAGAAGGAAGAGGCAGTCTCTCCTTACTTGTGTCCTGTGACAGGACAAGGAGCAATAGATGCAAACTAGAGCACAGGAAGTTCCACCTCAACACGAGGTAGGACTTCTCTACTGTAAGGGTCATGGAGCACTGGAACGGGTTCCCCAGAGAGGTTGTGGAGTCTCCTTCTCTGGAGACTTTCAGGACCCACCTGGATGTATTCGTGTGTGATATGCTCTAGACTCTACGGACGTGCTCTGGCAGGGGGGTTGGACTCAAATCTCTTCAGAGGTCCATTCCAACCCCTGACATCCTGTGAGCTTGTGGTCTTTTTGGTCTCCTTTGGCCATATGTTACAGTGAGAACCACATTCACTAAATCCCCATTCCACAGGGATAGGATCAGATGGGTGTGCAGGACTTGGTCACTAGAATAGCCTCAGTTCTTCTGTTAGCATTTCCAGTGGTATTTGTGCGTCGGTCAGTCCAACGCCACAGCTTTTCTTTCCTGAGCAAATTATACAGGGGCAAGCAGTAACTGAAAAAACAGGAATGTATGTACACCAGTAGCACAGAGTTCCCAAGATTTGCTGTAATTCCTTTGCATTGGAGGAATACTGTCCTTGTCCTGTCTGCTTCAGTGCACCGAGGGGATGTGGGCAGCTTCTCTCTTAACCTGCCAAACTCCCAGGAGTTTAACTTCTGGGCAGACCTCCGGGGCATTTAGATGGAGGAATATCAAATCCTAGCTCTGTTTATTTCTCTGTGGTGTGTTCCATAGCAGACTCAAACAACTGCTGGTTTTCTGGTCTTATCAGTGTGTCTCCTCTATATTGGCATACTGTGACTTGAGGTGGCACAGGAATTTCTGCTAACACCTTTGCCAAGTCATTATCAGCTATAGTAGGAGAGTGTTTGAATCCTTGAGATAGCCAATAAGCACTATTGTATTTCCTCCCAGGTGAGGGCAGATTGAGCTTTGTCTTGTTCCTGGGGAGGAGTTGTGAAAAGCATCACCTTCACATCCAGGGTTGCCATCCAGGGATGAGAGTTTCATTGTATCTGTGCCACTAATTCAGCAGTACTTGGTACTGTGGCAGCAGAAGGTGTGAACATTTAACTGTCTTCAACCAACAGTAAGCTGCCATTCTCCCTTAGGTTTCTTCACTGGCCAGATTAGCAAACTGTGTGGAGAGTTCTCCTGAGTGACATTGCCTCTTTTCTCTAGACCACCTCCCAGCCCTTCACAGCCCAAGTGTGCAGCTGCAGGCAAAGACACATTTGTGGCTTGATGGGGGCAGGGATACTGAAATGTCTAACAAGTATTTAGCTTTGACTGTTTTATTGTTAGCCCATGTTACTTGGGAGTCTACTTCTAACATACCAGCCTCTGCTGCAAAACTCTGGACACTCCCATCTGGGAGTTTCCACACTTTACCACAGAGTAACTTGGATCGCAAGATGTCAGTGTGAGAGGCCAACCAGTTTGGTACGGGTTGACATTTTTTCCCCCCAGAAGACATACCGTGACTTTTGCAGTGGGGCACTCACAATTCCATCAACTCCCTTATACTTCACTTTGCAGTGACTGGGTTTTATATCCAGGTCCTTAGTAGCTTTACTACTGAATACAGACATTTCTGATCCTGTTACAAAATTTACACAAGCTGTCCAAGGTCTTACTGGAATTTCAGCAATGGGCTTGGGCCAGTTACTAGAGAGCCATTATATTGCTATCACCTGCCCAGGAGGGTGGCTCACTGCTCTCTCTGGGGATGTAAGTTTTTTGTCTAGTATACCTCTAAGTCAATCAAATTCTTGCCTGCAGTAGCAGGCACAACCTCCTCTGCAACCAACTCCTTACTTGCAATCTGGCTTTTTCTGGCAGGGTTAATTTTTTCACCTCTGTGGTTGTACTGATTCTTGAAGACTGGCATACCATACCATGTAACACCTGTTGTGGTACTCCCAGTTCTAAGCCTCTGAGCCAAAGATAATTTCAGTCTTTGCTCAACTGTGATTCAAAAGCCAACTTGGGCTTAACACACTGAGCCTGGCAAATTCATTGTGAGGTCATGTAGCTTTCCTTGCAGCTTGTTCAGTCAAAGCCATGCAACGGCCTCTATCTCTTGCACAAACTCACTCCAGGTTGTTATCTGTGCAGGCTGCTGTGAAAGCCGTGCTTGAACTGTGGCAGCATTTGCAGCATGGGCAGTTTTTATGCAACCCTAGGCATTAGTTACACACATCTTAAAGCTGTCTAGGAAGACATGGATAAGGGGAATTAACCGTGCAACATCTTAAGGCCATCCAAGAGGTCAAGGGGAACTAACCGTTCAGGGTCAATAGGAGCTGACATTGGAGATGTCCTTAAGTCATCCTTCTCAGACATGGCTTGTATGCAGGCTGCTTTTTGCACAGATGCTGTGAAATCCCAAAGACAGTAGTTTTAATAACAAGAGGCTGTCTCCTTTCCTGTGGCTCTATGCCACTGGCCCAATATATAGTCCATGCACTTAATGACTAATTATGATAGCCTGGTTCAGTGGGTATAGATACTCCAAGAACCCTTTAGCCTTTTGCTTTCTCCTCACTTAATGGGATTCAATTCCTCCCCACCTCTCCCCCCTCAGTGGAAAGTTGCCACATGATTTCCATCTCCAGCCCCTCTGGATACCTGGAATACTTTTCCTGTAACTTGACTAACTCAGAAGAAGACCACAGAGCAGAGCACACAGTAACATAAGCATCACCATGCCTCTCATCTGCAACTTAGGTCTTAACCAATGATTGTAAAAGTGCACATTCAAGGGGTAGGTCAGAATCTTTCACCAGAACATTATCATCACAATCATCCCCAATGACTCCATCCCACTTCTTTAACTAGTGCCTGGCTCAGTAAAGAATTTTTTTTTTCTGTAGTTTCCTTTCTCACTTTCCAGATGAGGCCACTAGCATTTTAAATTCTTTGTTTTCCCTTTGTAGGGCTTGGGGATACATACTCACTCTTCTAGGTTTCCTCAGCCATTCCTTTCCAAAACAGTGGCATTTCCAGTTTCTCCTGGCTCCCCCTCAGGAACCAATAATGCCTTAGATTTCTATTTCTCAGAGATCCATGTTGGTTTTATTTGTTTGGTTGGTTTGTTGTTGTTGTTGTTTTAATTTTCCCCAACTCACCCTCTCAAAAGCCAGCAAAACTCTGTATATTTCATTTTCAGACCTCAGGGTGGGATACTCTATGCTTGCAATTCACTCAGAGGAAAATAGCTGTCTAATAGCTTTCTGTGTGCCAAATAAGCTCCAAATCCTTCAAAAGTCTGTTTTGAAGCTGTATGATTTTGTTGTCTTAACCTTGCTTCATTAGTTTTAGCCAAAACAGGGCCATCTTTCCCTCATTTGCTGTTTGTCAGGTCAGCTTCACAGACCTTCCTTCTCAGAGACAATATGCACATCTGCTGCTTACAAGCATGTTGAAGTTTTTCCCGAAGTGCTCTAAATTAACCTTCATTCCTGCCTCCTGGTAAGATAGGCACTTATCCCACACTGTCATCAGTGGCCTTCAGAAACAACCTGACATCTAGCAAAAGGTGGGAAGAGGGAAGTCACACTCCACATTGGTATTGGCAGAGAGTCTGTCTGCAGGGCAAAGATGAGACTGTCTCAGTTACACATGGTCCACAGCCCACTTCCAAATGTTTCTCTGCTCAAAGTTCTCCAAATTGTAACCCGAGGCCAGGTTTGATCTTTCAGTTCCTTGGGCAGTGAGGAGCAGTTGTCCCAGAGCCTCATGGCAAACATGAAATACAGGCAGATGCACGGACGTGCATTATCTCTGTAGAGCAGGAGTTGACAGTGAATGATTGGTTGAAGTGGCTTCTCTAACTGAGGCACACTGTAAAGCCTACCCAAGGAACAGCAGTAGAGAGCAGCCCTCCATAGTGCTACCAGGAGTAGCCTTGGTTTCTGGAAGGTAATCTCTGAAAGCTCTGCCAGCCAGTATAAACAACAAAACTGGAAAGCATGTGTCTTCCTCTGCTGCTTTCCTGTAATGTGAGGTAATCTCCCTACATCAGAACCTTATCTTCTGGTTGTGGCCACAAGAGCATAGCTTAGTATTTCCAGACTAGTGGTGTTATGATTGCTTGAAGTTAAAACCTCACAACTACCCTGGGCAGTGGGAAGAAAGGGGAAGCTCCGTGTGGGCTGCAAAACATCAAAAGGGTAAAAAGGCTTGGGTATCTGCTCAGTGAGCACAGGATGACTAGTGATGGCTTAGCCATTTAGCAGTTCTGACATCAGGCTACAATGACACCACAGTTTTCTGAAGTTTTGGATGAAGTCCGGATCACTTCCTTATGAACCTTGTGAAGCCCTGAAGTTAAGTAAAGCATTTAGTGGAGGTGCTTGCATAGTGCCTGATATCACATCACAACCACCTCGTAGTCCTCAGTATTAAATTCTGCCAGGTTTTGTCAGCTACCTGGCTGTCCTCCCTGTTCTGCACTGGCAGGGATAAGGAGGAATGTCTAGGGAGATGGGAGGTGTGCTGCATCTCCAGCTGAGCAGAGGTCTCTTCAGCCTGTGGCCAAGCTGACCTGCGCTGCAAATTCCAGCAGCTGCTCCATGATTGTAACGGAGGCTGGGAATGCAGCAAGACCCTTACAATTCTAGTGGCAACAGAAGTCTTGTCACTTTCTTTAGAGAGACATGGGCAGGGGCATGGCTTGCATGTGGGTGGCAGTGTGTGTGTGTGTGTGTGTGTGTTCAGGTATCCAGAGCCTTGTCATAATCTGAAAATTATCTTAGGTCAAGCAAAGGGTGCAAGAGCACATTGTAAAATCTGCACCATGTGTTAATGTGAACAAACATACCCATGCACAGCCCGAAGGACACTCTGTTGCTCTGCCTTCAAAGACTGCAGCACTAGCTTCAGTCACTTGCTCCCAGTTTTTCACAGCTACACTGCTTTGAAGCCATGATCATAGTTTTCTTCTCATTTTTATGTGGGATGAAGTTAGATGCCTGCAATGTCATGTGATATGAAGCTTCTTTCCTTGTGAAAGGAAGACTCCCACTAAAGTAGAAGGGTAGCCCTTTAATTGCACTTTTCTAGGCCAAATCATTTCCTCTGTGACCTCATGTTCAGCTCAACGTGGGCCTGCCATTTTAAAAGAGTGGGAAATTGGTCTTCCTTGTCCAGCATTCCAACCTTGGCATTAATAGCATGCACTGAAATGTGTGGGAGTGACTTCGGGTGAGGATGGAAAAATGCCTCCTTTGTTGTAAGAGGAAAGATGTTTTTGAGATTGACTCATGCAGAAGTTCTCTGCAGCATGCTCTGCAGCGATGGTACTCACCTCTGCATCGTGATCCAGCAGGAGGGCTTAGCACCTACGTGGTCATGTCTTTTGAGGATTAAAGGGTAGATAGACCTTCTGATGCCTTGGCATGTAGCTGTATTTGACTGAGCATTTCCTCCTGTTGTACAAGGTTGAATAGCTTTCATGATCTGTCCTCTGTCATAACTTTCTTTCCTTCTTCTTTTGCTGAGACTTTTCTGTGCAACTATCACATCATTATTTTAGAGGCAGAAAGGAAAGAAAAAAACTGTTTGGAAGCAAAAATACTTTGTAGTCTCTAGTTGTGGGTTTTTTTTTTTAATAACATTTTTAGTGCTTTGGTTCTCATTCCTACTGATGGGCAGAGGGAGCCCTGCAGTCAGCAACACTGGGTGAGAACCCTGAGGAGAAGGAAACGATTTGCAGCATTTTTGATGGTATGGCTTTATCCATGTATTGTGGCAATCTGATCATCCAGACAGCACAGAAATCCTCTCGTATTCCTGTGACTCTGCTTAACAGTTGCATTCAAAATGCATGTTAAAAAGCACCAGTGCCGTAACTGATTTGACACAGCCTGCAACATGATCAAATTTGCTTTAGGGCAGTTGCATCTCACATACATTGTGGACTAAGCTTAACCGTCTGGTCTGATTTCTCCAAAGGGTTATAGGAGTTATCATTCTGTTACTGTATGTTATACATTTCATGAATGATGGCTTTGAAAGACATCCCAAGCAGTGATGCACATTTCTCATTATCCCAACCTGTGTAACTCACGTGTGCAATATTTTATAAAATAAAGAGATACCAAAAAAAGAGATAATACTAATTCTGATCTCTCTGTTTCTCTTCCTTCTCCAGCACTGGGTTTGTTTCTGGAAATGGATGGATTTAGTTTTATTAAAAGAACTTTATTAGAGCTTTAATATCATAATAGATTGTCGTAAGCAATTGCAGGTATGTTAGTCTACTATATACAATTAAAGACGTTGTTTTGGTGGGTTAAACTGTGCTGTGGGGACACACTAAGAAACTATAGCCTGAATAAGACACTTCAAACAAAGAAGCTTGTCCAGTTGCTCTGGAGAAGGCCATTTTGCAGGACAGTCAGCACTGAGCACTCAACATGACAAGCCCTGTCCTAGCACTAATGAGAGGGGAACCCAAGAAGATCTCATCCTAAGAGGAAAGAAAGGAGAATATTTTTACAGTAGTGCGGGTTGGAGTCCTTTGACCACTCCACCAATGGCAAAGATGTCTCATGTAGATGGGAACATCTGCCTCCCTCCTGGTTCCTGCTGGTGTTTGTGCCTGGATTCTGATCTCACACCTGGCTGGGCTGGGAATAAAGTTGCAGCATAAAGTCAAACGGGGGTGGAGTTTGCTGTCTGTATAACACAGCTAAGAAAAGTTTGTCACTACAAAGTCATAACTCCTTTTTCTACACATGTTTCTTGAACTGCACTCATTAGGTCTGTGGTAATTGTAATTAATTCAAAATTCATTGCAAACATGTGGCAGTCAGAGCTGGGGAGCAAACACCAAGTTTCTCCAATCAGCCAAGCAAAGGGTGAAGCACATTCTTTCTTTTCCCTGTTGTTCAAATATGCTGTAATACGTTTTCTGCAAATAGACTGGCTTGAAATCTGACTGAGAAAGCCAACACTGAGCTAGCAAAAGAGTTACTTTTTGTCCTTTCAATCAGGGTGAACCATTCATATTGCATGTTAGGAAGAAGTTCTTCACCATGAGGGTGGTAAGATGCTGGAACAGGTTGCCCAGGGAGATGGTGGAAGTCTCATTCCTGGAGGTCTTTAAAGCCAGGCTGGATGGGGCTATGAGCAGCCTGCTCTAGTGTGAGGTGTCCCTGCCTATGGCAGGAGGGTTGGAACTGGGTGATCTTTGAGGTCCCCTGCAGCCCTGGCAATTCAATGATTCTATGATTCTGCGATTATAAAAGGGTTGGCTCTCGCATGCCGAGTTTTTTCAAGGTGCAAGAAGCAGCAGGATCCATCACAAAACAAAGTGTTTTTTGCGTTCTTCAAGACATATTTTTAGCTTGGAATAAAAAAGTGTATTCTGTGACAGAACTCACTGTCTTTGGCAGTGTGATCACTATCACACTCTCCTCTCTCCAGCCCCTTCTGAGACCATCTAAACTGGCCAGCACAAGCAGACACCCTCAACGTCATGAGCCACCCTGAGTATTTTGGGTAGTACAGCAGTGATGTTGACCGTCTGGCATCAGGAGCAGCATGTGGCAGGGGAGAGCAGCAGCACGTAATGGATTACCTAATTTATGTTGGCTTTTACTTGTGCTCTCATGAACACATAAGCCTGTGTTTGAGTGTTTGTCTGTGTGTGTATGGGAACCAGCAGGGCAAGGAAGCATGCTCTGTGCAGGGCAGAGAGGTTTCTTCCAGGCCGCCCTCTATGCAAATTCCTTGTTGTGCCTTTTAAAACCTTCACTTCCCTCATTTCTATCCTGTCTTCAGCTGGATGTAATAACATCTTTTCTCCTCAAAGGGAACCCAAGGTCCTACGAGGCTTTCAGAAAGTCTCTGACTTTCTCCTTCACTGGAGACATTCAATACCTGCCTGGATGCATCCCTGTGCCACCTGATCTAGGTGATCCTGCTCTGGCAGGGAGAGTGGGATAGATGGTCTTTCAAGGTGCCTTTCAGCCCCTAACATTCTGTGATTATGTGACATTGCCATGACATGAGAACCGCTGCCCTCTTTGCTGCTGGTGTGGAGCTCTGAAGTAAATATGAAACTGCTTTTCATATTTCATAAAGAAATAGGAGCCTGACATCAGTTGTCAAATGCAGGATGAGAATCTTTCTACTTTGCAAAAGGAAATAAAAGGGGAAGAAAGAAAACTTACATCAATTTACCACCTTTACCTAAGACACAGAACCTGCTGCAACAATGTCATGGGCGTTTTCCAAATTTGTCAGCCTTAGGAGAGAAAATACACAGGAGCCACTGGAAAATCTTTAGAAACTCACTTATTTTACAGTCTTGCTGTGTGTAACCAAACGTGTGCCCTAGAGGCAGCTCTCTGTACTCGTGCTAGAGTGTCCTGCAAAAGGAGTAATATCTGAGGAGCTCAAAGCTGCCCTTAAATCCAGTACTTGCAATGTTCTCCAGTGCAGAAGGTGGTGACCTGAGCTGTACATTGCACTGATGTATTATGTGCTGGTACAGCATCTTCTACTGTTCTGAAAGTATAGGACTAGGTAAAGAAGAGTTTTGTCAGCAACTGATGGACAGAGCACTTTGTGAGAGAACTGCACTAACATGCAATCAATTAATTAATTAACTGATTCTGTTTATTAAAGAAATATTTTACACTGTCTGCTGGGCTGCTTTAAATCTCATGCCATTTTTGTTCTGATTTGTTTACTCTGACTCTGAGATAACCACACTATACATTTCTGCTGGACATGTGTGAACAGGTTGAGGCACTTGCATGTTTACCTGCCCTCCCCCAGGGCTCTTATGTAAAAGAGATGTTACAGATCAGGAGTTTATGTAGGCTAGCAAATCCTTATGTAAACAAAAAACTTAATGGAAGCGGGGATCTGTGCAGAAATGAGTGCTGGATGAATGAATGGGGGTTATTCACTCATCTAGAAGTTGAGCTCAATGTGTGCTAAATTTAACTTCTTATTTAAGGCAGTGCTAACTTCACAACAGCAACACCGGAGATCAGGCAGGCTTTGGTTACAGCGAAGACAGGGAACTTCCCGTGGCTGTCTGGAAGCAGGCAGAATGACACAGGATCTCTGCACCGAAAGCACAGTAGGGAATGGAGTGTTCCTCAAGGCAGGATCATGCCGTTTTCTCGAGGGATGCAAAACTAAGTGCATCCAATCCTTTGCCCAAATCACTCTGAAGTTCTCTTCCAGTGCCTTTGCTTTCATTCCTCCTGTTCTGGAGCACAGTCAGCTATGCTGGTGCTGGTGCTCCCGTATCTTGTGCTCTTCTCAAGGAAATCAAGAGTTCCCCTCTCCCCTCGTTTCCTCCCAGGGCTGCACGACTTTGATCCGCAGACCTGCAGAGCAGGACGGCGCTGGGAGACAAGGTGTGTGTTTCCACAGCTCCTGCAGCAGCCAAGAGATGTTGGCGGCGCCGTCCCCGATGGGATCGGCGCTGCCCCGGCCTCGGGCGAGCACCTGACTGACGTCTGATACGGCCCCAAGGCTGCGTGGGGCTGAGCGGCTGCGCCCTGTTTAGAAAGAGCTCCTGGCCTGTACAAAATGTTCAGATCAAAACCTCCACCAGTGCGAAGCCGCTTGCGTTTGACTGTCATTACCCGCTCCGGTGAGGTTTGCTAAGAGGAGCTGCGAGCCGCCAAGGCTGCTGCTGGGCTCCATTTCAAAAGAAACTGGCCTGATTTATAGCTTGGCATCAGTAGCATGCTCCAGCCCAACAGGCATGGACTGGCAGGGGAGCGGACGAGGTAACTCAGTATCGGTATGTCTTGCATGAGAGATCTTCGAGTCAACAGCAAAGCACGCTAATGATCTCCCCTGTCATTAACCTAGGAAGTGAAAAATTGTGAAATACTCTCTGGGCATCAGGTGCCACCTGCCTAGACGAAACAGTAAAAGCTTTGGGGCAACCTGTTTTACTGTGTAACACATCACATGCGGATAGCAGACCGTGATGCTCACGTACCATGCTGAGCAGGACTGCTGTCTCTGTTGCAAATGAGCTATGCCGTTTCCCTGAGAGTGTAGGGCAGCAGAGTATCTGATTTGGCTTGTATGAGATAAATCCTGTCAATAAAACAGACACACTGCCTCTTTGGACACATCCCCTGACTCAGCAAGACTTTGCACAAATATTTTTCTTGGCCAGTTAACATATAATCAAGTAGCTGCTACTACACATTTGCCCTTTTATGCCACTCTAGACAAAGGATTAGCTGTTAGCAAGAATATTTTGAAAATAACTTGAAATGAAGTGCTAGATTAAAATTTTGTGCATGAGATAAGAATATCTCTGTCTATGATAAGAAAAATATGTACAGTTCATCCTTTGGGGACTCTGAGATCCTCTGTGGCTTCTCTGGCAGGCTTTCTAAATTCACTCGGAGTTCAGTGGGGCTGATGATTATTCGCTGCTTCTCCCAACGCAGGAATGAAGGGACCTCCAGTGAACTTAACAACAAGGAAGCAAAAAATCTTACACAGGGTGCAACTGTGGCAATGAGGCTGCAGATGCTGAAAGAACAAAACGGTGGGGGTGGGGGGAAAGAGACTGCACAAGTTTGGTGGTTTTCATTCCTGTGCTAGTTTGAGCCTCGATGGGATATTTTGGTGAGAAGAATTAGAGTGTAGGCTATGTGGAAACAATGGTGATGTCTACTTCACTCATAGGCTTGCTGAGATGGATAAGAACAAGAACACAAATATAGATAAGAGAGTCTCTCTCTGGGCTTTGGGCTGCACTTCTCTCTCTAACCTAACCTACCGTCTGTGTGACTAATCGATCTGCTTCCTAACCCCCCTGGCCGACCCTCCTAACTTACCTTGAAGCATAGGGCAAAGTCTGGGGCAAGGTAGAGGGGTGGGAGGAAGGTGGAAGGGTGGTTGAGAGCCCCACCTGTGGACTCTGGTTTCTGGGAGGGCTGTTGTGTTCCTGTATTACTTTTTAACTTGTATATTTCTGTGTAGAGCTGCATATATTGTAAATACCTGCTGGTATGTTGTGCTAAGCTGTAAATATAGCTTCAGTCATTCACTTTCCAGAGGTGCTGAGTCTAGTTTGGGTGATCTTCCAAAGTGTGGGGGGGCAGGGGACACCCAAACCATCACAATTCCTTACAGTGGTGTTTTCTAGATGCTTTTAGAGGAATACAGGGCAAAGCATGTACTTCATGGATCTAAGTGTTACCTGACCTAGTGCTTTTCTTAAAATATCTGCTGGCAACAGCTGGAGTCAGAATATCAAATGTCTGACCTTCTGATGAATGATTTACTGCTTCTGCTCTGAGATACGTTTGTGAACCGGCCTGAGTTCTAAAATCTGGATTCAGATCAGAGATGTCGCCTACCTGAAGGATATTTGAATAGAATAGAATCAATCAGATTGGAAGAGACCTCCAAGATCATCCAGTCCAACCTAGCAGCCAGCCCTAGCCAGTCAACTAGACCATGGCACTAAGTGCCTCATCCAGTCTTTTCCTGAACACCCCCAGGGACGGTGACTCCACCACCTCCCTGGGCAGCCCATTCCAATGCCAATCACTCTCTCTGTCAAGAACTTCCTCCTAACATCCAGCCTATACTTCCCCTGGCACAACTTGAGGCTGTGTCACCTTGTCCTTTTGCTGGTTGTCTGGAAGAAGATACCAACCCCCACCTGGCTACAACCTCCCTTCAGGTATTTGGCTGGCCTGAGTGTGGAGTAAGCTGTGTAACCAGACAAATAAACAAAACAAAGCAAAAATTGGACACACTATGTTTTCCTGTGCAGTTATTTAAAGTCTCTTGGTTAGTACTACAGTACTTGCCAAAACAATATCTGAGCACCCTTCCACTGACAAATGCCTTGTGTGCATCTTCAGGGCCAAGTGGATCAGAAAGAAACTCTTTCTGGTGTAACCTGAAGTACTTCTACTCACTCACCTGTGTAAATCACTTTTTGAAGCCTTTGCCATGTTTTCAGCTATCAAAGATGTAACATTACTAAAAATCGAAAGTAAATAACTGGGAGATATAAACTAGAGGATAAAGAGCATGGAGCTAAGCCCACCTGCAGAGGCAACTGATAGAGGCCAGGACTGAAGCCCTGTGGATGCACTGCAATAGAGGACTGTGACTCTGCAGTCTCATTGTGCCAACTAGGATTGCACACAGCTGTTTTCCAAAGTGAAAACAAGAAAACATCTACTTGGAAACCTCATGTCTGAGCCAGACATAGGGAAATTTGTGCTGAGAGATGACTGCACATCCCACCAGTTTCTGAGGTCCAGTCATGTCCCTAAAGCTACCCCTGAACAGCTGAACTGATTTGATGTGCCAACATTTAAGGATCAAGCAATTTTCTTCCCAGGGTTTTTTTTTCCAGCGCTGTTCCTTGTAAAACATCAACGTGGAATCAGCAGTGGCATTTCTTAGCAAGTGCTGTTTCCATTCAGTCACTACCATCTCTCAGTTCCCCAGCTTCAAATGACTGAGGTCAAAAGTGGTTCTTTCAGTTCCAAACCCTGAAACTGTCAATCTAAGCAGATGGCTGCCTTGTCTCCCCTGGGCAGGATTTTTTCCAAGGAAATCAATGATTCATCTGCAGATGGCTCCCAGGATCATCAGGCAGCTCCACCCACAGCTAAGGAAACCAACAATCCCAGTGCTTGCTGTCCCAGCAAGAATATGAACCCCAGCACCAACATGGATATTCCCACTCTTCCAGAAGCTCCTTGACATTTGTTTTGGATACAATGTTTGGCTGAGCAGTAGGAAGGAGAATGGCTAGTGAGCACACAATTCTTGTGATTAAACCCTTCTGCTGCCCATCAGCCTTGCAGAAACAGAGATACTTCAGCACCCGAGGGCAGGTGTGGCTACTCTGAGGGTGGCTTTTCTATCCTCCCAAGGAATGTGACCTGTTCTGGTCAAGAAGCAGCAAGTCTGTTGATGCAGTTACTGAGTAACAGGCATGGTGGGATACAGCAGGGAGCATTTCCTGGGGAAGGAAAAGTGGGACAGAAGTATGAGAGTTCTCCTTCACCCTTTCCCTATATAGTATGTGCTGTTTGCTGACCCTTGAAGCCAAACTTCCCTTGCTTTTGGCACCAGCAGGAGAATTCGGCTTGCTTAGGGGGCGCTTGAAAAATGCCACCCTCACTGTTGACAGCGAGATTTTCATAATGTCAGTGGTTATGCAAGGCAAAGATTTATAACATCTAAGTTGATGTGAGTCCAGACAGTTTTGATCACATAACTCAATCTTTTTGAACTGCTGCGTATTCCTGCTGGATTTATATAAGAGCAGCATGCACCTGAACTCCCCTGGCAGCTTCCCAAGTGTAATTAGAGATCTCCTGGTGATAAATTTATATATGGGTCCAAATAGTCTGGCAAATTCCAGGGACAGTAACTTCTGGCAAGCTGAAATCCAAACAGCCTGATGCCGCTCCTGGAACTTCTTCCTAGGGAATGCATACTTCTGGTGGCAGATGGACAAGGAAAATATCCTCCCTCTTGCCACCTTCTCCTTTCCTCAGAGATACTTTCACAAGGAAAGGTCTCCTTGGCATCTCCTGCCTGGCTGAATTAACAGTGGACTCTGGGGAAGTGTCCTTTCTATGATCTTGTTTAAAATCATAGGTATGTTTTGATATAGTCAAATCCTACCATCTACCCCTACACCACAGCAAGTTCATGTGGTGAGGCTTCCAAACCAAAATGACAGCAGGTTTTTGGGAATCCACTCCCTCCTTAATGCTAGTGGCACGGCATGCATCACTGCAGTGGGAAAAGAGCAAGCTGGAAAAACAAGGAAACATAAAACACCTTGCCAGGTCAGACAGCTGTCACCTAAACCTGAAGTAGTGGGAAGCAGATGCTGTAGCCTATGGCTCTAATGAGACACACCGTTAGCTACAGGGCTTAACTGAAGGCCAGTCCTAGGACTAGAGGTATAGTGTAGGCTCCGTGGGAGACCCAGAAGACACATGCTGCTGAAGCCACTGAGATACTTTACTCTTAGTTTTATCTAGCAAAAATGAAGCCTGAAGAAGCACATGGGTGGCCTTCAGGTCACGGTGAGCTGCTCAGCAATGTTCAGTGAAGCATGGATTTGTCTAAAAACCATTTCCTCAATTCTGTCCAAACAGAGGCACCAAACATACATCTGCAGTAGCATAATGGAAATTTTGCAAGACCCACCACAGCTGACTAATTATTTGGGGCCCATACAAAATGAGATGGTCTGTCTGCTGGTCAGCAAAGAGAAACTCTCTAGCACTGCAGTGAGTGGGTTGGGATCCAGCTAGTAATTAATCCCTGTGGCATATTTTGTATGAGCTGCTGAGAGCTGCTCCTGCAGAGCCAATAGGTGAGAATAGTTAATAGAGATTGCCACAGGGACATGTGCAGTTTTGTCTCTTTCTGAGCACAAAAGTTCAGTGTTTGACACAGAGGGTGGAAACCACAAACCAATTGTCAAACAAACACATCAGCTCCCTGCAACATTCTCAGCCACATTCTTCACCTTACTCTTGCTTATTTTATTCTTTTTCTCTCTCCCCCCCCCCCCCTTTTTTTTTTTAACCCATAATCTTGGGTAAAATACCATGCTAGGGGATGTGCCATTAAATCCACCTGTTACGGTAGAGCTTTCTACTATGTCTGCTCCAGCTTTTGTTCAAGTCAGTTGAATGGCTCACATTGACCTCTTTTGGAAGATAGCTAGATTGCATAGCAAATCTGAACACAAAGTCAACCACTCAGAAGGCAATGAGGAGTACCACAGTGTCTGTTTTTCCCTGGTGCAGGCATCACTGGGGATACAAGACAATAAACATGCCTGGATTCTTCTGGAAGAAGGGATTTCACCAAGAAACGGGACCCTTTCATGGGCTCCTTCCAGGAATAAACCAACTTCTTCCACAGAGGTACTATACTACATCAGTCAGACTGCAGGTACTAGAACAGTATTTGGGAAACTGTTTTGAAGACCCCTGAGTAAGGATCTCTGTTGCTTTCGCTCTTTCCTATGTATAGAACTTTGCTGTCTGTTGGGACTGGCTCTCTCTGTCAAAGCAGTGACAAATATCTGCACAAGGCATTGCTGTTTGATGAATAGTGGACAAAATTAATAGTGCTGCAGACTTGGAAGAGGTCTGGACCACACAAGTTGCATCATCACTAACAGACATGGCTCCTGGCTAGGCACCTTTGTGCTATCTCTGATTCAGTGCTGTTTATTTGAAGGAAAGAGGGGAGAGGTGGGAGGAATCAAGTGATCAGATCTCACACTGACTGTCCAAACTTTTCACAGTCCTGACTAATGTAGACTTTCTCCCCTCTCCTCCTTTCAGATTCTGAGAAAACAAGGTAGTAATTTACATGACTCAATGCCTCTTTGAGCTGGGCTGCTTTGCTCTTCTGCCTTCTCTCATTGCAACAGCAAATTGAGGACAAGATAAAGTTAAGCATTGCACTCAAGTTTGTGGAGGCTGAGACAAAAGTAAGTCACTTGCTTTTGACTGCATGTCAGACTACAGGTTGCAGGTGGAAACACAGAAAGTTAGAAACTCATGGAGAAGAAAGAAAGAATCCAAACAGAAACCATCTGTGGCCTTCCACATGGGATGAACAAATGCCAGAAAGAAGTAAGTTTGTCTCCCAGGAAAAGAAAAAAAAATCCACACAAGAGGACTGATAAATGCTGAGGCCTTTGGCTCATGCAGCAGAGTGAGCAGGGGTCACACAAGAGAGAGCTATGCAGGTGTAAAGAGTAAAGGCCTGGGAATGCCACAGCAGGTTTGTGGATGTCAAATGAATCGACAAGGGCGTGTGTCTGCTCCTCAGAGGATGCTGGTCTGCCAAAACATGATGCACATTCAGCTCACAGCCACAGACTGTGCTGCCACCAGGGAAAAGACAGCACAGAATATTTTTCTAGGAGGAGAACGAAATCAGCAAAGCCAGAAAGGCGAAAGTCGCGAGCTGACTGAAGGTAATTTACCAGTTCCTTCAGTTCAGCTGTCCTTGCATGCTCTGCACTGGAAAGAAAACTGACTTTCAGCTAGCTGATAGTGCTTTAAGGAGGAGAAGCATAGCAGCTTACAGGTTTCATTTCATGCTTTCTTTCTGGATCACAGATTTCCTTGCCAGCACATTTCATGTGTCTCTGTGTGTGCTTGCAAGCTTGAAGTGATGTCTGCCAACTTGAGCAGGCAGCATCTGTGGGCTCTTAGAAACAACAGCCATTGCTTTTTGGGGCAGAGAACCATAAATATGCTCATAAATATTTACAGGATTGTCAGCTACTGAGATGCAGAGCTGTTAGCAAGACAGTTCTGATCAATATATGGGAGACAGGGCTTCAGCATGTCTCTCTATTCTAATCTGGTAGTTGTCCAGCAAATTCATTTCTGAGCAGGAGGAAAACAGTTTCCCTCCCTCTGCTTCACAAATAAGCAACAGCATCTGTTGGAGGTGGGCTGCAAAATCCAGCACTGCTCAAAATGAGACCATTGGGACTGCACTTTTCAATCCATATTCAAGGGCTCCTCTTTTTCAGAGGGGCTACATAACTTCTCACCACCCCCTCATACGTGGTAGGAAATCAAACCTGAATATAACAGCTTAAACACTACCCAGAGTCCCAGGTCACACACCCCTGGCTCCACTCAGGCCAGTGCCAGCAGGAGAGACTCAAGTCACCACGGTGTCCTGACTCATTGTCTTGCTTCTTAATGAGGAAAGGAGGCCATGCTGAGCATCTCCTGCAGGGACGAATGCTGACTTAACAGCAAGGTGCTTATGTCTCTGGATGAAGGCTTGTTTCTGATATCCCTTGGAGATCTCTGTGGCTAGGTCACATCTGCTGGCACTAAATCAAGCCTCTGAAAACTATGCTGGCCCTTGTAGAACCTGAAATTCACTGAATTCACTGTTGCAGGCTGGATAATATCCTTGCTTGAAGGGGCCAGCTTGCACATCTTGAGGAAGAAGTAATGCATGCCTCAAAATTCAGATGTTTGGGGTGGGGGGGTTTTTGTTTGTTTTGGTGTTGTTTGTTTTGTTTTGTTTCCAAGAGGTCATTGACCTTTTAGTAGAAGTTTAGTGTTAAAAATTAGGAAGGGTTTTGGGTTTGATTTTTAATGACCATGTGGTAAAATATGTCAAGGTTCGGCACAGTGTTTTAAAGAGTATCACAGTATCACAGTACCACAGTATTACCAAGGTTGGAAGAGACCTCATAGATCATCAAGTCCAACCTGCTACCACAGAGTAATCTAAAGGACAGAAAGCAAAAGATGCCCACTATGACTAAGCGAGAGGCTCCAGCATATGAGGAGATAAGAGGATTGATACACATCATCTCGTTTACTCTGCTTCCATCCACACATGACACCAGTAGAACCCAAAAATCTGGACTGGTCTGCCAGAAGCTCAGCAATAGGAATCAAGATGGACTTAGTGCTCCTAGCTTGGTGTGCTAGTTTGAGCCTAGCTAGAATGTTTTGGTGAGAAGAACTAGATAATAGGCTGAGAAATGAAAACAATGGTGAGGTCTACTTCGCTCACAGTCTTGCTGAGATGTGTAAAGAAGAAAGGCAAAACATTAGATAAAGTCATTTCGCTCTGCACTTCGCTTGGGCACTTCATGCTGGGCTGTTCTCTCAGCTCTTTGCCTGCTGGGGAGCTGAGGCTGCTGGCTGAACTCCATCTTGCTTTCTAACCTCACCCTCCATTTGTTTTGCTGATTCACCTTTGCTTCTTAATCCTCTTGGCCGAACCTTCATTCGTCCTTGGGACTGGGGTAAGGTTGAGAGGGGTAGGGGAAAGGTGAGGGGGTGGTTGAGAGCCCCTCCTGGGGACTCAGGTTTCTGGGAGGGGAGTTGTGTCTGTATTACCTTTTTTACCTTGTATATTTCTGTCTATAACTGTATATACTGTAAATATCTGCTTGTACATTGTGCCAGCTGTAAATATAAGCTTCATTCAAATTTCCAGAGCTGGCTGAGTCTAGCCTGGGTGATTTCTAAAGTGTGGGGGGCGGGGGATACCCAAACCATCACACTTGGTCAGAAGACCACAGCTTTGCCAGACATGGGAAAGTCTAAGACCCATGGATGATGTGTGGAGCTGAGATTCCTTGTTCCACTTTCAGTTGTTTGACTTCTCCTGCTTCTTCCTTAATGTGTCTTTTGGCCCAGCATGTGGCATTGACTTAGGCCTTGCTCTGGCTGACCTACTCTGGTGCACCTTGCCTTAAGCAATGCTCCATGTGTAACCCTAGAGCACACAAAGTTCTCTTCACATAACTGTGGGATCAGGTCTTGAAAGCAAGACTTCCTGGGGACAGATTGCCTCTTTCTCTATGTTAATGGAGCTTAATAGAGGTGTCACCCCAGTCAAATCTAGGCATAGCAGTCATATTGCAACAGCACAAGACCAGCAAGCCTCTTGATGCAGATTATCCACTGGGCACTCACTTTTTAGCGTAGCTTCATAGCTCATGTTCAGGAAGTGTTTTGGTTGGTACTTCTGTGTATTTTCAAGTCTGTGTAGAAAGACTTTCCAGTCTCACTCTTTTTTGCTAGTTGCTTTGGCTCTCAGCTGTCTGCTACATTAAAAAGTGGGGAAAGAAGCAACTTTGCTAAGTTTCCCTG
Source organism: Tricholaema leucomelas (assembly GCA_013400475.1). Lineage (NCBI taxonomy): Eukaryota > Metazoa > Chordata > Aves > Piciformes > Lybiidae > Tricholaema lacrymosa > Tricholaema leucomelas. Next base: position 46,760 of record WAAF01013769.1, on the reverse strand, counting down.
TGGCTTTTGCAAGGCGCAGAAACTCAAGATGCTGAAGACTTCCTAAGCTGTGCTGAAAACAAAGGGACCCTGCCAGTGGAGGCTAAAAATCCTGAGTCCTGCGTAATTTAAACTGTTGCATTTGCCCTGGGGAAGATGTGAAGCTTCATTATGATTCCTCTCCTCAGCCTGTTGTGAGTGAGGAGTGACACACACACCCATCACACACCCATTGTACCAGAGTAATGCAAGACACCCTGATGTCTGCTGAGATGGGGTAAGGGAGATGTTCAGCAGCTCCAGGGTGTCTGGTGCAGAAGAACAAAGGCAGCAGGCACATGAGATTTTTGCCAGAGCTGCCAATAACATACCTGATCCTGCCCAGGCTATCTACCCATGGGGCAACTCACAAAACCCTGGCAACTGGCAGCTCTGCTGCAGGTGCTGATGCAGATACTGCTCTTCAGACGCTGCAGAGGTGAATATCTGCACAGGTCGCCAGGTGGACATTGTGCCGTTGATCACCACTCTCTGCATGTGACCATCCAGCCAATTCCTTATCCAGCAGTGCTCCACCCATCCAGTCTGTGCTTTTCCAGTTTGGTGACCAGGATGTCATGTGGGACAGAGTCTTACTGCCTTACTTTGGCAGTCTTACAGCTTAGTAAGTCTTAGTAAGTCTTACAGCCTTGCTCAGGTCCAGGTAGATGACATCAGCTCCCCTTNCAGAGAGAGTGATTGCCATTGGAATGGGCTGCCCAGGGAGGTGGTGGAGTCACCATCCCTGGAGATGTTCAAGAAAAGCCTGGATGAGGCACTTAGTGCCATGGTCTAGTTGACTGGCTAGGGCTGGGTGCTAGGTTGGACTGGATGATCTTGGAGGTCTCTTCCAACCTGGTTGATTCTATGATATGAATAGTAGGGGGACTAATGAACTACAAATGTAATGCTAAGTTCTGGAGATAGGTTTAAAATGGAAAAAAAAAATATAGAGGACAATTACTTTATTATTTAAAGAAAACAGCTAAACATGTTTTACAAAATCTCACTGGAGTGTTACTCTTTCCTTGCTGAGATACAGAGGGGAAAATGCCACTGTTTTTTTTTTTTTTCTCATTCTCTACAGGTGTGGAACAGCAGATCTCCTTCCCATGTCTTCTGCATTTGCAGTCCTCTTGCAGAGTCACAGAAAGGTAAAACTATGTGTATGAAGGACGAAACTAGGTACGTATGAAGGAGTTCCTCCTAGACAGGAGTTCTGCAGAGCCTTGGTGAACACAAGAGATACTTTGCAAAAGCAGGAAATGCCTGTAAGCAAGACATGCTCTTTTTATTGAAGAGAGGAAGCCTAATTTCACTACTGTGTCAAGATCTACAGCAAAATGGATTTATCAAAGGCCCCTGAGACTGGAGGTTTTTCAAATGCATAATCATGTTTGTTTCAGTCATGTGTAAATAAAAGTGCTGTTCTGAATGGAAGACAAAGTTGTGTAAGTCCATGACTTAACCTGGCTTTTATATTATACTTCAAAATATCACCTTTATCACTGGGCTCGATTCTACTGCCCTTCCTTACTCAGCAAAACACAGAATACCATGTTTGCTTTCAACCATGTGCTGAGATGCTTTGATGAGGCAGTACAGGAGTCTTAGCTCCCCAGCTGAAGCTGACCTTAGCGGGAATGCTGTGACACCCAGGCACCAGGGAAGCTGTCAGGGCATCCCTCACCATCTTTTTCAGAGCTAGGAGTTGGCTCCAGCACCCCGTGGGAATTGCTCAGTGTGTGTGATGGATCAAGCTTTTGTCCTTAATGTAAAACAGCAGCTGAAGCGTGGCTCTCTGCCCGCTTGGTTCCCAAGTGCTCCCAGGAAGCAGCCCTCAGCCAGATCTCCGCTTTCCCTGCAGCCAAGCCATTGAACCTGCTGGCAATATTACATCCCTGGACTTTGCAGATGCTTCTCCTCCTGCTTTTTGGAGGAGGAAAGGCTGCTGCAGGGTGAATGCTAGGCTTCCACAAGACACAGCAGGCAGCATGAAGCAAAATACATACTCTGTTTAAGGCTATATTTCACACAGAATCACAGAGTCACAGAAGTTGGGAGGAACCTCTGGAGATTACCTAGTCCAAGCCCCTTGCCAAAGCAATTTCACCTAGGGCAGATTTGAACCACATTAGTTCTTTTAGAAGTCTTAAGAAACACAAAGTAGGAGTCCTCAAAGGACAATGCAAGCCTCAATCCTTTCAGCACCAGTAACTTGCACTGACTTACCAAAACAGAATTAAACCCCAGAAGATAATTGGTCTTCAGTCAGTATTTTTCCCCTAATTAGATCATGTCTGAAGAGTATAAAGACACTCTAGGATTAATTTAAGAAATAAGATCTCCTAAGCTCTGCCTTCTATTTCTGAGGCATATTTCCATTACAGGTCGTGCATATTACTTGGTCAGCAGGCAGAAGATCTGTGAGATGCCCATTCACAGCCTACCCTTTCATTCACATGGACCTGGTCAAGTTCTTTGCAAGTCCTTTTTCTCAGCCAAAGTGCCATAGTAATTTTCAGCTCAGCTTCTGCTACAGGTGGGAGAGAAACTCTCATCTAAAAACAAAGGCAATGTCTTCCCATGTTATTCACTGCAACAAAGAAATGTCTCTCCCTGCTCAATGCATAAACCACTGGAGCTTCTGCAGGCACTGCTCCGAGAAGAATGAGGCCTGGCAGTCCTTGCTTGGTAGGTCCTGCATGTGGCCAAGCAGTGACTATGATGTAAGAGGATAGTCACAGCCTTTGAGACATGACACGCCTGAAACAATGAGGATAACGTCTTTTGTGCAGAGGAAGTACATGTCCCGGAGGGGAACACGTATTGTGTTTCACACCACAGAAGATGGAAGCCGTTACAAAGCCTTGGCTGCTGAGTTGCTCATGTTTGCAGCCCTGGACACCCTCTGTTCCTCATCTCCTTGGCTGCTGACCAAGGAAGGCTTGTGAATAAACAATTAAACAATATCATCGGAGGAAAATTTTCCAGGAGTTCTGTAAAACATTGTGGTCAGCTGAAAACAAAACAAGGCCCAATCTCTGGCAGGAGATGTGCAGGACATTGGGAGTGAGCCTGCCATGAGCCAAAATAAATCCCAAGGAGCAACAATAAGTCAGCAACCTCCACGCTAAACAAGACTTTCCTTCAGTTTATCCACTTCTGTAGTGTTACTGCTTCGGTGTCCAGGTCCCAGAGAAAGCATTTTCTCAGAGACTCAAGGTCAAAAAACAATTCATCAAAAGTAATAGACACCTCTTCACCTCTCAGTGCTCAGGACCACACACTGCCGCAAGCTGTGGGCATGCCTCCAAAGAGAGGAGAGGAGGGCTTCAACAGTGCTGTTAACTGCAAATGTAACAGCTCTGCTCCCATTATCTGAAGGAAATATAACACAGGCCCTATCTGCAAACTGCAGAATGAGGTTGCCCTGAGCTAGTGCTTAGGAGAACCTTCTTTGTGCACTACTGGAATGTGTCCAGAGAAGGGCAACAAAGCTGGTGAGGGGCCTGGAACACAGACCTAAGAGGAGAGGCTGAGGGAGCTGGGGTTGTTTAGCCTGGAGAGGAGGAAGCTCAGGGCTGACCTCATTGCTGTCTACAACTACCTGAAGGGAGGCTGTAGCCAGGTGGGGGTTGGTCTCTTCTTCCCAGCAACCAGCACCAGAACAAGGGGACACAGCCTCAAGTTGTGCTGGTGGAATGTACAGGCTGGATGTTAGGAGGAAGTTCTTAACAGAGAGAGTGATTGGCATTGGAATGGGCTGCCCAGGGAGGTGGTGGAGTCACTGTCCCTGGGGGTGTTCAGGAAAAGCCTGGATGAGGCACTTAGTGCCATGGTCTAGTTGATTGGCTAGGGCTGGGTGCTAGGTTGGACTGGATGATCTTGGAGGTCTCTTCCAACCTGTTTGATTCTATGATCTTCTATGATCACTTAGACAAATGACAGTGATGCAGAGACAAAGATGGTCTGGCCATGACCAAGTCTGTTGAGATATGAGTTGGGTGAAGGAGGTCTTTCCATCTGACTCTGCAGACTACCACAGAATGCCATTGATGCAGGATAGTGTAGTAATATCTCAGTCTGTGCTTTTAAACTGAGTCCTTTCAAGGTAGCTTGCAAAACCTGACCACCTAGCTCTCTGCAGATTACAGGGCAGCTGAGTGAGCAGAGATTACTCAGAGCACAGAGCAGTTGAAAGAGTAACCCAGAGGAGTCTCCTCATCTGTTTTCAAACACAAGGCTCCTCATTCATCCAATTCCAGATTACAAATTCAGCAAATCCTGGTATTTAAGTCTCAAAATCTGCATTCCAGATATCCTTGTGATAGATCCCAGCATTTGTCCAAGTCCAGGCATGAGTTCCTTAAGTTGATAGGAAACTGCTGGAACAACACTAGAATACCTGGAGGAGGGACAGCCAGCAGGCAAAATTGCCCTAAACCTGCTTTTAAGACTATTTGTGGCTTTTAATGCAATGTCATGATTTGTGGTTGCATGTGTCTAGAATTACAGGTAAGCTTAGATACCAAAGCCATGTATTTATTCTGAAAATACTGTGTGCAACAAGCAGGTCTTTGTTGCTCAGGGGCTGTGTTCCCACATCAGACCTCCAACACTCAACCACAGGTGCAGTTGTGCACCGCAGAGTCCTGTCAGAGCAGCCATTAATAGAAAATCACACAGATCAGGGGGGAAAAAGTGTTGAGATAACCCTCTGGCAAGAAAATAAATGTGCACTCCTGTGCTTTTCCTGTCCTGTCACAAAGTAATTAAGAGAATCAGAGATAATATTAAGTTCACCTCAAACTTTAATATGCTAAACCATTTTAAAAGATGGAACAATGTCACATACTTAAAGCCAGCTAAAATTGCTGGGTTTATATTGAGCAGTTGTGTTAAAGTGTGAAAACCAGCAGGAAGAAATTGTTTAGGGCTACTGCTGTGATGGTATGGGTGCTATCCACCCCACCACACACATAAGAAAATCACTCAAACTAGACTTAGCTGCTGGAAATTGAATGAATGAAGCTTTATTTACTGCTTAGCAGAATACACAAGCATGTATTTACAATATATATATGTACAGTTATATATAGAAATATACAAGTCAAAAAGGTAATACAGAAACACAACAGCCCTCCCAGGAACTAGAGTCCCCAGGAGGGGCTCCCAACCAGCCTTCTACCTTCTCCCCACCCCTTTACCTTACCCCAGACTTTGGCTTACATTCAAAGGTGAGTTTGGAGAGTTGACATGGGAGGTTAGGAAGCAGAAAGATTAGGCAGGCAGGTTAGAGAGAGAAGTGCAGCCCCAAAAGCGCAGAGAGAGAGACTCCCTTATCTATGTTTCTGTTCTTGTTCTTATACATCTCAACAAGCCTATGAGTGCAGTAGACGTCACTATTGTTTCCTTTTCACAGCATATATTCTAATTCTTCTCACCAAAATATCCCTGCTAGGCTCAAACTAGCACAGCTGCACAAAACCTTGAAGAGATGAAATGTTGTTCCTTCCAGAAATGTACAGAAACTGCTGGTGCAGGAGGGATTTCTGGCTTCATGCAAGCTGGAAATAGCACAGAACGCTACTGTCTCAGATTAGTTCATCAATTTCTGATTTTATCCATAAGCAAGCCTAGAAAATTAAGGGGTGGAGGGGAGGGGGAGGAGACCAAACTATTTTTGAACCCCAATATAGTGCAGATCTAGAGAAGCTAAAAATATTGATGCAATGTCAGAATGGTCCTTATTTCAGAAAATAAAAAAGGAAAAACAAAAAGGAAAAGCTGGTCTAGCCCTGACATAAAAGGCATTGGGCCCAATCCTGTTGCCACTTGAAGAGAAAGTGCCTTCTCTTTGCCAAGTGTCAACAGGCAAATCCACAGCAGAAGTGCTGAGATGGATGGAGAATAGCAGGATGAATTCCTGATGAAACTGGGAAAATGGTTGAAAGTCTGTGCAGACATACAAGCTAATAGCTTCCTTTCCCCCCCACC
>WAAF01013769.1:0-29833 GCA_013400475.1 Tricholaema leucomelas | reverse complement strand
CCTCGAGCACAGCCCTACGAGGAGAGGCTGAGGGAGTTGGGATTGTTTAGCCTGGAGAAGAGGAGGCTCAGGGGAGACCTTATTGCTGTCTACGACTACCTGAGGGGTGGCTGTAGCCAGGAGGAGGTTGCTCTCTTCTCTCAGGTGGCCAGCACCAGAACAAGAGGACACAGGCTCAAGCTATACCAGGGGAAATTTAGGCTTAAGGTGAGGAGAAAGTTCTTCACTGAGAGAGTCATTGGCTACTGGAATGGGCTGCCCAGGGAGGTGGTGGAGTCGCCATCCCTGGAGCTGTTCAAGGCAGGATTGGACGTGGCACTTGGTGCCATGGTCTAGCCTTGAGCTCTGTGGTAACAGCTTGGACTTGATGATCTGTGAGGTCTCTTGCAACCTTGGTGATACTGTGATACTGTGATACTGTGATTGTTTTCTTTTCACAGCCTATAATCTAATTTATCTAATTCAGATATTCCAATTTGCCTCAAACTAGCACACAAACTGTGTAACTATTGATCTTTAATGCCGGATGATGTCCTCATGTTGAATGTGCTTGCACCTGTCTGATCTTCCACTGAAAGACTGAGTAAGGTTTTGAAGGGACATGGTCTCCTCTTTGGCAAACCAAGGGGGAATGGATCAGCAACTGTACTTCTGCTGCTGTTTGAGTTTATGCTAAAGAAATCCTAGCAATTGTGGGTAGCTCTGCATCCTGCAGAATCATAGAACGTTGCTGCCTATAGCTTATCAGAGCAGGGAGCATGAGAGCTCAAGAAACCCCCAGCACTGGGAAAACTTCCCTTTCCGAAGCTACTATGAATATTAGTACCCATTTCAAGGACAGGGTAGCACCAAATGCTATGGAAGAAGTAATCTCTGGAACCATGAGGAAGTCAATTTAAACAATTACACCACAGAAATATTTACCTGGGTGTAAACAGTGTGTGCATTGGCATTGGATTGGAATATGCAAGGCAACAGTTCTCAAAACAGTTTATAAGGACACTGCTCCCCAGATCAGACAGACAGGCTCTGCTTTCAGTTTCTATTTCCTCCTTGCAGCCTCCACGCTTTTGTTTACTCTGAAACGCCTCCCTTCCTGCTATGAACACCTCTCCATACTGTGAATGTCATCACTCCATCTCTTTCCTAGAGTCCTTAGTCAGCTCATTTTTACTTCTCCCACACCAACTGCTACTGCTCATTCACAATCCAAGAGGAAATGCAGTCAATGCTCCTAATGTGTGGCTGTGCTAACATATGAGGGATCATCCAGTTGAAGAGGGACAGGGATCTGCTGGAGAGGGTCCAGCGGAGGGCTATGAGGATGATTAGGGGACAGGACATGGCTTATGAGGAGAGGCTGAGGGATCTGGTGCTTTTTGGTTGGGGAAAAGAAGACTCAGAGGGGATTTGATAAATGTTCATAAGTATCTGAGGGCTGGCCAGGAGAGGGGGGACAGGCTCTGCTCACTTGCTCCCTGGGATAGGACAAGGAGCAATGGGTGTAAGTTGCAGCACAAGAGGTTCCGCCTCAGCACAAGCGGTCTAACCCTTTCAGTTCATGTGACTTTTGTTTCTGACTGAGGCAACATTCAGGTTATATCCTCTTGTTGTCAACAGTCCAAAGTGTCTCTTCTTTTGTTATGAACAAGAGCTAGATATTAAATTTTGTCAAGACAGAGTCAACACAAGGGGGGAATTCTTTATTGTAAGGGTCACAGAGCTCTGGAATAGGCTTCCCAGAGAGGTTGTGAGGTCTCCTTCTCTGGAGACTTTCAAGGCCGGTCTGGATATGTTCCTCTGTGCTCTGTGTTAGACAGGATTGTCCTGCTCTGGCAGGGGGATTGGACTCGATGATCTCCTTGGGTCCCTTCCAATCCCTAACATCCTGTGATCATTTCTGGAAAGACCTCCGTCAGCCTGTCCTCATTCAGCTACTTTATTTCTGGTCATGCTGTCAGAGTTTGTTGTTTCAGAGTTTGCTAACAAGTGGTCACAGTTCAGCTCAGGCTCTTCAGCCCCCCTGCTGCAGCCCTTCTGCGGAAGCACTTTCTGGGATTTGCAAGGGCTGGTGATCCACTGGGCCCCACCTTGCAGCTCAGAAATAATCCTTGGAGGTCAAAAACGCTAGGTATTTTCAAAGGCAGCCCTGTCTTCATGCCTGGAGCAGTGAGCATTCCCCAGCTGTTTCAGATCATCTCTTTTGACCAATAAAATCTGTGCCAAAAGCATCCTTCATCCTGTCGCCTATACATTCTCCAAGTTTTCCACTCTACAACATCCTATGATCTCTGTTTATTGTAAACATCACAACATGGCAAGGATTTCTCACAAGGGAGTGAGTTCCCCTTCAGCCAGTGGACAAACCTGGCAAACACCTCCTGGGAACAACCCACTGAAGATCCCATTTGGAGCTGTTTTGGACACGTGAGGAAGGTACTTATGGGCCAGTCACCACACCTGTGTTTCTGGTTGTCCTCCATTTCACTTGTCTTTTGCATATCAAGTGATTTGCTGAAAAAGAAATGCACTAAATAAAGTCACTTTGTCTACCAGCGTAAAATTTATTGTAGCTGGATAACCAGCTAGGTAACAGGTAAAACCAGTGAATAATCATACTAAATGGTAATTAATTTTATTCTCTGCTCTTTTTCTCTTGTCTTAACTCCAAAATGTCTCTGAAACTTTTATGACATGGATGGCATACAAATTGTAGTGTCAGGTTTGTAGGAAATGGTGAGTTCAGATGGGAATGTTTCTCTGAGACACACAGTGTCAGTTTAGGATTGCCACTGGTTGTGAGAAGTATTTCATTTTCCCCACTATTAGCAATAATTACATCTGAGGTGTTCAAAAATGGTGGTAAAGCTCTTCTTTGGGAATCTCAGTATAATTTCAAACTAAGAACTTAATCCTCATCTTAAAAAAAGACGGAAGAGCACAAATGTTATGAGGATAATGATAAAGACAGTAGGAAATCCAGGTTCAAAGCCAGTGCTCACCCAAGCATTATCACTGTCCCACAGCCACACCTGTAGCCTTTCATGCCCTGATTACTTCTTGTTGCAGAGACAACCCAGATCCTTGTTACTTTGCCCTTGATGTGGATTAATACGGACTTCAGTCTTGTTTTTTATTTTCATGAGTTTTCAGGGGTTACACACTGCCAAAGGCAGATTCAGCTCACGCTTGGAAAGCAGCAGAAGCAGTGCCTACATTTTGGTCCTGGTTTTATAGACTTAAATCTTGATGATCCCAAGGGTCTTTTCCAGTCTGAATGCTTCTGTGACCTGGAGTTGCTTTTCTGATTGCAATGGGATCATCTGTCATTGACAGAGAAATGAGACAAGATTGTGGTGTTGTTGATGACATTAACACGGTTCTGTGCTTCATCTCATGTGGTTTTAAAGACTGCTTAAATGGTCTCTTTTGGTAAGAATTTAAAGCCTGAAACAATTGATCTCTTTCCAGGGTATGCCTCCTGCAAATCTATGTGAGCAAGTCAATGAGCTTATTGCAGAAGTAGTTCCCACCAGTGTGTTGAGCACTGCAGCAAATCTGACACAGAGATTTCATAAAAGAGGAATGCTATTTCCTCCCTGAGACTGGCTGCTGACCTGTCTGAGGAGCATTTGTTTGTTCTAATCGTCAAATGCTCTTATCAAATGGACACAGATGGTTGGCAATGTGTGTTCCAGTTAAAATGCTGTGGTGGTGCCTTCTTTTCTGCCTCCAAGGAGATGTCTAGGGACTGGAAAAGGTATTGGCATCTTGAGTATCCTGAACATCCCACTCTGAGGCATGCTGCTGGGCATCATGGGAAGCTCTGTGCTGGCTTCAGCATCTGAGACCATTAGTGAGAGTCATGATGCCCTGCAGAGCAGGAGTGTTCCCACCCAAACTCCTCTGCGCTCAGCAGAACCTCCATTCTGTCACCTTTAGTGGCCTGACAGAAGGCAGCAGATCGCTGAGTTCAATGTGTTCTCAAAACAACTTAAATGCTCTAGTAGGAGGTGTCCCTGCCCACGGTGCGGGGCTGGAGCTGGATGATCCTCGAGGTCCCTTCCAAACTAGACCATTCTGTGATTCTACGAGAAGACTGCATGTGCCACGAGACTGTTAGCACTCCTTAATGGCAGTTATTCTAGAAGCAAATCCCTTCCAATGACACCAAAGTTGTCACTCCCACGTCGTATTCCCATTCAGTTATGCTTGCAGTTGCAGTGGGAAGTCCATGCTGCCTTTCATTGTGCCACTACACAGAGACAAGACTCTGCCGTGAAGCTGGCTTCAAGCCACCGTACTACCTTTCTGCAGGTTGGCTGAGCTTGATTGCTGCAAACAAATTCAACCAGACAGTGTCAGGCTGATTGTTTCAGAAAAAGCATGGCTATGGCCATGCCCTTGGCTCTGGTGAGGGAAACCAGGAGCACATTTCCAGAGGTCACAAAGAGGAAACCCCAACCAAACTCAGTACAACAGGAAACAGAGGGGCTGGCAGCTGGATGGCTTGGGCTTCATCCCACGGAAAGTCCAGTGGAAACCAACCCCAGTCAGATGGCAGACAGCCCACAAAAGGTCAGTTCAACATGGTCATCGGGGCCCTTTGCCTCTCTGTATTAGACACTTCATTCTGGTATTTATGAATGAAATCTCTTAGTTGACCCTGGGGAATTACCATATATTAAAGAACCACAGACTCAGGAGAGAAAACCAGGATAAATCACAGAATAACAGAATTAACCAGCTTGGAAAAGACTTTCGAGCTCATTGAGCCCAACCTATCATCCAACACCTTCCAATTAACTGAACCGTGGCACTAAGTGCCTGATCCAGTCTCCTTTTAAACACCTCCAGGGACAATGACTCCACCACCTCTCCAGGTAGCCCACTACAAAGGCCAATCAATCCTTCTGTGAAGAACTTCTTCCTAACATCCAGCCTAAATCTTCCCTGGTGCAGCTTGAGACTGTGTCCTCTTGTTCTGTCACTCGTTTCCTGGGAGAAAAGACCAACCCCCACCTGGCTACAACCTCCTTTCAGGTAGTTGTAGACAGCAATGAGGTTTCCCCTGAGCCTCCTCTTCTGGTCAGGGAAAACCCAGGTCACGTTTTTCACAGGGTGTTGCAGTTTCATTCTCCCATTAAATGGCCATCTTACCCACTAGCGAGTTTGGTGCTGTAGGGTGCAGCCACCATCCTTCATAATAGATCTCTTGTTGTCAGATCAGTCTGCTTTAACAAGTGCTGCTCTGTGCTGTAGTCACATTTTGGAGCTGAAAGGCTCTGCTGTTTGTTTTTCAGGCAGAGCCCATTTGCTCATCTCACCTCCCAAGCACCATGGGCTCAGAGGTCCACATGGTCCCACCGATTTTCCATAACCCAACTCAGCAACTGTAAGGACTTGAGGTTCTTTGAAAGATAAACCTGCTCATTACCTCAGCCTTTCCAGGCTTTCAGGAAATACAGCTGTTTCCTTCTGGACACCGCTTCAGCGTCCTACCTTTCAGTAGGTCTTTTAATGGCTTCCTCATCTCCAGTCCTGCATCATGTCCCTTGCAGTCTTATTAGTCCTCCGGCAGTGGTTCAGCAAAGCTTAACTGCATGGAGTTTTCACCTTCAGAGTGAATCCATTTTATTTACCTTTCCCTACATTTCTCCTTTTGGTGTGTCCTCATTAAATGTATATTTTGCTTTCTTCCTTCACTAGTAGTTTCTGGTGTCCACCTGCATTCTGATGTAACTCCTTTCTTCTTTCCTGTCCAAGCTCTTCTCCAAGAGTGAGGTAAGTACATTACTAATCAGCTGATGCCTGAGTTGACAGTGAGTCAGCTAGGTGACTGAGTTGCTCAACTGAGGGAACCGAGTTCTGCACCAGAAATGGCCTCATTTCCTGGTGGAAATGCTCTCCCATGGAGATGCTGACTTACTGCTCTGGGTTCAGAAAAAATACACTAAGAAGAGGCAGTTACCATATGGTGGAATTCAGAATGGAAATGGAGCAGAGAGAACAAACCTATTACCCTTAACTGAAATGGGAACATTAGCTATTGAGGGGAAATTGCCTAGTCATATACAGACTGTGGCAGAGCCTGGCATCACCTCCATCTGGGGAGACTTGGCACAGTATTTCACTCAGCTGGCTGTATTTCCTCTTTCTTTTAATGACTCCTTGCATTTGTTGACTGTGTTGTGGATCACTGTGTTACAGGCAGGAACAGAAAGGAAGGCACAAGATGGCACAGTGACCAAACCACTGCATTGTTTCATGTGGTGGTTTCATGCACAGGCACTGAGCCCCAGGAGAGGGGCACACACAGGAACCACAGCCACACAGCTTCTCAGCACCACTGGCTGCAGGGGTAAATCCAGCCATTGATGGGCTAGGGACAGTTAGGAAAGAAGGAGGGGGCAGAAGCCCACCCAGCCTGGTGGTGTGATTGCAAAGGCTCATGTAGCTTTATTGATGAATGAGTGGATTTGCTTTGTTTTTCATTCTGTGTTTGACTTGCACACACAGTGCTAACTAATGAAGTCATGGTTTTCTTTATTAAAATCACACATATGTCACTGTCAGCTCATAGCAAACAACATGGCTTCCTAGTAAATTTATACACCATGTGGGTTTTTTTTTTCCACTCTTAATGAAAAACACACTGTTTTGTTTGGACCATCTCCAGACTTCTCAGTTACGGAGTTACTCGCTGAAGGTGGAAGCATGTGGGAGGTTGCTTTAAGGAACATTACTAGCAAAGCCACTTACTCTGAATATTGGCTGCTCTTTTACTTTATTTGGATGAAGGGCAATATTTTTGAAACTGTCTGAGCTACTTACGAGTCCAAGGCCTGCACCAGAGAAATTTCACTGGTGCATGCTGGACTGAATGTAATGTTTTTCCTTCGAGAGCTGCACCTTCATGAGGCACTGGAACAAAGGCACCTTTTGCCAGTGCAGTTTCTTCTGGTCCCTGAACCAGAATAACCTGAACTGGCACAAGCAATGGTAGAGTAGCATGGATGTATTGTCACAAGCAGAGTTGTGTCTCTTCCACTCTACTCAGCAGAATGAGTGGAGTCACATTTGGGTGTGACTTAGGGCACTTGGGAAGAAAAGTCCCTTTGAACTTTGGCCAAAGTATTCTACCAAAACTTTATGCTTCTTCAGCTGTGTGAGTTCTTTGGGGAAATGCTAGACTTGCAAGTGTAGGCACAGAGCCCTAATGTTAAAATAATTACATCTGTGCTGTGAAGGCTTTCTTTTATAGCACTAGAAAAAATAGTAACTTGAATTTTGCATAGATGACTTAGATGTTCTTACATCACTACCTGGTGTCTGCTTATTAATAAAATGTGTAGTTTGGCTACAGCTGTGATGTAGTAAACCTTCAAAATGCTATTCAAATGCTGGAGAGAAAGGAAATCATGAAGCCTGTTGTAACATGTGATGTGAATGAATAACACCAGTAGTATCTACTGTGGGACACAGCCTGCTGCCACGGTTCAACCTTCCTGCAGGACAGTGCAAGCTAGAAATGGCCACTTGCTGAAAGCCACTGGAGAGGCAGAGCTGTCATTTTTTCCACCTTCCTGGGATAACCCTTTCATAGCAACAGAGCCATACATGTTCTATGACACAACCATCTTGGCTGAGTTACAGCTGTGGTGCAGGAGTTAAAGTCAGTGCTGAGGAATCCCTCCTGAGTTCATTGTGGAACACTGCAGCTGACGTTTCCTGATAACAGCCATTCAAGCCTCAGCCCAGGCAAAATTTACATCCTTGCTTTCTGGGCCAGACATGCAATTATTATGATCCACCTTATGGATTCATTATGAGTGTATAATTCCTTCCATCCCAAGCTAGTTGGGTTCTGCTGTATCCCAATGAGAGATTTTGTCTCTATAATACTAAAGGCAGGGAAGAGGTTAGCCCAGTCTGGCTCCGTTTCATATCACTACTCACAAACATTTTTCACCACGTCTCTCTTGCAACACAGCCCTTCGGCTTACCTGTGGCTGCTGTCCCTGCCAAGGCTCTCCTGACACAGCTGTCTTTCCCCTTCCCTTTCTCCTAGTCTGCTTCTCTCTTCTGGTGAGACATAGGCATTTCCCTTCCCTTCCATGGCCTCTTTGGCCTTTCTCTGCACCACTACAGCCAGGACAGGACAGAAACTGGGGACGGTGAACAAAACCTCCCCTACCATGTACCTTTCCCTGAGCTCACTAAGCATAGATCAGATTCATAAGATGGCATGGGCAGTCCTTAAGGACTGCAAACTTTCTACAGCAGCTGTTTTAGTCTGTTTTAAAAAAAAAGGAAATTGTCATTTATGGATGGCAATAAAAAACCCAAACCAACCAATCAAAGAAACAGAACACACACACACACACACAAATTCATTTCTCCCTTTACAGTTGCTCTTTGTGTTCTTCCAGGATTTTGCAGCACCTTGTTCACCTTAAAAAAAAAAAAAAAAAAAAAAAAAGTCACTCAGTTTTCTGCATAGAAATATAAAAGCAGAAGAATAAAAAAAAATAATCACACAGTGCTAAGTGGAAGTCTTCTAATCCTGCAAGATTTCATGGAGTTTGTCTAAGTGAAATTACTGCCTGTGTTGCAATTGTGTTTTATTTGTGCCCTTAGAAGAAGTCATTAAATCTGCCTGGTGTTCCCAGACAAAAATAGACATCACAGCACTGACACTAAGCATGTGTCCAGCTGACAAGAAAAGAGGTCTGACAGTTGAGGCCCCCATTTCTTGCTTTTCTTTCCTGTGCACTCCCTCTGGTAGATTTGGTGTGGATGGATGGTGCTTTTAACTATGAGGATTGAAAAGATGGATTTTCACTTTATTGATGTCTTGTAGTGTGGGTTGGGTTGTTTAATTTTATTTTTTATTCACCCCCAAGTTACATTTTTGAGGAATGGCAACCCAGAAGGCAGATCAGTGCTTCTGAACTGTCGATATCTTCTATTTCGAGCACTGCTGCCATAGGTCTGTGCATGCTTGATGTGGCCATGCCCAGATGTGTGTCCATTCCTTCCCCCACACAAGGCTGTCCTCCCTTGCAGCCATTCCCCAAAATACTCACCAGCTCACCCTCAATGGCCCCACCCAGGCTGCTGAATCTGAGATCTCAAAAAGATCTTTCCTCTCCCAAAATGGGGAAATCCTCTCTGTCCCAGCAGAGGAGGGACGTGGTCACAGGCACAACGGGTTGCCATTTCCAGAACTAAAGCTATCACCAACCCAGCTTGTGAGCACATGACCCTTTGGCCAGCAACCTGAAAAGTCTGTTTGCTGCTGAATCCCCATTTGTTAGGTACTGTTTGCCCCTAGAGGGATATCCCAGCCTGGATATCTAAGGTAAGTGATGTGGGAAGGGCAAAAGAGCCACAAGTAAAAGTAATGACAAGAATCAGATTTCTACAGATGTCCACAGGACTACATTTTAACCCTTCATTTTCTCAGATATGGGCTCAGAATCTTCCTCATTGTTACTGTAGTCATGGTCACCATTGTCATCCTCCCCTGTGCTTTGTTGGACACCTCCAATGGTTAGCACTGACAAACCTGAGGTCTAGAAGCCCATACAGCATTTCTGATACTGGTGGGTTAGTGCAAGCTTGTGCTGGCCAACTCTGGACCATTCTTGACAGATCCTCTCCTCTTTCTGCCCCCATGTCTGTCCCAAGTCATGCACTCTTCATCCCACCACTCTTTCCACTGACAGTACTGTGGGTAGGAGGGCCATGGACAGGAGTGTGTGTACCTCTAAACAACAGGAGAAAGGACAGATGATCTGAAGACTAAACAACAACTCACCTCTAGGCTTACCCATGATAAGATGTAGGGATGATGTTCCAAGACCTAAAACAAAGCCTGGCCACCTTTTTCCAACTCAACTCACTCCAGCTTAGGATAGCCTGGCTCCCTAATGTGCCTCTTTAAGAAGTGCCACCAGGGCAGTCAGCTTGCCTGCACATAATGTCTTTGCTGTAAGGACATATACATCACATTGGCATCTCCCCTGACACAAGAATTCCTAAACAAAGTAATTGTCACTCGCTAGCATCTAGCTGCAGCTCAAAATCAGACCTCAGTGTGAGCAAACAGGATGGGGGTCTGGAAGGCAACAGCAGCTGGACTATCTCAAACCAAGCACATTTTTGAGTAACTCCCTTGAACTACGGAGTGTTTACATATTTTGAAAAAGCAGGATTGCAAAGAGACACTTGAGGACAAGAAGAATGTACAGACTTCAGAATCCGTGGTAGGGCAAGCATTAAAATATCCAGATATCACGAACTCTGTAAAAACAGAGAAGCAAAAAAAAAACCAAAATCAAAGCNCAAAAAAAAACACCCCCCCCCCCCCAAAAAAAAAACACCACCACAGCCTATGGCAGTTCTTGAAGCATTCTTCAATCTCTTAATGGTAAAACACCATTTATATGGAAACAGTTTAATTTTGTGTTGAGTGTGGGTGGGAAATGGGAAAGCTTCTCCATATTTCAGTTGGCCTTTTGAGCTCTTGATAAATGAAATACACCTAAAACAACAAAGTCTTCCATCAGACAAAAAAAGAAAAAGATAAAAAAAGAATGCCACAATTCCATGAAAAGGGCATTGTTCTTTCTGAAAGGAAAAATCCCACAATCCAAAATCCATTCCTGAACTTGCCAGCAAGACTTTGAAAGGGTCATAGAGCAAATCCTGCAGGAAGGTAGGAAGATTTTCCCTGTGCTGTGCCTCCATCCCCCAGTTTTTTTCACTTCCCTGTTCTCTAAGCACTGTATGTATTTATTTCCCATAGAGTCACAGAATCATTCATATTGGAAAAACTATTAAGAACATAGAGTCCAATCATAAACCTAACACTGCCAAGGCCAGCACTAAACCGTGTACTTCAGCATCACATCTACACATCTGTTAAATACCTTCAGAGACAGTGATTTCACTACTCCCTGGGCATCCTTTTCCAATGCTTAATAACCTTTTTGATGAAGAAATTTTCTGTAATATCAGTCTAAACCTCCCCTGGTACATCTTCGGGCTGCTTCCTCTTGCCCTATTGCTTCTTACTTGGAAGAAGAGACCAATGCCCCCCTCACTACAACCTCCTTTCAGGTAGTCGTAGACAGAAATAAAGTCTACTTTCAGCCTCCTTTTCTCCAGGCAAAGCAATGCCCATTCCCTTGGCTGCTCCTCACAAGACCTGTTCTTCAGACCCTTCATCAGCAATGTTGCCCTTCCAGGGACATGCTCCAGCACGTCAATGTCCTTCCTGTAGTGAGGGGCCCAAAACTGAACACACTATTCAAGGTGCAGCCTCATTGGTGCTGAGTACTGGGCACATTCCTGACACAGGCCAGGATGCTGTTGGCCTTCTTGGCCACCTGAGCATGCTGCTGGCTGATGTTCAGCTGACTGAACCTGACCAGCAACTCCAGGTCTTTTTTCTGCTGAGCAGCTTTACAGACACTCCACCCTAAGCCAGTAGTGGTGCATGGGGTTGTAGTGACCCAAGCGCAGGACCTGACACTTGCCCTTGTTAAACCTCATACAACTGGCCTCATCCCGTCAATGCACCCTGTCTGATCTCTCTGTGCAGCCTTCCTACCTTTGAGCAACACAGATGAGGAACTGGGGGGGCTCTTTGGAGGAGCAACAAGCAAGTCTGACAAGAGGTTGATCATGCAACAACTAGAGTAGGGAGCAGCAGATCCAGAACCACATGAAGGCTAAGTGGTTAAGAAGAAGGCTTTAGGCAAAAGTAGTCACATCTGCTCCTGCAGCAGTCCTATTTGTCCAGCCATGCTTGGCCTGAAGGGGCAGACCTCAAAAAGCACAAAGCAGGATGTGAGTAATCCCATGCTCAGTGCTGGGGAGTATGCCATGGACTCCGGGCATCATCATCCTGGCTCTCAGAGCTCCTGCTCTGCATGCTGCCTACTGCGTGCTGGGACCATGTCCTGCGTCGCTGCACGTGTTGTGTATTTAATGTTAGCAGACTGTCACATAAACAGCCCAACCTTGCCAGCAAATGCTGATCCAGAGCTTCAAACAAAGAACTCCAGAGGCATTGCCATGCAATTTTCAGCAGGCCTGATTTGTTTAGCAGTTGTATGTCTTGGCTTTCTGTATGTTATGTCCAGCAACCAAGCTCTGCAGGGCTGCTTTACTCTACACATGCCATACCATGGAAAGCCCACCACTAGAGCATTAGTCACAAGTTACCAAGGTTTGGGGAAATGAAAAAAATAAAAATCAAACTCTTCATTTTTATATAGTTTTGCTTTTAATAAAGCCTCAGGTGATAAGTAATTACCTTAGGAATGCCAGATTTCTGCTATGTTGCTTAAGCAGACACATGGCTTCTCAGAGTACATAAGTGTTTAGGGTCTCTAACAAAAGGCAGGGGGCCTTCATCTAAGACCTCATCAAATGTAAAATAGGAATTAGCACAGATTCTTAAACCAGCTATGCTCAAACATCACTGAAGTAGTAATTTATTTATTTTTGCATCCAGCTCTTCCTATTTCCTACGGCTTTGCAAATCTCTCTGCGTGGACAGCTTCATTTCTATATATAAGCTGAGTAGCTTTGGTTTAGTCATTGTATGATCTTCTATGGTTAAATCAAAACTAGAGGCACAGACTAGAAAAAAAAACATGTCTGTGCACAGCAAAAAATGGTAATGGGAGGAAAAATGAGATGGGAAGAGGGAAGAGAGTAATGAAGAGGGAGAAAGAAGTAGAAGGTTTGTTTTCTCTGTGCCAGAAAGCTTTTCTATGGAGAAACAAGGACAGACTAGAGGTTAAGCAAGGACAGACTAGAGGTTGGTGAGAGGCCTCGAGCACAAGCCCTACGAGGAGAGGCTGAGGGAGCTGGGATTGTTTAGCCTGGAGAAGAGGAGGCTCAGGGGTGACCTTATTGCTGTCTACAACTACCTGAGGGGTGGTTGTAGCCAGGGGGAGGTTGCTCTCTTCTCTCAGGTGGCCAGCACCAGAATGAGAGTACACAGCCTCAGGCTGCGCCGGGGGAAGTTTAGGGTTGAGGTGAGGAGAAAGTTCTTCACTGAGAGAGTCATTGGCTACTGGAATGGGCTGCCCAGGGAGGTGGTGGAGTCGCCATCCCTGGAGCTGTTCAAGGCAAGGTTGGACGTGGCACTTGGTGCCATGGTCTAGCCTTGAGCTCTGTGGTAAAGGGTTGGACTTGATGATCTGTGAGGTCTCTTCCAACCTTGGTGATACTGTGAGACTGTGATACTGTGATACTGTGTTAAGTGATCCAAGTGTGGACTTGAAAGGAAGGAAGACAGGCAGGTAGAAATAAGGAAGAAAATTAATTCCTAACTAACTTGCATGAAATCAGCTCTGTCCCTTCATTGTCTCTGTTCTTCTTCACTCCTGAAACAGACCAGTCTGTGCCTCTACCTAGACACACTTTCATGAGTAACTCCCCTCCACAACCACAATACCAGCTCTCCCAACAAAGGCTATTTCTTGCACATTCCACATTGCACATGCTAAATACTTTATTGTACTGGATACAACCTCTAAATATTTACAGTAAGTGCACTAAATACCAATTTTTTTTTTTCCAAACCTCACTGGCTTTATCCATGCTTGTGAGTTATAAACATGCTTTTATTCAATCAGGAAAACAAGTGAACAGATTCCTGAGTCTCCCACATACACTTCTGGTTATCAGAAGTTTATCACAGGCAAACAGGAACATTTCATAGAGGCTCTCTTGTTGAAATGCCAGCAGCTTATCAGTGGGTTGGATTTCCGTATGTCTCAGAAGACAGCAGCATAGTTTAATTTCCTTGTTTTGTTGGTACTTATTTTTGGTGTTTCTTGTTTGTTTCTTTGTTTTGTTATTGTTGCTGGGTTTGGGGGGGGTGGAATTGTTGTTTGGGTTTTTTCTCCTATCGACTTCCTTTTGTCTCTCATAGACATAGAAAATTAGATCAGGGTGAAAAACTTCTTGGAAAATCCTTCAAGAGAAGAAAAGCAGAGAAGAAAGTGGGGTATTTCCTTGAGCAGACATGGCTGGACTCATGGTGAGTGACCTGCACCAAGCCTTCACTGCCAGCTTATTTAAGTCATACCACAGCTGTGACTTCTTTGGAAAGACAGAGTTAAAAAACCAGTAGCAGATCTTGGGGAAACTATTTTAAACTCCCTCGTTACTAGTTTACTACGGTCAGACAGGTGTGCTTGGTTTCAGGAATCACTGAAAAGGTACTTTATTGATCTGCCCTTCCTCCTCATGCCAGCTATCTCCTGGTGAGCAAGCAAGAGATCCCAGAGGACATGGTGGTTGGGAAGAAATGCAATGTGTGTCAAACACAGAGTGTATTTTCAGCTTTACCTGTAAATGCTGTGATGAACACCTCTGCAGACCAGCACCTCTTTAAATGTGATAGCAAGAGGGAGATTAAATTCTACTTCATGACCTCTCATTGAAAAATCAAAGCATTTTCTTTGACCTGCAGATGAGTTCATGATTTATATTCCTTTTAATGCACAACTCTCCACCACTGCAATTGTTGAAACAAACACCACTGCATTTGAACCTCAAGAGGATTTACTTGGACCAGAGGCAGCCAGCAACAAGAATTTTAATGACTGTGGGAGGATCGTTGGTATTTTAAGAAGTCTTCTAAAACCTTTTGAAGGATTTGAGATAAGTAAAAATAAGTGGAGCAATTTTTTTCTTCCCTAAGCACTTTACACCATGTTTCCACATAGCAGAAGCGAGTCCTAAAACTGCACAATGAAGCTGAAGTATAAGGTAGAAAACATTTGAGATGAAACCAAGTGGCATAGGAACCGCTCTAAAGAAGAGACTGAATGAATCCCTCTATTCCAAGCTCTGTTTTTTATTCTCTTTGCTCACAGCAGCTTTAATTTCATAAGCTTGCAAAGAAACGCTCAATCCACAGATCAGGTTTCTCAAGGACATAGGGAGATCATGTCAATGAAACAAAGCACTAATTGAATTCTTAAACATGCTTGGTGAGTTCCTCTAGTGGAACAGTACAAGTAATGTTTGCATCCTGCTGCCTTTGATCTAAAGCATTGCACTTCACCTTTTAGAAGAAAAAGCCACCTGCTGCCAGAAATGCTCCCACATAAATCTACCCCAAGACTGAAATTTAACTGCTTCTTGAGCTGTTGAGAAGGGCTGGTCCCTGTATCTGGGCAGCAATTTCCACCTGTGTATCTCTCTTCACAAGGGACTTCTGGAGCCACCTGCATGTTACAAATGATTGCACTCCTTGTTTAAAATTCTTCACCTTTGGCTTCACCAAAACCATTACACTTCCACCACGGTACACTAGGGTGTACTAATTCTATTAGCCATTTCTTAATATCATCCTCCCACCTTATCCAGGAGAGACTCAACATAGAACACACAAACAGCAGTAAAAATGGCACTTGGAAAGGTCAGTCATACCCCTCACCTCATGTGGGGAACCTGGGGACAAGAAACTGTGCTCTCCCTGGATCCAGGGAAGAAAGCAACTATAGGCACTGTTGAGAAAAGGAAATTGCTTTTCAGTCACATGTCCCCTGTCTTTGGAGGCACTCAGCCTCTCCTCTCTTCTGCTTACCTGCACTAGCTCAACCATCACGCAGGCGCTAAGGTAAATTTATGAGTGGCTTAGCAGGCAATTGCTTTCAAATGAGGAAGTTCATATAGCCTGCTCTTCTCTTTCTCAGTACAGTGGATAGTACATATATCCACATGGAGTGTATATGGATTAAAAAAAAAAACACAAATCAACCTTTACATTCACTTACTCTCAAAAACAGGCAGGAAAAAAAAAAAGCTTTTTTTGCCCAAAGCAATTCAAGACCTTGGTTAACTGGCAGATAATGTTGTGTTTATCCCCTCTGCCCACTCCACTCCAGTGTGCACACACATTTGGCTTGACAGTAGAGGTGAATTTCAGTTTTACTGAAAGCAGTGACCAAACTTTCACTTTAGTGAAGAAGCAAAGGACAATTTGCTCAATTGATCTTCCTTCCCTTAGCAAGGAACTTCCTTTTCCAAGTAAATTTATGCCTATAAGCATAAAATCCAAGCATCTCTTCAAAACAAGAGATACTCAAAACTGCTTTTTTTTGCTGGGCTGACCCTCCTCCCTCTATTTCCTCCCTTCCCAAATGAAAGAATATTGCCCCTTATGTCACGTTCCCATATGGTACTCTGAATAATACACCTCTGTTTTTTTTTCCCTCTGGAACTTTTTGTTTTTGTTGTTTTTGTTGTTATAGAGAGTCAAATTGTGACGAGGAAAACAGCCCCAAGAATTTACTGTTGAGATATATTTTACATTGTTAGGAGAACAGTGTTTCCCACAGAAAGGTCCCAAGTTTTTTATCTCCAAGATCCCATCTTTGCTCACATTGTCCCCTGTCAAGTTGTTCTAATTAATGTCATCAGTGCCTCTCAGTAACTGAGATTCACACAAGTGGCATTTCTCTTAGAACAGCCACATGTGAAGGACTCCATGTGTCAGCTCAGCTGCTCACAACGGTGTGCATGCATAGCTATTATATGCACTGTTACATGCACCATACCCAGCACAGTGTAACCACTTGCAGCAGATGACTGCTCATGTTGCCTTGGCACGACAAAACAAAGTTATGTTCCCAGTAGCCCACTGCTTTTGAAATGAGGGCTACCTGATTTAAGAGATACCCTGAAAGTATTTTTCAGTGCAAAAATGCAGGTGTTTTGTTTTCAGTTACAAGAAAGGTTCCATTAAAAAAACCTCCAAACATATAAACTGCTTTCACATTAAACAACCCTTTGCATTCAGCCATGAACAAGAAAAGCATTCCAATGCCAAANATGTATATATATATATGTAAATCTACCAACTCTGTTACCTCTTTAAGAGCTTTAGGGAAGTGTTTTAGGAACTTGTCCATAAAAGACTTGGGACCCTTCACCTATTACACATGTCACACCACACTTCAAAAAAGAACATTAAATACCTTGTGACTAGAGTACTGTTTATTTCATAATCTAAACAAACACTGGAATACAGTCTATGCTTTTCTACTTTCCTGCAGATTTTACAATGAGCTTTTTTTTTCCCCTTTCCCCCCCACCCCGTAATTAAAACAATCTGCATACACACAGAACATGCATGCTCTCTAACACCAGTAATGAAAGTAAGAAGAGCCAGTTTCCATCATCTTCTTGTTGCCTGTATTAGAAGAAAACACTTTAGTTTTTACTGTAGTTAGGGCACTGTGGCTAAGGATACGAAGACTAGAGCACAGTTTTACTCCCTGCACAGAAAATGTTCATCACAAGCATGCTGATGGTGATAAATATTACATGTCTATTAAATGATAGGCATACTTTTATCCCCTTTACTCCCTTTTTAAAAAGACTAAGTGGCTACATGTAAATGCGGTGAAGCAGGTATAAGCTTAATTAATCAGAGCTGGTTCAGACTGGCACCAAGACGCAGCAGAGTCTGACAAATTCTCAGGAAGGCTTTCCACGGGCTATTGATGACCTCCACCACAAGGCATCTGCCTTCTACTTTCTGAAAGTAGAAATCAAAGGCCTTGCAGCATGGCCAGTCCTGCAGACAAAGCATACTGCGCCGGTGTGTTGCGCTCCCTGGAAAAAGAAGCTCTTGTAGTCCATTAGTGTTTGAGACAAACTTGTGAGTGGGTTACCTTCCCCAGAGACGCCTACCCACCCCGCTCCGCAGCGTAGCCCCGCTGCCTTTCGTCAGCCACGTGTCTGGCTGAGGTTTTACACCACTGAGTGGTCATTGCTGTGGACACCAGCCAAGATGGTGTGGTTGAGTGAGGATGCTGACCGGTCTGAGCCTTCAGTCGGGCCATTGGCGCTCTCATTGCGCTGGCAGCAGAGTATCTGCTTGAAGGTTGCACTCATCTCCTTGTCCCGGTAGGAGTAGATGATGGGGTTCATGGCAGAGTTGAACTCTGCCAGGAGCAGGAAGAATTTTTCATAGGCCAGGACGTTGCACTGTGGACAGCAAACATCTAGGAGCAGCAAGACTAATCCTGGGGTCCAGCAGATTATGAAAGCACCTAGGAAGAGAAAGAGCAGACAAAACACAACAAAACCCACAGATATACTAATGTGCAATTACTCATCAAAATGCCATGAAAATCATCCAACTGGAAGGGGTAACATTTAATTTTTGTCTTTCCAGAATATCATTCCCACACTATTTCTTCAACAACCTGATGAGAGGGATGCCTTTCAAAGATCTGTAAATGGTTACGGGCAGCACATCAAAAGAGCAAGACACTCCCCTCCACACTCACCATGTGAAACTCTGCTTGGCAAATACATTTGCATTTGAAGTTGTTAATGAGGGACATTTTTTTCCCTTCAGCTAGAGACCTCTGACTAATCAATCTCTTGATCAGGAGAAACAATGCTGCAATTTACTTCTCAAACTAACAACAACAACAAAGAAAACCTTTCTGTGAGTGCTGTGACCAAAGCATCAGTAAGAGAGAAAGAGTGGCACAGGCAGCAATTCTCAAGAAAAAGAGAGCCTGGGTCTTGTTAATCCATTTCAGCCCCATTATGTAATGGAAAGTCCTAAACACACATCCTTCTTGCGCTGAAATGCTGTCCCTTCAACAGATCTACTTCTTTTCTCAGGGCTCTATTCAATAGACATTCAGAACCTCCTCGGGCTTCAATAGAGTAAATACCAAAGAGCCTTACCCTGATTAAAATGCTTTCCCCCTCCTTTCTCTGATTTGCAAAGCTCTGACGGGAATAAGGGCCACAACAAAATCCGGAGTTCAACGCAGAAATGAAACCAGATGCTTTGCGCTTTTTTGGGAGTAATGAGTTAAACGAAGACGCTAACTCCTTGCAAGATAAAAGAGACTCTAAATGTAAGCATCGCTGGGGAAGCCCTTACACATCTATTGTGTCTGAACAAAGATGGTGCACCTGAGATTTTCCAGGCTGACATGCTTGACCAAGGTGGAAACCAAGGTCTTACCATCAGCAGGCATGCTGAGTGCAGGCAGCAGCAATAAAGGCTTCCCAGTACTACCCAGTGAGTGCTGTTTTCAAACAGGTTACCCTGTGACTCTGGTATTTATTTGTTAACATATTGCCTTTGGTTTTTTTCCCTGCAGCAATGTTCTCTGCAGGTCTAGCAGCTGTCTACAGTCAGCCTCCACAGCAAGCAGAATTTTCACCATGCCTGCCAAGAGGGTGCCAGCTATTTCCAGCTTGAGCAGTGGTGACTGTAAGCTGTGCAGACACCTTTCTGTTTGCATACCAAACTTAACTACATCAAACAGAAGAGTGTTTTCCAAAGGGCTCTGCAAACATGCTGGGCATGCCAGGCTACAGTCACTGGCTGCCAACCAGGCAACCACACACAGGCTTTATGCATACCAAGAAATATCGATAAACTGAGCTTGCTTGCAACTGGTGATGCCAGAGTGCCACTCAACGCCTATCACTTTGGAGACCAACAAAGCCCACAAAGCGGGAGAAGCTGGAAGCCAAACTGCCAGCTGCCAGTACAAAGCACCAATGTCTTTGGCCAAATGACTTTGTTAGGCAATGACAGCAATTTTACAGCACAAGGATGAAACTCTCCCACGCTAATGTGGCACCAAACATATGAACCCACTTCACAGCTTTTGTTTGCAGTTGTTTTATATTCCAGCAGTCTTAGAAAGGAGTACTTGAAACCCATGCAAAGGACTACAGTCTTTTGTCCTTTTATTCTCTCAGTTTCCAGAAGAGAAGAAAACTGCCTCTCTTTACTTGCAAGGTAGTCTGCACTGATATGGAGTCTGCGGAGCAGCTCTGATGAGCTGGTTTCTGCAGAAACTAGTCCAGTGTTTCAAACTCAACCACTCACTGCTGAAATTTGATGCTGTGTTCAACATGCACTGAACTAGTGAGCTAGTGAGGCGGTAGTGTTCCAGTTTGAGCATGCACTTTCTGCCTCAGGAGAGCACCAGAGATGGAAATGCTGCAAGTCATGGGATCTACACTCAGAGACAAAAGACAATGACAGCATCCTCATCAGGCCTGTAGCAGAGAAGTCCAATGTGGGAACAATGGAGCTGACAGGAAAGCTCTCCTAGTGCTGTTCAGAGTTGTAATTGAAAGCTTCCAATTTTCCAACTTTTTTTTGTTGTTCTTGTTGAATTTTTTTTCCAGATCTTTTATTAAGAAACTAAATAAGCCAAACAGAGTATTCTGTTGATATAATTTTTGAGTGTGTTAAAAGAAGCAGTACAGTGAGGCAAGTAGGATTTTGGCCCTGAGAATGCCCCAAAGTCTTTGACAAAATTCTGTATGCAGCCCACTGCACTGAACACTGGTCTCAGATGGAGTTTCTGAGCCTCTCCAGGCTTGTCAGAAACTCAGATAGTCCACTAGCCTGACATGGCTGCACTCAAGAAAAAGTGGACTGTGGTTCAGCAAGCAACTAAATGCTCTGCACAGAGCATGTTAATGCTGAAATAAAGATAAAAACACAGGGTCACCTTCACACCCAGCTGTCACAGTTTTTGGTTGAGACTATTTCACCCTTTTTAAAAGAAGGGAGTAAAACAATAAGGCTCTTGGTGAATTGGAGATGAATACAGAAAGGTTGTATTAAGGATGTGCAGGATAAGGTATGGCATACATGAATCCTTAACACCTAATACAGAAAAAGGATACATGAGAATTGTCCCCCAAACCTTCCCCATCAACCAAGCTAAAACACAAAAACCCCAGTGCTCATTTTCCACCCCCCTTCAGCTGCCTCCCATTCAGGCCAAACAGGTTGAGATCTGCTGCAGCGGGGACCTTGGAGGCTGCAGGCCACAGAGTACTCCTACATAATTACCCAGATAAGAATCCCTCTGGAGAGCTGAAAAGGAAGGGAGAAAAGAGAATGAACTGACTTTGCTGCTCACTTATAAAGTGTTGGCAGGATTATGGGATTGAATAACAAAATTAGGATACCCAAGGATGACCAGGATGGGTCTTGGTCTCTGTAGTTTTTTAGGGGAACCCCGGGGACCCCTCAAACCATGACACCAGCTCTGAAAGAGAATGGAAGTCATTACTCTGCAAGTTACCGCTCTGATGCTCATGCCAGGCTTTGAGCTGGGTCAATAACAATGTTGGCAGCCAGAGCGTCAAGAGGAGAAACCCATGCTGCCCATCTCCAGATCCTCTTGGGCAGTGTGGGATTTTCACTGCCCTGTCTCCCAGCTGCAAACCAGGTTGACTTTCCAGCCTGTGTCCTCCACATGGCAGCAGCGGTAGCAGAAGAGTATGAAGCCTCTGGGACCATACCTTTGTGCAAGCCGGGCTAGCTTCAAGCTTCTCCACAGACTGCTCATCTGTCACCAGGATGTAAAGGCCATTGAAGCTAGGCTCATTCAGTCTAGTAGGTTTTGTTTTATTTTAGCCCCCGGGATTTTCCTAGCAAAACTTCCCACCGTGCTAACGGCTCCTGCAGCTTATTAAGTTAAGTGCTTGCAAATGGTGACACAAACAATGCCTTGGGTTTTCTCTTTTGTTATTTCACTGTCTGTCCTCTGGAAAATACTGGAAAGCACCACTCACAGTAAGGGCAAGTTAGGTATAAAGTAAGTAACATACAGATGTTGGGCTTCTGTTCAGATTTAGTAAACATCACCTGTTAAAATATTGAATTCTTTCCCTGGAAGGATAAAGGAAAAAAAGAAGGGGGCTGAAATTTATTTTTTCCTACTTCTTACTTGAAATGTTTATTAAAGTGAAATGATACTAAGCTAGAAGTAAGGTTAAATTCTTCTCTTTCCAGAAATCTGTTGTGCATTGATTTCACCCAGAATGAAGAACTAAAAATATCACATATAATAAAACAGTGAGATCCAACAGCTCCCTGCTGCCACATTCTAAGAAGTCCTAAGTATAGAGGAAAATCTTGTTGGCTTTTTCTGCTCAGGAACAGAACTGACAGCAGTCCAAAGCACAGCATGAGTATTTGCCAGGTCCATTTTACAGATCTGGCCAAACTCCCATTAACTATAACACATAAAGCATTTAGTGAAATCAAATCTTCTTGTCTTTGTGGATATGTATATGTGGATATGGCTGAGGACC
Organism: Tricholaema leucomelas; assembly: GCA_013400475.1. Classification (NCBI taxonomy): domain Eukaryota; kingdom Metazoa; phylum Chordata; class Aves; order Piciformes; family Lybiidae; genus Tricholaema lacrymosa; species Tricholaema leucomelas. The sequence goes on along the minus strand of WAAF01013769.1, from coordinate 7,687 downwards.
ACTGGTGCCTGAGGTGACACCTCCAATCCTGGCAGTCCTTAGAAGCACTGGCACTGCACAAAGCTGACTGAACTGTTCATTTGCAGCAGGAGGAACACTTCTAAGGTGCACATTCTGCCCTGCGGGTCTGGAAGGCAAGGAGTGTGTGAGGAAGAAATGCCCATCAGGCAGAGAGGCAAACAGCTAGCCATGAGGCAGGAATGCTTGAGGCCGCCAGAGAAATGGCACAGCATCTTCTAAAAGGCCTCAAGAACAAAAGAAGGGAAAGGTCCCCGTAGGCTGAGAAGCATTTATTACAGCAGGAAATCAAAGCATTCATGACATTAATCTCAATTTCTATTGCTGTGTGCTATCTGCCACCCAGGGCTGAATTTCCAGCTCCTCATGAGGCGTGTCTTGCCACGCTGTGGCAGGAGTCCTCTGGGGGCTTTTCCAATGACCACATCACTTCTGTCTTGAACCCTCATCTGGGGTAACAATGTGGATTCTATTTCCATGGTAGGTGGATGCTTGGAAAATCCAGGATAAGCATGATGTAGCCTCATGGCAAGATTTGATTGCAAGAAAGTAAAATCTGTTGTGGGCAGTAGGTTTATGAAACAACCATGATAAATCACAGACAAAGAAAGAGAGACCAGAAAAAAAACCAAGAGAACAAAAACCAGTGGAAAAGAAACAAGGTACATGAGAGAAATCAGTCACTCATTACTAGGATACCAGACTGGATGGCTACTCATGAAACTTCTCAGGCTTGTAAGCAAAGCATTTCATGAGCAATGGGTTTTGTTTTGGTTTCAGGTTTTTTTGCCTTTTCCCTTGGACAGTACAAATCTGCATTGGTTCCGTGAACATTTATTTTCCTCTAACTCAACAGCGAAATAAAAGAAGTGCTTCTGCTCCTGCCAAGTCACACAATTCCTTCCCTTGGAGGCTCCAGTGGGAGGCAGCTCTCGTCCATCTATTCTGAAACATCCCTTTAAACCCACTTAACCATACCGTGTCCCTTGCATGTGCCCTCTTCCAACCGTGCTGAGTGTTGCCCTTGACTTCACTAACTTCTGTCATGGTCTCATATACATCCTGCAAATATAATATTCTGGGGTGTATTAGAAGGGCTATGGTTAGTTAGCAGGTCGAGAGAGGTTCTCCTCCCTCTCCATTCTGCCCTGGTGAGGCTGCATCTGGAATATTGTGTCCAGCTCTGGGCTCCTCAGCTCAAGAAGAACCTCAGGGAACTGCTTGAAAGAGTCCAGCACAGAGCCACAAAAATTATTAAGGGAGTGGAACATCTTCCTTACAAGGAAAGACTGAGGGAGCTCTTCAGCTCTTTAGCTTGGAGAAGAGGAGACTGAGTGGTGACTTCATTAATGTTGATAAATATATAAAGGGTGAGTGCCAAGGGGAGTGAGCCAGGCTCTGCCCAGTGATGCCCAATGACAGGACAAGGGCCAATGGGTAGAAGTTAAGGTATAAGAAGTTCCATGGAAACATGGAGGAGGAATTTTTTCACTGTGAGTATGACAGAACTCTGGAACAGGCTGCCCAGGGACACTGTGGAGTTTACCTCTCCAGAGATATTCAAGATCCACCTGGATGTGTTCTTGTGTGATCTGGTATAGGTGATCCTGCTCTGGCAGAGGGGTTGGAACTGGATGAGCTTTGTCCATCTGAAGTCCATATGGAGGGGGGAAATATGGAAATATGCTCTTTTAGGGAGCAAATGGAGAGAATGGGGAAAAAAGATCTTGCTTGACATTACAGTTTTGTTAAGATTACAGAAACAGGATAAGGCACTACCATACCAAAGACAGAAAAGACTCTTTCAGCTGAACTGCAGGGACACTGATATTCTGCCACTGTTTTCTGCCTGCCCAAGTCCTCTCTAAATCTCCTGTTCTCAGAGTGGCACTTTTGATGTTAGCTGGCTACACCACCTCTTCCACTGAGACAGCATCAAGAGCTGAAAGCACACCTATCATCACTGCCAGTGACCAACAGGGAGGGGGGTCTTGTGGCATTTCCTTCAGGCTGAAAACAATGATACGGAGAGATGATTTGTTTAACAAAACCATGGCCAAAAAGGCCTACAGAAAGGCCTGTGATTTTCCACATCCCAGTACAATCCCACCCTCAGCAGGGAAAGCCACTTGCTATGCTGGCTGAGAAGCAAACTCATTAACTGCAACACAGCTGCCCTTCTTTATGCCCTAGCCATCTGTAAGTTGTATCAATAACCCTCCTTATCACACTGTGGATTATCTTGTGCATAACATGAACAGAGATAAGTCCTGCATGAAATAATGTTTATTTATAACTAGATATTCTTTTCCCCAGATACAAATGTTAGAGAACGAAATCTAAAACTGAATCCTGAGCTATTATATATGCAGAAGACCCACAAAGATCATTTATCACACAGTAAACCCCCAGAGTGCAGGAGTAATTCTTTTCATTCTATTCTGACATCATATTCTCCAGCTCACAACATTACTACAATACAGCTTATAGTTCTTGGTGGATGAAAACACCCACTGCTGCTAGGTTTTGTGGTTTCTGCTGGAAACAGTCAACACTGGGGTAAGGTTTGTGTCCATCCATGGAATTTTTACGTGGAAGGGGGGGAGGAGGAAAGGTGACTACCATATATGGACCAGATTAATACATGTTAAATGATTTTATGCTGAATTTGGCAGATTTTGCAGAACTTCAGAAATGAAAGGCTTGCCTCCTCATCCACAGTCTCCAAGAGGCCTGGGGAGAATGGCAGTGAAAGACAAACCTTGAAACTCACCCCAGGCTGGGCAGAGCAGCATGCAGCATGACAGTTAGGAATGGTCTTGTTGAAAAGGTGGTATCAAAACTCCTTCATTTAATTAAGGTATCTTGTTCTGGGACTTTGAGCATACCATGGAGTTGGTCACACTTTATATGAAATAATAGTGTAGTAACAAAGAATGTGTGTCTTGCTCCAAAACTTCTCATTCCCAGCAGGAACACAGTATGTGTCTGCCTCAAGTATGGGCCTTCACCTTTGAACTCCTGTGTAGAGAATTTACTTAGTGTTTAAAGCATATCTACCTCTGTCAACAAACCACCCCCTCTCCGAGGTGCCTGACTGCTTTCCTCTTGAACCACTTATCCAGTTTAAAACATGCTAATGATTGAACAAGAGAGCTTCCTTGGGGCTCTGCATGTGCTCTAGCAGAAGCAGTAAGCCATGCCCCCAGAGACTGAGGTTCTAGTATACGTTACCACCAACTCACTCTGGGCCTTAATATTTAGTATTTCACCTGTGCCCATTCATCACTTTAATCCTCAACAACTTCTTTCCTTTCAGAAAAAAAAAATATGCAAAAGATAATTTAAAACTCTTCCTAAATGGACATAAATTCTTGACCACAACTGACAATCCTGCTGGCATATAGATTCCTTTGCTACAGGCTGGCCTTTGCTCTATCTGTTCTTTTCCAATGCTTACATTCCCACATTGCTCTTGATGACTTATTTAAATATTCACTCTTACAAATTGCTTGGTGAAATCTTTAGGTCAAGGCCCTCCTTTTACACCAGACACATTTGTGCATCTATATCTGCTGCAGGTAGAGCCAACTGAAGATACAGCTGACCCACTGTGACATTCACAGGGTGCTGACACAACCACTAGCCAATAACCCCACTGGCACCACTAGCCACACAATTGCCGTCCTTGAGCATAGACAGAAAATGCCTGTGATTTGTGAGACTGCATCTACAACCATCATACCCCTCAGTGATACTTGGGATGCTTGACACCATTGGTCTTCTCTTCCTGCATCAATGTGCAAGCCCAGACCAGAGGTACTGAGGAGCAGCAAGTTTTTCTCAGCAGGATATCATAAAGGACATATGTGTGAGCCCTCATGAACTTGCTTTCTGCAGCACTTCAAGCTTGCTGCCGAGTGCTGGAGGCAGGGTATGCTGACACTTGGCCTCCTGGCTTTCCTTTGAGAAGTCTTGTCTGCTGTGTGAATTGCTATCTGGACCCTGTGTGGCCTTTCCACAGAGCCTGGCACCAGCTACAGATATTTCAGATACCATGTGGGTCACCAAATCCTTGCATATCTCTGTAGAATCTGAAACTCTTGAAGTTTGAAACAGCAACAGATAAAAAAGCTGGGTAAGGATTGATAATAAAACAAAACAAACTGAAGAGAGAATGAGATGTAGGTAGGAGTAAGCCATCACAACTGACCCATCTATTTCATGGGTGCCCATTCAGCTCTAGCCTAGGTTAGCATTTTCTTAGTGTCATTCTCTGATTTCTCCTTGTAGTCCTGGTCTCTGCCCACCTGATCCAGCTGCCCTCAAGTATTCCTTGGCTGACATCTCTGAAGGAGAAATCAACCACTATGGGTAATGGAGGAGATGGGACTGTTTTTCAACTGGCACCTGCAAACCAAAGAAAGGTGTTCAAATACCTCCTTGTTTCAAACATACGCTTGTCATGGTTTTAAAGAATCCCTGGCAAAGTCAGCACGTAAAAAACTGCTTTCCAAAACCAACCAAACAAAAAATCTTGAGCCCATGGCAGCTTATCTATGTCCATTACAATCCCACAAGTCAGGAGGTCGCCAAGGAAAAATGGAATTCACCTCTGACCTAATGACTGCAGGAGAGACACAATGTTCCTACGGCCACCCCCTGCTAAAGAGGAGAGTAAGCCTTTTATCTATAAAAAGCATTTTAGACAAAAACAGGAAGTCATTAAACACCAATGGTCAGGATTCCAACTGATTTCTAAATTCATAAAGATATGTGAACCTAATCTCTGAATAAAAGCCTGGCTGTTGCCAAACAATCTCAGTATTTATCTCTGTGCAAAGACAAACAGTAGTCCCCATGGAGTCGTGCTGTTGCCAAAAACCTGACACGCAGAGGAAATTTTGGTGCCTTTTTCAACTTTCAGGCAGCCTACATGAGCCTTTACGCTCGATTATGGACACAAAGGTTCCTATAGTCCCAAATAAGTGATGAGAGCTTGGCCCAAAAAAGAGCACAAAAGCACTCCTGAGACTCATGGTACTGGTTTCACAGGGCGGTGACAAAGGACAGTGATGGGACAAAGAAAAGCAGGCAACAGATGTCTAGGGGAAGTTAGAAGCAAGAAACTGCCTTTCAGTCCATATCTGGCAATCTACTTGCATTCCCTAGTTCCAGCTCAGCCAAGATCCTCTTTATGGGTACTGATTGCTCATGGTCATGACTTGGGTCACTGGGCGGGTGGCAGACTTGTCCTGTTGTAGGGGTCTGTGTGAGGCTTTCAGGTCCCAGATGCAGAACACTCTGGAGGTGACCAGGTCTAGTGGCAAATAGAACATGCTTACAGAAACATGAAGGCTTGCAACGAGAGGTCATCTGAGGAGGAGCAGGACTGCTGGTAATCTGCAGGCAGTGCTCACAAATCAGTCCTTGTTCTGCCTGCCTCTGCAAGGTATATTTAGCATGCCTGGGACTTGGGTGTTTGACCACTTCTCAAGTACCTGCAGGTTTTGATCACAGAAGAATCATTCATGGCCATGTTGAAACCCTCCTGCTTTGCCCACTTTACCTTTGGAAATCCATACACCACCCCCAACTCCAGAACTCTGGTACTTTCCCGGGGACAGTCACAATGCAACGCTCAGACAACACAGTTTGCTTAGCAGATTCCAAACAACTTCGCTACAAAAGATTGTTTAATTGTATTTTCTTCTGTTGTTAAGGACATTAAGTGTTACAGCTATTATGTTTGGACAAGCTCCAGTTGCAACACGGGTTTCCAAATGAAGGCTGGGTTGGTGCAATTTAATATGTAAAGAACTGCTTTGATTCTTACATAAGATGAAACTAATAATATTAGGAGAAAAATACTAGCCTCTCTCTGCTTCCTTAATAGGAATAAAATCCGTTTCTCCCATGCCAGTACCAGGCTGTGAATAGGAAAAAGTGTAACAAAAAGGTAGAGATACTTCAAGTGGCTGTATCCATCAGCTCTATCTCAACTGCAACAAAACCTTGTGTGCTGTCATTTTTATGCGACCATACTGCAATTAATGTGATAATAGCTAGCCAGTTAAGCTGTGGTAGACACCCCTCGAGGGCACTGTGTTAAAACCAGTTACACAAACCAGTTTTAAGAAGCAGAATCCACCATGGAAGCTACAGTCCCCTGGGAAAACAAAGTGCATGAGCTTCAAAGTCAACAACAGGGGTTAAGACCTCTTGGTTAAGAAGTACCACTGCAGAATAGAATAGAATAGAATAGAATAGAATAGAATAGAATAGAATAGAATAGAATAGAATAGAATNTTTCAGGCTAAACAACCCCAGCTCCCTCAGCCTCTCCTCATAGGCTTTGTGTTCCAGGCAGAATAAATCTTCCTGGAAAATTAGTTCCTCTCTTGGGTGTGTTAGGATAGCCTGCCCCCCCCAAAAAAGACCTTCTAGACTCTATTTAAATCTTAACAAATGAAAATACTGCCTTAAATCAGGAGCAGCCTTTGATAGACTACTACAGATAGCCTTGTAGCAAGTCACTTTTACACATCACCACTCAAGCAGGACCCAAACTTTCCTAGTGGTAAGTATATACTGACAGCTTATAAGAAGAGTAAATTCCATTTTTTTAGCACCTAATATTATTTAATCATTTAAACTTAGAATCATAGAGTCCTTTTGGTTGGAAAAGACCTTTAAGGGTCTAATCATTACCTAACTCTACCAAGTGTGCTGCTAAACTGTATCTCTCAGCACCACATCTCTGGAGTTTTTAAACACCTTCAGGGACAGAGACTCAACCACCTCTCTGGGAAACACATTCCAGTGTTTGTTAATCATTTCAGTGACAAAATTAAATCTAAACCTCTCCTGCAGCAACCTGAGGCCATATCCTCTCATCCTACCACTTGTTATTAGGGAGACGAGACCAACGCCCACCTCACTACAACCTCTAAGTAGGTAACTGTAGAGAGTGATAAGGTCTCCTTATATCCTCCTGTTCTCCAGACATAAAAGAACATATAACCTGTGCAGAAAATACATTTTTTGGGGGGATCTGTATTTCTACATTGAAATTTAAACATGGTTCAAAGGGCTGCAGCTACCTCTTGGTTTTCAGAAATGCCTCTGAATTGTTTTTGAACATATAACTTTTTTTGTCTGGACAAAATGCCATCATACTATAACTTATACCTTATTTGTCAGGGAGAATAAAGCATTAGTGTTTCATCAACTTCTATGAATCCAGTGTCTGGACTCATTAAAAATACTATCATGGAGAAATAATCACTGCAACAGTGTACAGTAGGTGCTTTTTTTTTTTTCCCTGTCAAAAGGGTGTTTGCCATCCTACAGCATACAATTTTACTATGGTAAAGACAGCATTTCCCATAATTAAGTGGGAAATACAGTGAACTACTCTGGAAATGTTTCATTGCTGGTGGTAAATATCTGGATTCCAGAGGCACCTCCTCTGTGCTTTCATTTGTACTTAATAGGACAAAATCTATACTGATTTAAAGCCTTCAGGCAAACACAGAAGACATCACTGAAAAAAAACATACCTTTATTTCAAAGCATAGCTTCAAGAAATCACATTGCTAAATCATGCATAATACTGGGGAAGGGGGAGGAAGCTGCAGCCCAGGCCAACCTCATGATGTTTAACAAG
>WAAF01013768.1:140067-156710 GCA_013400475.1 Tricholaema leucomelas | reverse complement strand
ATCCAGATCATCAATAAAGGTATTGAACAGACAGGCTGTGCTAGTAAACCATTTCTAAGATACTTCTTAGAACAAAGAGAAACAGGAATTTCTTTCATGGCAGTGTTTTGAATCAGGAAATTCCAATCTATCATACATAAATTTGTCATATCAACACTTTAAATCATGTGACACTTCTCTTTCTCAGGGGCCAGTGTACAGATGTGTATAGTAGCTGAAACCACACTAGACTGGAGCCTTCTCAAACAATATACTAACTTGGTGGAAGATGTTTTAATACTCTTTTCAGTGAATCTGTTTTAAAAATTATCTTCCTCGATTTCCTTCTTTGTTCCTGTGAGAAAGATAATGAAATTTTCAGGTGATATTGTTATAAGAGGAGCAGTTATGAGGTCAGATGTCTTTTCCCCCCTCCCCTTAATGAATAAAAGAATAAGGAGAAACCAGAAACACTGGCATAATATCGCTGATCCTTAACTGGCCAGAATGACTTTTGTTCACGTTACACAGTATTTTTTGACAGTGAGAGGAGAATTTGGATCCAGTCTAGTTCTTACATGACAAGTGTAATATGTCAGCTTGTGAGGAACCTGGACTTCTATTGTTTGTGTGACTGCATGCATTGTTGAGAAGCAGGCCATCTATTTAAGGCACTACTTTGCTGCCAGATTGCACACAATTCTTTTTCTGTGTTAACTTTGACTGCATGGGATAGAGGACCTTAGAGCTGTTTGTGTGCATTTTTTCCCCCTTAAAATATGTAGTATCTACTTAACTAGTATTTAAATCCTACCTCTGAGAGATACTGAATCTGTTATGGGGAGAGACGAACAGAAAGTATCACAGTATCACAGTATCACCAAGGTTGGAAGAGACCTCACAGATCATCAAGTCCAACCCTTTATCACAGAGCTCAAGGCTAGACCATGGCACCAAGTGCCACGTCCAACCTTGTCTTGAACAGCCCCAGGGACGGCGACTCCACCACCTCCCTGGGCAGCCCATTCCAGTGTCCAATGACTCTCCAGTGAAGAATTTTCTCCTCACCTCGCGCCTAAACTTCCCCCGGCGCAGCCTGAGGCTGTGCCCTCTCGTTCTGGCGCTGGCCACCCGAGAGAAGAGAGCAAAGTACATGTCTTTGAGTTTGTAACTGTGCTAATGACTCTTGAAATATGTTGCTGTAATGGTAGTACTTGATCTAGCACACTGCTGGAGTGCAAGACAAAAGGCAACACTCAATGCTGACTGAACAGATCATCTTTTCTGTAGCAGCTAGCAAAACATATTTCTATTCTCCATATTCTATTTGCCTTTACTCTGAAAGCTTCCTCATAAACTGGTCTTGGCATCAACACGGAACCATAGAATAGTTTGGGTTGGAGTGGAGCCTTTATCGTCATTTAGTCTGATCTCCCTGCAGTGAGAAGGGGCATCTTGAACTAGATCAGGTTGCTCAGACCTGTCCAACCTGACCTTGAGTTTTCCCAAGGATGGGGCTTCTACCATGTCTAAGAGCAACATATTCCAGTGTTTTCCCACCCAAATTGTAAAAAATTTCTTCCTTGCTGTTAAGAAGGGGTAACTAATTCATGTGAGATGGTATTTTTCCAAACATTAATATTGTTTATTAATTTTTGTATTCAGAACTCTCTCCACCCCCCACCACTAATTTTAATAATAATTGGTTCTTTGCACAGTCATGGAAACATTATCCAGATAATAACTAGATCTGGAGGTAACTTGCAAAAATATAAACATTAACTGAACTGGAAGAGAAGATTCTTGTGGCCAACTACTGCTTGTGGTCGATATACCACTTGCCCACTAGATGGACTCAGGGAGCTCCTTTCTGCTTATGGCAGAAGGCAATGGTGAATACAAAAGGCTTTAAGCATTTACTCACAAAATTATTATCTCCTGTGACTCATGGGGCTAGCTACAGCTTCAGGCAGTACCCAAATGCTTTCAGGGAATTCTGTTACTGTTTTGTTGGCTGCTGAGACTTCTGATTCTTCCTAGGCTTCTGGGGAAGGGAGGCAGACAATCTCTGACTTTCTCTCTTGGTTCCTGTGGATGATCTGTGTATCTCCAGGACTTCCTCTCTTGGCAGGAGACTTTCAGGTGTAGGCAGGATGTCTTGCGATGTACAGTCTTAGCATGATGTCACGCTGGCTATGCAGGCTGATCGTGTGGAGGCATTTAGAGCCTGTTCCTGGTAAACTCACAGCAATGGAGTTTCAAGGCAAACAATAAGGCAGTTAGCAATAGCAGCAGGCAGTAGTAAGCACGAATACAATGGTAGAGCATGACAGAGCACACTGTGTTACCTGCTCAACTCTCTTATTCAATGTAGCTGAGACTACAGGGGCCTTTGGACACAGGATAGCCAATCAGAATGGCTGTTAGTCAAGCTCGACCATATTAGGTGAAGCCACAGGCTTGCTTTACCCAGATTTGGGAAGACCATAGGCCTTGCACACGGCAGGCACAAGCTAAGCATGTGTACCTTGTTTACTACAGGACAAAAACATGCCTGGGCAAGCCAGTATGTGTATAAGCCTATTTCTGGCCCATCAGGCCTACCACAACACTTTACTAGGCTGAATCTATGCTGGTTTAGTTTGAAATTCTTTTGCCTAATTGTGATATGTCCTGCTAAAAAGTTTGTCCTCATCTTTCTTATAAGCCCCCTTTAATTAAGTGAAGGCTGCAGTAAGGCCTCCCTGAACTCTTCTCCAGGCTGAACAACCCTGACTCAGCCTTTCCTCATGAGAGATGTTCAATCCCTCTGATAATTTTTGTGGCTTTCCTCTGGAACTGCTCCAACAGGACCATGTCTTTTCACAGTCTCACAGTATCACCAAAGTTGGAAAAGACCTCATAGGTCATCAAGTCCAACCTGTTACCACAGAGCCCAAGGCTAGACCAAGTGCCACGTCCAATCCTGCCTTGAACAGCTCCAGGGATGGTGACTCCACCACCTCCCTGGGCAGCCCATTCCAGTAGCCAATGACTCTCTCAGGGAAGAACTTTCTCCTCACCTCAAGCCTAAATTTCCCCTGGTGCAGCTTGAGGCTGTGTCCTCTTGTTCTGGTGCTGGCCTCCTGAGGGAAGAGAGCAACCTCCTCCTGGCTACAACCACCCCTCAGGTAGTTGTAGACAGCAATAAGGTTTATGCTGAGGACTCTATATTTGGACACAATACTCCAGGTGGAGTCTTACCTAATTAAAAAAAAAACAAAACCAAAACCAAACCATATATGACAAAAACACTAAGTTATTGCTGAAACACATGGTGAAAATTGTTGATCTTGTACTACTACAACTCATGGTTTTACAGTTTTTTGAACTCTAGGATTTACTAAGAGAGGTATAAATAAAAGCCATGGAGCACAAAGATTTCAATTGCAGTTAGTCATGCCAGCATGATGTTGAAACTAATGATGTGCTTTGCATGTGAAGATGATCTAGTAGCTGACCTTACTCCTTGATTGATTGTACTCTTCTGTAGTCAGTAAGCTTGAATGTCCTCATCTGTCTTCAGCAGGGTACAAAAGCATAGGTAGTCTTATTGCAAAGCTACTTGCAGAGGAATTGCTCTCTTGTTCTGGACCACTAGACTGCCAGTAGAGATTGGTGCAGGCAGTAAAGTTATATTATAACAACTTCCAATCAATTTCTGGCCATATATCAATTTCTACTTTAAAGCATTTCTACTTTGAAGTATGCAAACTCACAGGTTGGAAGTGTGAAGCCCAGATCCGGACCCAGTTCTGAAGTTGTAGCTCCGATGAGTAGAGTTTCAGTGAGATGTAGCTCCAATGAGCTCAGCTTGCTCAATCTGCTAGTGACACTTTCTGACAGTCATGAAGGCTGGGGTATCATTGGTTGTGTTTGCTTGTGAGTGCTCGTTGATGGCTCGTGTTCGATGTGATGTCCATCAGAACCCACACATTATTTTCTGCCAAGCTGCTTTACAGCAGGTAATACCTCCCGAGGTGCAGGACTCTTACTTTCCGTTTGTTGAACTATCTACCTGCAGCTCTTGTTGGCCCCTTTGTCATCCTGTTGGGTTCTATATGAACTGCAGCAACTCTTAAATGTGTCAACCACTCCTCTCACTTCTGTATTATCTGGGAACTTGTTGAGGCTTCATTCTGTCCCATCATCCAGGTTACTGCAAGTGATGTGGCTCCAGCTGCACAGCGATTTCAGCCCATCAGCTTTGCCAGTTTTCAGTTTGTCTCACTGTCCATTTAGCTAGCCTGTACTTCATCACTTTGTCCATGAGGATGCTATAGAGTTGGAAAGTTTTACTGGTCGGGATAAACTACTGTATCTGTTGTACTCCTCTCATCCACTGAGACAGTCATTTTGTTATCGGCGTTAGTCAGATTGGTCACGCATGGCTTCCAGTTGTAAACCCACACTAATAACTTCTGATCACCTTCTTGGCTTGGATTTTTTTTCTGGGAATCTGTATCATTTTTCCTGAATTGAGGTGGTGCTGATCAGCCTGTGGCACTCTAGACTGTCCACTCTGCCCTTTGAGGATGGCTTTCGTCCAGTCCTCGAGAACCTCTCTTGCTTGTGGTTTCCTTTCCAAGGTAATTGCGAGTGACTGCCATGGCATTGGGCAGATCACTCCTCCCTCAGAATTGCCTCCTATTGGATCTCATGGATTTGTCTCTGTCTGCTTTATTTAGATATTCCCCAACCTCATCCTCCTGTACTAGTTACTTCTGTTTAAAAAAGTACTACTGTGCTTTCAGAAGCAACAGAGCTCAACTGTAGCAGGTTCTGACAAGTGTTAAGGCTGTCTTACAGTATTTGAGTATCTCTAAACAGTGATCTGTAAAGCTGTGTATACAGCTGGCTTGGATTTTTTAGCTGTAATGTTTTTACTTTATTGTTAAGATTAAAAAAGATTTTAATTTCCACTGAACATGAGCCAGCAGTGTGCCCAGGTGGCCAAGAGAGCCAATGGCATCCTGGCCTGCATCAGGAATGGTGTGGCCAGCAGGAGCAGGGAGGTCATTCTGCCCCTGTACTCTGCACTGGTTAGACCACACCTTGAGTGCTGTATTCAGTTCTGGGCCCCCCAGTTTAGAAGGGACATTGAGATGCTTGAGCGTGTCCAGAGAAGGGCGATGAGGCTGGGGAGAGGCCTCGAGCACAGCCCTACGAGGAGAGGCTGAGGGAGCTGGGATTGTTTAGCCTGGAGAAGAGGAGGCTCAGGGCAGACCTTATTGCTGTCTACAACTACCTGAGGGGTGGTTGTAGCCAGGAGAAGGTTGCTCTCTTATCTCAGGCAGCCAGCGCCAGAACGNACCTGATGATACTATGATACTATGACTGTGCTTTCTCTTGTCAGAAAACAGATAAAACAGAGAATTCCTCTTAAGAGTTGTGGTAGAATCTGGGTCTATGTTTTGTTTCTTTGTTTTTGGTGTTTCTGGCAGCATAAATGGTCTGTGCTTTTTATAAGTAGCTTGTTCAATGGAGTTTTATTGTTAGGGGAGGAATAGCTAGCCCAGGATTACTTTTTAATTAGTTTTTTTCTGTAGAAAATGCAGATTGTTGTTTTAATTGTTGAAGAGGCTGTAGGAAATAATTTTGGCAGTTTGTAGGAAATAATTTTGGCAGTTTTTCAGGCAGGCATGGCTGGCAAAAAAACTTGACAGTAATCTATATTCTGTGGGCGTAAATATTTGTTACTTTCAACATATTCTAGAATTGTATCCAAAAGGACTCAAGTCCTCAATTTAAATTACAGTGCAGAGGTAGGGTACTATTGCAGTTTTACCAGAAACAGCTTATTTTTCACAGGTGAAATAATGAAGTATAATTGTCTTGAATTTTCTTCTGAAAATGGAAAACAATGGTTACTGGAGGGAGTGGTTAATTTTGAGCACTCTGAAGTGTTAGTAGATCCTTCTCAAGGTAGAATCTTCTGTTTACAGGCATGGTAAATAACCACAATGTGTTTTGGTTATTGCTATGGATTATGCTGCTTGGCAGTGGAATTTATATTTTGGGTTTAATACTGAAAAGTTAGTTTAGTTCACCTGCTAGCATTATCTGCTCTTAGAACCTGTGTTCTGTGTGGGAGAGGGGTATCTTTCTAGAAAGATGGTAGGTTAAATGCCTTGTGATGTAATCAGGTCTATGAAAGTGTGCTAGTTTGAGCCTAGCTGGGATGTTTTGGTGAGAAGAACTAGATAATAGGCTGAGAAATGAAAACAATGGTGTCTACTTCCCTCACAGTCTTGCTGAGATGTGTAAAGAAGAAAGGCAAAACAAAGATTAGGTCACTTTTGCTCTGCACTTTGCTTGGGCACTTTGTGCTGGGCTGTTCTCTTCTGCTTTGCCTGCTGGGGAGAGCTGAGGCTGCTGGCTGAACTCCATCTTACTTTCTAACCTCACCCTCCATTTGCTTTGCTGATTCACCTTGTGTGCTAGTNGAGCCCCTCCTGGGGACTCAGGTTTCTGGGAGGGCTGTTGTGTTTCTATATTACCTTTTACCTTGTCTATTTCTGTCTATAACTGTATATACTGTAACTATCTGCTTGTACATTGTGCCAGCTGTAAATATAAGCTTCATTCATATTTCCAGAGCCGACTGAGTCTAGTCTGGGTGATTTCTAAAGTGTGGGGGGGGCGGGGGATACCCAAACCATCACATCTTTTGGGTTTAATACTGAAAAGTCAGTTTAATTCGCCTGCTAGCATTATCTGTTCTTAGAACCTGTGTTCTGTGTGGGAGAGGGGTAACTTTCTAGAAAGATGGAAGGTTAAATGCCTTGTGATGTAATCAGGTCTGTGAAAGTTCTTTGGATCAGAACTCGCCTTGTGACATAATCAGGACTGTGGAAGTTCTCTGGATCAGAACTCGCCTTGTGATGTAATCAGGTCTGTGAAAGTTCTTTGGATCAGAACTCGCCTTGTGACGTAATCAGGACTGTGGAAGTTCTCTGGATCAGAACTCGCCTTGTGATGTAATCGGGACTGTGGAAGTTCTCTGGATCAGAACTCGCCTTGTGATGTAATCAGGACTGTGGAAGTTCTCTGGATCAGAACTCGCCTTGTGATGTAATCAGGTCTGTGGAAGTTCTCTGGATCAGAACTCGCCTTGTGATGTAATCGGGACTGTGGAAGTTCTCTGGATCAGAACTCGCCTTGTGATGTAATCAGGTCTGTGGAAGTTCTCTGGATCAGAACTCGCCTAGTGGTGTAATCAGGACTGTGGAAGTTCTCTGGATCAGAACTCTGCACAGCACGTGAATTAAAAAAGTTCAAACATAGAAGTTTTTTTTCTCAATCTATTTTTCTTTCCATTTGTGTGTATGAACTACACAGCGTAGTCCAGAATGAAGTTTTCCTTGGCCCTTGTCAGGCATAGAGTATTTTGCCTGTGTTTTAATTTCTCTTGGGAAACAATTGCTCTTTAATCCCTATGGGTGTAACTTTTCTTGCCCTGCATGATTGTCTTTACGGCAAAACAAATGCTTGCTATGGGCATTTATTTCTCTTGCCAAGAGCTGCTGGAACAAAGGTGAATGTGAGCCTTCCTCTCCTTCAACCAATTACAAACCCTTCTCGCATTGTCTCTGGCTTCTAGAGGCAATATGAGAAGAGCTTTTCTCATATCTGAGAAATTATCCAACTGTAAATGGGCTTACAGTTTCTCCAGAGGTAGCACAGGAGTTGTAAGGGGAAGGGTTAGTTTCAGTTTGGTTGTCCAGGCATTATTTATTGAAGTATTGTATTTTTATTTAGGGCTTTGTTACTGAGGCACTTTGCTTCTCGCTGTAAAAGTACATCGTATGTCAAGCTGTATTTCTCCCTCTCAGAACTGGACTGGAATGGCTGATGAGCATCTTAAAAATTATAGGTTTTCCCAGTTGTGTGTAAGGAAATAAAGTACAGTTGAACCACCTTACCACTTAATATAGAGCAGAGGAAGAAATGTTGGTAGCTGAAGCTGGACACAAGTGAATGCTATAGACTTATTCCTTTCTGTGTTTCCTGCTTTTATTTTGCCAGACTTAATTTTCTATAGAAAATAAACTTATGCCTTCTGTGGATAAAAACTCCTCCTGCCCTTCCCCCTCCTGTGTCCCTCACTGAAGTGTAAGGTTTCTTCATTAAATCCCTACATGAGCAAAAACATTCCTAGAAAGTGAAGTTTGACTTCCAGAGGATTAAAATCTAAACCAGAATAAGTCTAGTCAGACACAGGAGCCTTTCATGCTGTAGCGTTGGCTGTCGGTGAATGTGTGGTTTGTCTCTTTGTATGTTTTAAGCACCAATTAATCCTACCCCATGTTTGCCTCAATTTTCTTCCTAATTGAAGTTATCAGGGCTTGGTCAAAAGGAGGTAAGACACAGAGCCTGGTCTTCTGGTAAAATGATTCAGACATGAGTACCTTGTTAACACTGCTAGCCATCCATGGTTTGGACGGTAAGGATTCTGAAAATTCAGGTGGTATTTTTGACCAAAGGCCAGGTATAAGAATCCTCTCACAGTCTTGCTTTTAACCCTGTAGATGCTGGCTTATGGCTAGCAAGTAGAGCTGGAGAAATAATAGCCAGCAGAACCTATTCTTCTGTGTTTTTTGTTTGTTAGTTGAATGAATTCTGTATTTGCTGGGGGCTGAAAGTGGTGGGCATCACTGTGTGGAGAGCCCTCAAGTCTTCTGGGTCATACTCAAAAGCAACTGTATTATACAAGATAAGTCCTTTACCTTGTGTGATAAAATCTTCTGGTAGGCAGCATTCTTTCAGGCATAATGATGACAGTGCAATGCTGCTCTGTGATACCTTCTGTTCTCTCTGCGTCTGAAACTTCCATGTAAGTTTTGTCTGTATTCACCTTACTGAATTCTGAGAGACCAGCATCACTGGTTGTCTCTGAATCTCTGATCCTTGGCTTCACTGAATCCAGTGCCCTACTCCCCTTTTGTAAAGTCTGACTACAGTTGGGTTGTCTTCGAAGTAAATAAAGCTTCAGGTATGCTCCTATGTGGAGATGGTTCACTGGCTGCTTTGCAGCTAAAGTAGTGGGTTTCTGTAGTAGTGTAGAACAGGTTGTCCTGAAGTGTTTAACATCTTGAAGAATTTTCCCTTGCACTTCCTAATCCTTTTTGAGTAAATTGTGAAGTGGCTCAGAAGCCTCTTTTCTCTTTAATGGCACATTTATCTCCTTCAGTTAGTGTAATTGTTTCTCTTCTACTGTGGAGTCTGAGAACTGGAAGTTCTTGTGTTGTTCTGAAAATGTTTCTTGGGATCTGGATGAGAAGTAATGTCTGGAGTATTTCTGTTTATTGTCTATGGGAGGCACAGGAAATAAAGGCCAACTGAATTATAGCAGCCAGCAAACTTCTCTGAAGTGAAAAATTTAGGAGTGATAGAACTGGGCCTTGGTGCCCATTGGGTCCCTGTTGCACGTTTCTCATAAATATAGTGGCACAACCGGATCAAGACTCTGTCGTTTCCAGAAAAGCAGAGGTGGAAATGAAGCCAGAGGTTCAGAGCCAGATTATCAAGTAGAATAGAATAGAATCAACCAGGTTGGAAGAGATCTCCAAGATCATCCAGTCCGACCTAGCACCCAGCCCTAGCCAGTCACCACTAAGTGCCTCATCCAGGCTTTTCTTGAACACCTCGAGGGACGGTGACTCCACCACCTCCCTGGGCAGCCCATTCCAATGCCAATCACTCTCTCTGGGAAGTAGTAAAGGGAGAAAACTATTTTCCTTTTTCTTTTTTTTAGAGGTATGACTGATGCCCAAAGCAGGAATGAGAGAGGTGTGGATGTGCTTTTTTTGTTAGGTATTCACTGCTCCTTAATTGAAATGCTACAACTCTGCTGACTTCAGTAGTCAGTAGAAGTGAAAAGCTGCAGTCATATTTGTGTTTAACAATTAAATGCTGTGAACTGTGATCATGCATCACTACAGTTAGGTGAAATGGTTTGTTTTTTTCTGACACATTGTGGTTCAGCTCCAGAGCAGCAGCAATATGAGAAAGTCATTTACAGAGGGTGCAAAAGTTTTTCCTTACTGTATAACATTTATTTTCTACCTCTACTCCAAAAGTACAGCCTTGTTGTGTGACAGTGTCTTAACCTAGTTCTGATGGTTTGGAAGTTACCTGCACCTTCCCACAATGAAATCACCCAGACTAGACTCAGCCAGCTGGAAGTTAAAGGACGAAGCTATACTTACAGCTTAACACAGTTTTACAAGCATATATATATACATATATACACAAATATTTACAGTTACAGACAAGTTAAAAGTAATACAGAAACACAAAATCCCTCCCAAAACAATCAGATTGCCAGGAGGCTCCTGACCCAAACCTCCTCCTCCCTCCCTGCTCTTTTCCTTCCCTTCAGAAATAAACCAGATCAATCCCCATATGTCTCACATGATAAATCTGGAGAGATCCAAGGTGAGCTGTCAAAAAGATGACAAGAAAGTTAGCAGAAATAAAGGGTTAGGTGGGATTAGAGTTAAGGCAGATAGACCACCAGAGAGATGGAGCAGAACTGAGAAGTGAAGGCTGGAGCACCTCTTCTATGAGGACAGACTGAAAGAGTTGGGGTTGTTCAGTCTGGAGAAGAGGAGGCTCCAAGGTGACCTTATTGTGGCCTTCCAGTATCTGAAGGGGGCCTACAAAAAAGAT
Organism: Tricholaema leucomelas; assembly: GCA_013400475.1. Classification (NCBI taxonomy): domain Eukaryota; kingdom Metazoa; phylum Chordata; class Aves; order Piciformes; family Lybiidae; genus Tricholaema lacrymosa; species Tricholaema leucomelas. Next base: position 146,018 of record WAAF01013768.1, on the reverse strand, counting down.
GGGGAGGGACTTTTTAGGCTATCAAGGAGTGCCAGGACTAGGGGAATGGAGCAAAGCTGGAGGTGGGTAGGTTCAGGCTGGACGTGAGGAGGAAGTTGTTTAACATGAGAGTGATGAGAGCCTGGAATGGGTTGCCCAGGGAGGCTGTTGAGGCCCTATCCCTGGAGATGTTTAAGGCCAGGCAGGATGAGGCTGTGGCCAGCCTGCTCTAGGGTAGGGTTGCCTGGCCATGGCAGAGGGGTTGGAACTAGATGATCCTTGTGGTCCCTTCCAACCCTGACTGATTCTATGAAGTGTGCGAGAAGTGAGTGTCTTACCTACGTTTTGACTAGTTGCATTTCTCAGGAGAAGAGTGATAGATTACTGTTGTTGGTTTTCTTTCTTCTCACAGCTGAGGACTTAATTTCTTTCAGTAAAATATTCCAAATAGCCTCAAAGCAGCACACTAGTTCTGTTAGTTATTCCTCTCGAGACGATAACATTTCATTGAAGCTCCATGAACTTGCATTGAATTATGAAGATTTCTTTTGTTGGGTAGCATTCTGGAAATTCAGTTTAGTCACAGGTATAGTACATCCCTAACCGTGGCATTTATGGACTGTAAGAAGTGAAACTGCTTTTTCCTGAGTTTTTAATTTTTCCTGCATAAGCATTTTTATTGTTCATCTGTTTTCAATAGTTCTCAACAAGGGATGAGTCTTATAAAGTATTCTTATGGTAAAAAGCTTTGAAGCATATTGTTGCTTGATTTCATCTTACCCTAAACCAGCTTGTCTAAAATCCTTTTCTTGTATCCTATGCAACTGCTGTAGCTCCAAAGCCTGCCTTGAGCTTAATAGGTCTGACTAGGACAGCTTTCACTGCAAGTGACTCTGCAAGTCTAAGCCTCTATTTGCATGAAGTAGATACATGCTTGTTCTTCTGGAAGGTTCTATTTCAGAATAGTGAGACTACCTGTAAAACTGTGCTAGTTGGGAGCTAGCTGGAATATTTTGGTGAGAAGAACTAGATTATAGGCTGTGAAAAGGGAACAGTGGTGATATCTACTTCAGTCATAGGCTTGCTGTGATGTATAAGAACAAGAACACAAACATAGGTAACAGAGTCTCTCTCTGGGATTGTTGGGCTGCACTTCTCTCTAACCTGCCTGACTAATCTGTCTGCTTACTAATCCCTCTGGCCGACCCTCCAAACGACATTAAGCATAAGGCAAAGTCTGGGGTAAGGTAAAGGAGCAGTGGGAGAAGAAGGTGGAAGGGTGGTTGAAAGCCCTTCCTGGGGACTCAGGTTTCTGGGAGGGCTGTTGTGTTTCTGTATTACTTTTTAACTTGTCTATTTCTGTCTATAGCTGTAGAGATTGTAAATCTCTGCTTGTCTATTGTGCTAAGCTGGAAAGATAAAGCTTCATTCAATTTCCAGAGCTGATGAGTCTAGTCTGGGTGATTTTCCAAAGTTGGGGGGGGAAGTGGGGAGCAGCCAAACCATCACAGCTAACTATGCTTAGTTGTTAACTGCTCATATGATTTTCTTTTTCTAACATGTTTTAACTAAATGCCACCATAAAGTGGCACACACAGGGTTCACAAAGTCAACACATAGTGAGAACTAACCTACAAGGTAGGTGTAGTTATAAGATCTCTTAGTTTTAGTTTGACTTTTATGGGGAAAAAAGGCATTTTCAAACGTGGTCTGAAGCAGTTTCCTTAGATCTAGTAAAATGCCAGCAATAAATGGGTTGTCCAGTGGTACAGTTGTCTAAACTGAGATCCCCATCCATGTAAAAGCTTTGTGTGGGAAGAAATGCTGTATCCTACGGACATCAGAAGAAAAACAACGTTGATCTGTCCTGTGATTTTTAAATTTGTGCAGAATTCCTTTATGGACTTGAAGCCATTCCAGGGAGTTAAGAATAATAGGGTTGCAATGTCTGTTTCCTCCTTGGTAAGGACAGAAGACAGGCAAGCAGACACATTTACTATCTGTGATTATTGGCTGAATGCTGCGAAAAGCAGATTTTGTAACTTGATAACTGCTCTGACTCAAAGCTGCATAACTTGCATGCCTCTCTGTTTGTAATTAGCTAATCCTGCTTAGGCTTGCTTTTCCGGAATACTGGAATTTGTGATGAGCATTTCCTGCAATAAAGTACTAAAGTTCTTTCCCATCACATAGAAAGTTGCTCCATATTTCAACAGATGTCTGGTAGTAATGGCTTATTTCTTTTCTGACCTGTTCTGTGGATCCTATTTCTCATGGGTGGGCAGAGGTCAATGGGATGAGATTGAACAAGGCCAAGTGCAGAGTTCTACACTTTGGCCACAACAACCCCAAGCAATGCTACAGGCTGGGGACAGAGTGGCTGCAGAGCAGCCAGGAAGAAAGGGACCTGGGGGTACTGGTGGTTAGTAGGCTGAAGATGAGCCAGCAGTGTGCCCAGGTGGCCAAGAGAGCCAATGGCATCCTGGCCTGGATCAGGAACAGTGAGGCCAGCAGGATGAGGGAGGTTATTCTGCCCCTGTACTCAACACTGGTCAGGCCACACCTTGAGTGCTGTGTCCAGTTCTGGGCTCCTCAATTCTAGAGAGATGTTGAGGTGCTGGAAGGTGTCCAGAGAAGGGCAACAAAGCTGGTGAGGGGCCTGGAACACAAACCCTATGAGGAGAGGCTGAGGGAGCTGGGGTTGTTTAGCCTGGAAAAGAGGAGGCTCAGGGGTGACCTCATTGTGATCTACAACTACCTGAAGGGAGGTTGTAGCCAGGTGGGGTTGGTCTCTTCTTCCAGGCAACCATCAATAGAACAAGGGGACACAGCCTCAGGTTGTGCTGGGGGAGGTCTAGGCTGGATGTTAGGAGGAAAGTTCTTGCCAGAGAGAGTGATTGGCATTGGAATGGGCTGCCCAGGGAGGTGGTGGAGTCACCTTCGCTGGAGGCATTCAAGCAAAGCCTGGCTGAGGCACTTAGTGCCATGGTCTGGTTGACTGGATAGGGCTGGGTGCTAGGTTGGACTGGATGACCTCGGAGGTCTCTTCTAACCTGGTTGCTTCTATGTTCTGTGACAGTAGAAATTGCTTTCAGCAGCTTTCAAGATGTTTTTGTGTTTTGGGATCTTTGCAGTCGTATGAATTTTGACAGGCTTTAGGTAGTTTGATTTATGTGGAGAATTTTACTCTCTGCTTTTAAAAAATGTCTTTCTTTGCAGAGTTAAAATGGCCACACATACAGGAACTTAAAATCTGATATGTCACGTGGGATTAAATTTGAAATGTAGTGTTTGCTAATGTGTCTGTTAGAAATCCAGTCTTGGCATTAGGACTCATCATGCTGCAGCTCTTGTATACAGCAGAGAATTTTCAGAAGGTTCCCACAAATTCTTCTTTGAATGTGCAGTGTGTCTGTAAAGACAGTCCAGCCTCACATCTTCCCTGTATGGACTTCCATCCAGACCCTGCTCAGGTTAAAATATATATATATGCCCAAATATTCTTATTTTATCCAAAATACATTTGGAATAGTACAGTGTTTGTACAATGAAATCAAGTGTTGTGCTAGTTTGAGCCTAGCTGGAATATTTTGGTGAGAAGAATTAGACTATAGGCTGTGAAAGGGAAACAATCATAGAATCATCATAGAATCAGCCAAGGTTGGAAGGAACCACAAGGATCATCTAGTTCCAACCCCCCTGCCAGGGGCAGGATTCCCTTACTCTAGATCATGCTGGCCAGAGCCTTTACTCACAGGATCACAGAATCAACCAGGCTGGAAGAGACCTCCAAGCTCATCCAGTCCAACCTAGCACCCAGCCCTATCCAATCAACCAGACCATGGCACTAAGTGCCTCATCCAGGCTTTCCTTGAACACCCCCAGGGACGGTGACTCCACCACCTCCCTGGGCAGCCCATTCCAGTGCCAAATTGCACTCACAGGCTTGCTGAGATGGATAAAAACAAGAACACAAACATAGATAACAGTTGCTTGCTCTGGCTCTGGCTGCCTCCCTTCTCTCCCTAACCTGCTGTCTGTGTAACTAATCCTTCTGCTTTCTAATCCCCCTGGCCAATTCTCCAAACTCACCTTGAACGTAATGGTGATGTCTGCTTCACTCATAGGCTTGCTGAGATGTATGAGAACAAGAACACAAACATAGATAACAGAGTCTCTCTTTGGCTTAGAGGCTGCACTTTTCTCTCTCTCTAACCTGCCATCTGTGTGACTAATCCTTCTGCTTCCTAACCCCCCTGGCCAACCCTCCAAACTACCTTTAAGGCAAGGTCACAGAAGTGAAGTTTTTCAATTATCTTTCAGGCCTGACAGCAGGGTTAGGGAGTCTGTTAAGAGGTCCTTAAACAGTTAAAATGTTGCTGGCCTTTCCCTGCAATATGGACAAAAAGTCACTTTCTGGGTAAGAACACCAAAAATGTCCTTACTGTCATGCTTTCTATTTGGTCATCTTTCTGTTGAACCTTACATTTCTAAGTGCCTGGGGGTAATGTGGTGGCATGGTAACTTGATGTATGTTTTCTCACAGGAAGAGGCAATTTGGAAGGACCCAATCAGTCTTGTCCCAGTAGTGGTTGCACAGCTTTCATTTTCCTGAAGTCAGTCAGCTATTATTTTTAATGCACTTGGAAATCAAGTGACTTTTGTACTTCAAGGTGTAGGCTACCCTCTTTAGCATGATTTTTAGGCACCTAGTGGTGGAGTCACTGTCCCTGGAGGTGTTGAAAAGATTGGATGAGGCACTTAGTGCTATGGTCTAGTTGACTGGATAGGGCTGGGTGCTAGGTTGGACTGGATGATCTTGGAGGTCTCTTCCAACCTGGTTGATTCTATGACTCTATGAAATGCTGCATTCCTAGTAAAACAGGACTGCTCCCAAAATCTGTACTGGGCCATAGGGAAGGAGTTACCATGAGGCACATCATCAGGCCTCTTATGTGTCTCTTGGTCAGCCCTACAGTGGGCTTTGCTTCAAAAAAATAGCTGTTTAATGAATACTAGAACTCTTGCCAAGTTCCAGTATGATATAATTAAAACATTCTCCACAGGCAAACTAAGCAGTCAGTGTTGATCAGAAACCTGATGCACCCTGGGGATCATGCACTGTTGGAACAGACACCAAGAGGGGATGAACAGATGGGGAGCAAACAAGCAAAGGAGTACTGTGAAGTTTTTAGTGACCTAATCTCCTCCTCTTGCCTGTGCAGTAGTAGCAAATAGCCATTTGCGAGCACATGGCACTCTTTAATTAGTTATTGATACTTCCATGGATTTTGACAGTGCTGTTGTGCAAGTCAGTCTGGTTCAGTGCACTGTATCAGTGCAGACCCTTTAGATGAAGAGAGTGACATGGCCACCTACATTACCCTTTTGTTAAAGGAATAAATCACCGTGGAAGATAGTGCATGTCACAACCCTGCATTCCTTTGCAGTGATCCTGTTCTGTGTCTCTTGGCAGTTTGCTTTACCCACTGTGGTGGGTACTTGGATCAACTTGCAGAGAAGTTTTTATTCTCTGCTGTTCTTTTCAGTGAAAATTGGAAGATTAACTGGTAGCTCTTGCCAGAAACAGGAGGAAAGTCTTTTCCCTGGACTCTTCCAGAATTGAAATGCTGGTTGGGTTGATTTTTTTCCTGTGGCTCAACTGCACCAATAGAATAAAATTCCAGTACTCCATAGCTTGTTGTCTTGTCTTGAGTAGAATAGATAGAGAAAAAACAGATTTAAGCAAACAAATAGTATCTAATACTAGTTGGCTTGATAGATATTCACCTACCCAATGGCAGACTGCTTAAGTCATGGAGAACTTCATCTGAGAGAAGGGAGAGTTTGCTTTGAAGAGATTTTAGTAGAATCATAGAATCAACCAGGTTGGAAGAGACCTCCAAGATCATCCAGTCCAACCTAGCACCCAGCCCTAGCCAGTCAACTAGACCACAGCACTGAGTGCCTCA
>WAAF01013768.1:121739-139710 GCA_013400475.1 Tricholaema leucomelas | reverse complement strand
TGCACTTGGCCTTGTTCAATCTCATCCCATTGGCCTCTGCCCACCCATCCAGCCTGGCCAGGTCCCTCTGCAGGGCTCTCCTACCTTCCAACAGATCAACACCTGCTCCTAGCTTGGTGTCATCTGCAAACTTAATGATGCTGGCCTCAATCCCCTCATCCAGATCATCCATAAAGATGTTGGACAGACCTTTTATGACCTTAAGGGGCAGTTTTGAGAACGTACCTGTGGATCTTAGTAGGGGGTAGATGGAGTTGAAGGCTGTAAAGGAACAGCAGTTTGGCCAGCTTGTTTCAGCTGTCTCACAGGCATAATGGGTGCAGCAAACAATAAATATGTTTGAATTCTGGTTGTATGTCTTTTGTGTGAAGTAGTCCCTGGAGATAGTTTTTGTTGTGTTAATTTAAGTGAACAGTGCATGCCACCTGAGTTCTTGCCTTAAGGTGTTTTTTCTTAGCTGTGCCTGTTGTGGAAAGGGAGACTACCAAAATGCTTGTTGCAAGCCAGTGGAGTGGGGTAATGAAAGCTGAAGTTGAGATTTATCTCTCTGAAATAGGGGAAGTTTAACGTAGTGAAAGGTCACCCTGGTGACAGATCAAGCTTTACATTATGGATCTCTCATAAACGATTCTTTTTCAAACATCTATTTACTAATGGTTGTTACATGGGTTTAAGGTAAAGAAAGTGACAAGTGTGTGATAGTAGTCCTTTCTGAGAGGTGTGTTTTTCTTCAGAGTCAGATATAGCTGTGCCAAAAAGGCATCTGCTCTCTGTCATTGTCAGCTGGAGCTCAGGCATGTAGCAGCCTTTCTATTTGATCCAGCCCAGTGTGTGTGTGCCAAGTGTCTATCTTTGTGTGCCAAAACACTTTGGCAAAGGATCTTCAATAGTTATGTATATTTCTAAACACTTTAGATATTATATTCAAAAGGTATTTAGTCACTTGTAAATGGACTTACTAAAGGTGTTTGCCATTAATAGATGCTTCTGTCTACAGCTTTGGATTTTATAATGATGCTTTCTGAAGCTAGATTTTACTACTGTGGCTCAAATCAGATACTTCAATAGAAAGGATGCTGTATTGCAAAGGAAAAAGCCAGGGACTATCATCTTCAGAACTGTTGAGGTGCTTGCTGACACCTGAAATACAAGTTGTGAATCTCAAAGTAGTAATTCTGGTGCAGTTGTTGAATTGTACAACTTCCATTTCTGAAGTGATCTGAGAAGTGAAAGGCTATTACCTTTCTCAGTTGCAGGCATCCGTGTGTATATGTTTTTATGTAGCAACAAAGTCCCTCACTGAGTTCTCAAGTCAGCATGGATGTTCATATGGCATTTAATCTTTGCTTTAAGTATCACTTTCTAGTTGTGCCATGCTGACCAATTGCAACACAGATCTTTCTAGAAGGGGACTCATCGTATTTTACTGTCTAAAACTCTTAATTGTTTATTTTGGAGGATTTTTATTGCAGAGGTGTAGTATGATCATTCCATTAGTACAAACATCTATTTCACACTGTTGGAAGCATAGGAGGCTGCTGCCCAACACTTTGTGTGTATTTCTACTTACCTTTTGACACGGGCACAGGATAGGTTTTTCTTGTGTTCTTTATTTCTTCCTTCCTCTACAGACTGTCACTGCTTTTGAGCAAGTAATATCTTAACAGACTTTGTGGCTTCTTTTGGCAAAGGCTATGACAGACAGAGGAAAAACAAGTGTGATGATGGTAAGTATTCTTGCCTTCTCTTAGATCCTCTGGTAGCACATGTAAGATGAACGTGCAATTACTGCCACAAGTGGTAAAAAACATCCTGTTTGTTTTAAAATGCCTCTGCAACTGCCTTGAGCAGATTCTTGCATGGAGGCACATGCTGTGCAAAAATGGAGACTGCTGCTGTGCTGGGACCTGGTCTGAGTGCTCAGTGTGCTCTCTCCAGAGTTTGTGGGCTTGATTGTGGAGTCACCGTCCCTGGAGGTGTTCAGGAAAAGCCTGGATGAGGCAGTTAGTGCTATGGCCTGGTTGACTGGATAGGGCTGGGTGCTAGGTTGGACTGGATGACCTTGGAGGTCTCTTCCAACCTGGTTGATTCTATTCTATTGTTCCAGGCTAATACAGTTTTGTTATGGTCTTCCTGCTTCTGTAGGGCTTGTAGCTATATTTAGGAAAATGTTAGCCTTTGGTTTCTTCTGATGGAGTTAAAGACTACCCAAGGAAATACTCAGGTAATGTTTAAGTGTGAAAATGCTGCTTCAGTATTAAAGAATGTTATGTAGTTTTGGAGATAGCTGCTTTAGTAAATGAATGTGTTTCAACATTAATACATCTCCCATTGGCTGTTGTGGTGGTTTGGGTGTCCCCTGCCCGCCCCCCCTACTTTAGAAGTCACCCAGACTAGACTCAGCTGGCTCTGGAAATATGAATGAAGCTTATATTTACAGCTGGCACAATGTACAAGCAGATATTTACAGTACATACAGTTATAGACAGAAATATACAAGGTGAAAGGTAATACAGAAACACAACTCCCCTCCCAGAAACCTGAGTCCCCAGGAGGGGCTCCCAAATGCCCCTTCACCTTCCCCCTCCCCCTCTCAACCTTACCCCAGTCCCAAGGAAGAATGGAGGCTCAGCCAGGGGGGTTAGGAAGCAAAGTGGATTTGCCAAGGAGGGTGTGGTTAGGAGAGAGATGCAGCTCAGAGCTTGCCAGCAGTAAAATGGCTTTATCTGTGTTTTGCTTTTTATTTTTATACATCTCAGCAAGTAGACATCACCATTGTTTTCTTTTCACATCCTGTAATCTAGTCCTCCTCACCAAAACATTCTAGCTAGGCTCAAAGTAGCACAGCTGCAATGCCCCAATAATATGTGGCATCATGTTTCTGTTTCACTTCAACTGTATTTTGCATTGCATGCTAATGAACTGGTAGAAGTGTATCTCTGAAGGCCCTTGCTGTGTTAGGGCAGTGGTTTAGCCTATGGACTTTCCCCTGAATGCACTGAACAGCATAGTGGAGAATGAGATAAATCATCAAAACTTACAACTAGGCTGGAGAAGTAGTACTGCTACTTGCTGTCATGGTACAGATGGTTTCTGAAGACTAAATTTTAAGAGGAGTAAGCTGTGTTCTTGGCATAGTATGCAGTATTCCTCACGTTACTTTATGGTGGCATTTAGTTAAAACATATGTTAGAATAAGAAAATAATCTGAGCAGTTAACAATTAAGCATAGTTAGCTGTGAAGGTTTGGGTGTTCCCCACTCCCCCCCCCCAACTTTGGAAAAATCACCCAGACTAGACTCAGCAGCTCTGGAAATTGAATGAAGCTTTATATTGACAGCTTAGCAGAATAGACAAGCAGAGATTTACAATCTGTACAGCTATAGACAGAAATACACAAGTTAAAAAGCAGTACAGAAACACAACAGCCCTCCCAGAAACCTGAGTCCCCAGGAGGGGCTCTCAACCACCCTTCCACCTTCCTCCCACCCCTCTACCTTACACAAGACTTTGACTTATGCTCAAGGTAGCTTGAAAGTGTCAGCCAGGGGGGTTAGGAAGCAGATGGATTAGTCACACAGATGGCAGATCAGGTTAGAGAGAGAAGTGCAGCCCAAAGCCCAGAAAGCGACTCTGTCATCTATATTTATGTTCTTGTTCTTATACATCTCAGCAAGCCTATGAGTGAAGCAGACATCACCATTGTGTCCTTTTCACAGCCTGTAATCTAGTTCTTCCCACCAGAACATTCTAGCTAGGCTCAAACTAGCACATTAGCAAAGGATAAGCTGTGCTTTAAAAAGGACCTGTGGAAATGAGCACTGAAGCAAGTTTCCTGCACCTGTGTCTCTTTGACATCAGCTGTGTTTTGATATGCTATGTGGCCACAGTCATACCGAGACTGGAGAGATGCAGGTGTTTCCCTTTGACTCATGTGACAATGCACTTCCCTGGAAATGAACTACAGCAAACTATTGCATACAACTACAGAAGTAGATGCTTACATGTTAAGGAAGTACTTGGGTGTGAAAGATGCTAAGCAGTACTAGAGGGGTTTTTTTTCAGAATGGAGGTAGTGGGGAGGAAATGCATAACTGTTGTCAATTCCTGGGACACAGCTTCTCTGCTTTGTGCTCTGCTTCTGCAGACAAAAGTCCAGACCTGCTCTGCTAGCAAAAACTCACTGACATGATTGTGAATTCTATTACATTTAGTTGCTAGAAATGATCAGAGATATGTTGGAGCAAACGCAGTGTGCTAGTTTGAAGCTAGCTAGAANTCTGTATTACCTTTTACCTTGGATATTTCTGACTATAACTGTATATACTGTAACCATCTGCTTGTACATTGTGCCAGCTGTAAATATAAGCTTCATTCAACTTCCAGAGCTGGCTGAGTTTAGTCTGGACGATTTCCAAAGTGGGGGGGGCAGGGAACACCCAAACCATCACACAGAGGAAGATGCCAAATGGCTAGATGGTCAGACATCTCTGCTCCACACTTGAAAGTCACTTTGGGAAATGTTTGTCAGACAGGTTGTGGTCAAGGAGTTGGAATAGTTCTCACAGAAATGAGTTGGCAGTGGTGACTGCATTCAACAAAATGGAGCTAATGAGAGACTGAAAGAACTGGGAAAAGCTGAGTTCACTTTTGTTACTGAACAAAATATTTCACTTATATCTGGATACTCTGGTCTAACAGGCCTGCCAGAAAGGCTGCTGTCCTGGAATGTGCTTAATTTGACTTGGTTCCTCAGGTCACATCTTTCAAAGTCACTGGTAATAAGGTGCTAACCCTTAAGTAGAACCGATTGGATAACATCCTTTCATTGAACTGCTTAGGTAGCAGAGTCCATTCCAGTATGATGCAAAACCCATTACACTGGAAAAATGAGTGGAAGTTTATGCAAGGAGAGAACCAGAAAGAGCTTACAGATGGGCTTTAGCCTGTTGACCACAAAGCCTGGTCTGTGTTTTCAATTAGCCTCCCTCCAGTCAGCATTCAGATTTCTAGTTCTATTCCCTTGTTACCAACCTGATTCTTGATAGTATTTTCTGAGGACAGTGAACTGCTTCGTCTGTAGTCATTGCATTCTGTAGGTACACTACCATAGATAATGGTACCCTTTAATGTGTCCTCTCAGAACTTTCAACAACTCTCTTGGTTATTACAAAGCTTAACAATGTGTTTTGTTGGATCAGTTTAGAGATTTTTTTCATATTTCTTTGGTGTGGCCTCTGTTAGTTTTTACCAGTACTGTGTCATTTAGAAGTGTTAAAGTGGGATCAAGGAGCAGAGATGATTTACTAAGGTCACGTTGAGTGCTTCAGGGTACTGGCATGCCACTGTGGTAAGTGTGGTACATACCTGGTGTCAAACGACACAATGTTAATGCAAGCAGCATGTTTTATTATGTCCCCTTTTCTGTACAGGTGATGAGTTGGGTCTGAGGAAGAAACCATCAGTAAATGATGAACATTGCAAGAATTATTGTGGTATGGGGCAGAATGGTGAGGAATTGTAGGCCAGCCCTGCTGTGGCATTGCAGAGGCAGGGAGTGATGGCCCTGGCAGAGCTGAAATGTGGTCCTGGGCTGTGAGCATCTGGGAGGAGGCCCAAAGGGGTGGGTAGTGATCATGGATAGACAGGGCTAACAGTGACTACCAGGCCATAACAGTAGTGACTTTCCTCTGGTATGCTTTGTGCTTCCCAGGAACCATCCAGACAAGACCATCTTGGCAAGGGATTGCTTTGGCTGGTATGTAATGGTCACCAGCATACTCACTGTATGTAGAAAGTGATGAGCTCCTTTGGCTTCCAGTGTCCTGCACTGACTCAATCTATACCTTTGCCAAAGACCCTTGTGATTTTACAGACCTAATCTACTTTGGTTATCTTTGCTGGTTTTGTCTTAAATTAAGTGGTCTAGGCTGGTTAAAGCTGAACTGTGTGAACTACTCTGGATGTGTCAAACTATGGTTAAGTACTTGTTGTCCTTACCCTTCTTCCAGCGACTTACCTTGGTGCTGACTATTAATGTCTGTCCTGTTTTTTCTGATTCCTTCTGCTGCAGATGTACCTTAGGTTCAATATTTTGTTTCCTCTAATGAGGTGTTAATATTGAATACTGCAAGTATGATTTTTCGTGGCCAAGAGCAGAACTATTTCTTGTCAGTACTGCAGAAAGAGAGGATTGAAGCGTGTCTCTTCATGCTTTTGTTTGTATTTGATGGGACATCTTTTGAAGGCAGTGCCATTCTGAAACAGTTTCAGAATTACCCTGTTCAATCTGAGCTTCACAGATATAGAATCATAGAATCAGTCAGGGTTGGAAAGGGACCACAAGGATCAGCCAGTTCCAACCCTTCTGCCATGGGCAGGAACACCCTACTCTAGATCAGGCTGGTCAGAGCCCCATCCAACCTGGCCTTAAACACCTCCAGGCATGGGGCCTTAACCACCTTCCTGGGCAACTCATTCCAGGCTCTCACCACTCTCACGCTGAAGAACTTCCTCCTGACGTCCAGCCTGAACCTACCCATCTTCAGCTTCACTCCATTCTTCCTGGTCCTGTCACTGCCCGATAGCCTAAAAAGTCCCTCCCCATCTTTTTTGTAGCCCCCCCTTCAGATCCTGAAAGGCCACAAGAAGGTCACCTGGAAGCCTCCTCTTCTCCAGACTGAGCAGAAGGGATTTTTGTTTTCTGATTCTCAAAGTGTAACTAAGCAACCTTTGGGTCATGGCACACATACTGCTAAAGGTAATGAAAAACAAAAAGAGGAAGAAGTTAATTACTGGTTAATCAACAAGAGTGGATATTAGTTACCTTCATTTTTGCCTTAATATGTCCTTTCCCCCTCTGAATACTTGTAGGGGTTATAAATGCTAGGGCCTTGAAGAAGGTTGCAGGACAGGCTAAAAGTGTCATTTAGTTTGTTGGGCTTCTTGTTGTTGCTTACAAGGGATGTTTTGTGTCTTACACATTTACATTTATCTCTTCCAAGAGCTGCCATGTCATGCTTCCATATTAGCTTAAAGGAAGGTTTTTGTGCAAAACAGCTGAAATGTAGATACTGTTGCAGAAGAAACAAAAATGCTGAATTGGCACTGAAAGCTTCGTTATTTCTGTGGAGAATTACTATCCTGCTCATAGTGTAGCAACAGATGAGCCTCTGTGGTGTTTGGGATAACCATCTATTCCCGTTGTTCAGGCAGTGACTGCAGCAGCAAATTGTAGTCTGCTCAGTTTCCATAGAGTGAAGACTAGAAGGTGATTAAGTCATTGTGATGGTTTGGGTGTTCCCCACCCCCCCACACTTTGGAAATCACCCAGACTAGACTCAGCCAGCTCTGGAAATTGAATGAAGCTTATATTTACAGCTTAGCAGAATATATAAGCAGATATTTGCAGTATACACAGTTATAGACAGAAATATACAGGGTAAAAGGTAATACAGAAACACAACTCCCCTCCCAGAAACCTGAGTCCCCAGGAGAGGCTCCCAACTGCCCCTTCACCTTCCCCCTACCCCTCTCAACCTTACCCCAGTCCCAAGGAAGAGTGGAGGTTCAGCCAGGGGGGTTAGGAAGCAAAGTGGATTAGTCAAAGAGACTAGAGAGAGATGCAGCTCAGCCAGTTCCCCAGCAGAAGTGAGGCTCCCTTATCTATGTTTGGATTTTTGTTTTTATACATCTCAGCAAGCCTATGAGTGAGGTAGACGTCAGCCTTGGTTTTCCCTTCACAGCCTGTAATCTAGTCCTTCTCACCAAAACATTCTAGCTAGGCTCAAACTAGCACAGTCATACAGTTGAAACTACACAAATTTCAAATGAGATTATGGAATTCTTTCTAATGCAATAAAATCATCTGTTAAAACTGTGTTAAAAATCATAGAATGGTTTAGGTTGGAAGGGACCTCAAGGATCATCCAGCTCCAACCCCTGCCATAGGCAGGGACACCTCCCACTAGAGCAGGCTGCTCAAGGCCTCATCCAGCCTGGCCTTAAACACCTCCAGGGAGGAAGCATCCACAACCTCCCTGGGCAACCTGTGCCAGTGTCTCACCACCCTCACTGTAAAGAACTTCCTCCTATCATCCAGTCTAAATCTCCCCCCTGCCAGTTCAAACCCATTCCCCCTCGCCCTAACATTATCAGACCTTGTCAATAGTCCCTCCCCAGCCTTCCTGTAGGCTCCCTTCAGATACTGCAAAGCCACTCTAAGGTCTCCTGGAAGCCTTCTCTTCTGCAGGCTGCAGAGCCCCAACTCTCTCAGCCTGTCCTCATAGCAGAGCTGCTGCAGCCCTCTGAGCAACTTCGTGGCTCTCCTCTGGACCCACTCCAGCAGTTCCATGTCCTTCTTGTGTTGGGGGCTCTAGAACTGCACACAGTACTCCAGGTGGGGTCTGAGGAGAGCAGAATAAAGGGGGAGAATCACCTCCTTTGCCCTGCTGCCCACACTGCTTTTGATGCAGCCCAGCACAGGGTTGCTGTCTGGGCTGCATGTGCACACTGCAGGCTCATGTTGAGCTTTTCTTTTTCGTCAACCCAGACCCCCAGGTCCTTCTCCTCAGGGCTGCTGCAGCCAGGTACAGAGGGTTGTGTGTTTGTTTTCTTTTGGTGGTGCTGGATTTTGATTTTGTTTTCAATTTCTGTTTGCCTTGCTAATGTTGGCAAACATCTGTGGTTAGTGCAGCAGTAGAGCTTCATTAGAAGTCTTCTTTTTCCATGCATTCTTTTAATTTCAGAGTTGATTGTCAGATGTACGTTGTGAAGCCTTAGTTGAAGTCAGTCCTTTTCTGTAAGCATGGCTTCTTTCATGTATTTAATTGTTTTAATTTGGATACATATGCTGATAAGTTTGGGGTCTGATCCTGCTGGTAGGTGACTTTGTAACTTTGACAAACTTAATAGAAAAAAGAATATGCGTCTCTCGAGTGTACCTCATCTTTTAATATACTGTGAGACACCACTTTGTACCCCTTTGTGCCTTGTTCACAAATCTGTACGGTTTGTAATACCACATTTTTTTTCCTAAGTCTTCTTTTATTTGCATCCTTGATTGGGTCACTTCCCTTTCCCGCCCTCCCCCTCCCTGTATCCATCACTGAAGAAAAGCTGGAAATGACTGTGCTTATCTAAAGGATTAAAGTGATCTTTGACTGTTTTTCCTTAGCTGTCAGCTTCCTTTGTTCTTCCTTACTTAAAGTTGCCTTAGGCTTTCAGATAGGTATTGTCATGTGAAAGATATTTGCATGGCTTTCCACGGTGTGCATTGATACCAGAGTGCTTTGTACACTGCCTGTATAAAGGTATTTCAATGCTGTACCTTGTGCCAACATAGTATCAGACTAGGAAAACTAAACACACTTAGTAAACTTGTATGCATGTTTTCAGGATGGTACCTAAACTTCTTTAAGTTTCAAATAGCATGAAAATAGGCTGTGGGAATACTGATACCATGGGAGAGGTTTTAGAGATCTGTTATCTGACCTAAACACACAGAAGTTCTTGTTTGGATGGAGAGACAATAAAAATCTAGACTTAAGTTAGGCTTCACAGATTTCATGCCAGTTGCCTTCACACAGTGCTGCTGTGTTTGTTGGTAAGCTGGAGAGGTTGCCTTCGCTTGTTAAGCTTTCCTAAATGGTGCTCTGCAAAACAGTCATGCTAAGAATCAAGTCCAACAGGGAGGCAAAGAGCGGGGACCAATGAAAGCTTAGCCAGACAAGAAAAGGTCTGGTAAAGTTAACAGCAGTCATGTGTAGTAAGATTTCAATACAAGAGACAGAAGTCAGCTATTGAAAGCTGAAAGAAAAAAGCTGGATAGTGAGCCGAGACCAAGACTTGCTTTGGATCCTTGTAGATACGGAAGTGAGCTGGTGCAGCCAGACTGACTGGCCAGTTTTCATAGAATCATAGATTCAAGCAGGTTGGAAGAGACCTCCAAGATCATCCAGTCCAACCTAGCACCCAGCCCTACCCACTCATCTAGACCGCAGCACTAAGTGCCTCATCCAGGCTTTTCTTGAACACCTCCAGGGATGGTGACTCCACCACCTCCCTGGGCAGCCCATTCCAATGCCAATCACTCTCTCTGGCAAGAACTTTCCTCCTAACATCCAGCCTAGACCTCCCCCAGCACAACCTGAGGCTGTGTCCCCTTGTTCTGTTGCTGGTTGTCTGGAAGAAGAGACCAACCCCACCTGGCTACAGCCTCCCTTCAGGTAGTTGTAGATCACAATGAGGTCACCCCTGAGCCTCCTCTTCTCCAGGCTAAACACCCCCAGCTGCCTCAGCCTCTACTCCATAGGGTTTGTGTTCCAGGCCCCTCACCAGCTTTGTTGCCCTTCTCTGGACACGTTCCAGTACCTCAACGTCTCTCTTGAATTGAGGAGCCCAGAACTGGGCAAAGTACTCCAGGTGTGGCCTGACCAGTGCTGACTACAGGGCCAGAATAACCTCCCTTGTCCTGCTGGCCACACTGTTCCTGATCCAGGCCAGGATGCCACTGGCTCTCTTGGCTACCTGGGCACACTGCTGGCTTATCTTCAGCCTACTATCCACCAGTACCCCTTTCTTCCTGGCTGCTCTCCAGCCACTCTGTCCCCGGGAGACTTTCATAGTAGGAAGTGAGGATGAAGGCTTATTTTGGAGCTGTACTCTGTAAGAGAAGATTCTATACTTTAATGTTTGGATACTGTCAAATTGCAGGAAGAACTGTTACCCACCCAAAGCAGTAACTACTATGAATTCTTTTTTCCTTGATTTGTAGTTTTCACTCATCTCAAGAAATGAATGTTTTAAAGTTGAAGTACATTTAAATGATGAATATTTAGACTTGTATCTGGTGTTTCACACTTTCTGCAGAAGCATGCAGCAGTAAATATGAGGCTATGCTATCAGATGTACTGGCAGTCTGCACCCTCCAGTGAGTAAAATATTTCTGTTGTGATTTTGTAGGCTTGCTTGTATGTGCTGTGAACAAGTTCTCTTGATGTTACTGGGGGAGACTTTGTGCAAACGACCTGTGGAACAGCCGATCAGTTCTGTGCTCTGCTGTGCTTGGTATCGCTGGCTTCTCTTTCCACCCCAGCAAATGTTTTGTTGTCCTTGTTCTGGGATTTTTGTTTGTTTGGTTGGGTTTTTTGGTGATGGTTGTGCTCGTTTTGTTTTTGTGTTATTTAGCCTTCTCTCATCTGCCTTTTTCTTTTCTCTTTTTGTTTTTTTCTTTCCTTTTTCCCCCCTCAATCCATAAATGTGTTTGCTTTGTCTGGAGAGCTATTTTGAGGCAGTTCTTTCTGTAAAGACCACAGTCCATTACTCCCAACTCATGTCGCAGCTTAAAGGCAACAAAGCAATTGAAGTGAGGCACTGCTTCATGGGTGTCTTTAACGTCTAAAAGGAATGCAAAAAGCACTTAGTGAATCACTGAAAAGAATACTTCTGTTGTTGTTCACCTCATTCAGCTACTGACCTCAGCCGTTTGCTTTTAACTTCCTTCTGGCCTTTTTAATATGCATTCATTCTAAATTCATCTCTCAAATCAGAGCATGTTAACTTTAGCAACTTCGTGTGGAGAATGATTCTCTGGGGCTGGCTGACAGATTAAGTGGCAGTAGCTTGCTTGTGAAGCAACCTACGTTTGCACGTTCTCCAGTTGTTTCCCATTAAAACTGAAATCTTTGTTATGCTGTGGCACCTTTTAAAAAGCAGACCTCCTCCTTACGTCTAAATGTTATGGAAAGCAGGCGTACTGTAACCCAGAACCCCAAGGAATGCTTGATTGAAATAACAGAGCTGAAAGTCTCTCGCTAACATTCCTATGGTTATAGTTTTACTCAAGTGACAGAAACATGGTGTCAGCTAGCTTACTTTGGTGCAAAACCCGACATTGCTCTAAAGGCTCCACTGACCCAGTGTTTGTGGGAATAGGTGACTTCTTAAAGTGTGACACTATTCATGGCTTTTCCTCTCAGGAGCTGATTTCATGTATTGATGATTCGGTGGTTGGTCTGGTTCCTGCTGCTAGTAGTTACTGAGAATAAACAAACAGAAACAGAAGTGACTCGCTGTTAGATCTTCACAAGTGAACAAAAAGACAGCTTTGGTTTAGGCTCCTTTGCTCTTCCCTGTTGTCTCTCTGTTAATGTTTTCTTTCTATGTGCACTTCCTTCCTTAATAACTTGTATGTGGTTTGACATCCTGCATGTAGTCTGAGGTCTTGAAGATAAGAAAAGAAACATCCACTGGTTCCATTTTGAGGTTATGAAGTGAAAGGTTAGATCGACAAATACAGAAGTTGATTTTAAACTGGCATATTGCACCAAGGAGTAAGCATGGTATAGGAGGAAACAGCAGATACCTCACTTTCATTTTCACTTGACCAAGTGACCTGAATGACCCTGCATGCTGATGAGGGTCAGCGTCCCATTGTTCTGACCTTTGTCAGAGATACTTGAATGTGAAAAGTGATCACAAAACATCTCCTGATATTATTAATCACAAACTTCTAATTTCCAGTGGAGCTTAGCAAATACATGATGATAGAATACAAACTCTATGAGGAGAGGCTGAGGGAGCTGGAGTTGTTCAGCCTGGAGAAGAGGCGGCTCAGGGGGGACCTCATTACTGTCTACAACTACCTGAAGGGAGGTTGTAGCCAGGTGGAGGTTGGTCTCTTCTCCCAGACAACCAGCAATAGAACAAGCGGACACAGTCTCAAGTTGTGCCAGGGGAGGTCTAGCCTGGATGTTAGGAGGAAGTTCTTCACAGAGTGATTGGCATTGGAATGGGCTGCCCAGGGAGGTGGTGGAGTCACCTTTGCTGGAGGCATTCAAGCAAAGCCTGGATGAGGCACTTAGTGCTATGGTCTAGCTGACTGGGTAGGGCTGGGTGCTAGGTTAGACTGGATGATTTTGGAGGTCTCTTCCAAACTGGTTGACTCTATTCTATTCTTTTGCTCCTATGTCACAGGAGGCTGGTTTGCAGCCACAGCATGCGTAAAGATAGACATTCTGTAAGTGATAATGTAGTTAACTCTTATCCCAGCATGCTGTAGCACATCAGGTGCTTTAAACTTATTTTAAAGCTTCCTGAAATCATTCCATATTGTGATGTGGAATATCTTCCTCATTTTCTGTTGATAATCACATTTGTTCTTTCTTTCCCTCTCTTGACATTTCTTTCTCCCTTTGCAGGCAAAGGCAGCTCAAGCATCTCATCCGACGTGAGTTCAAGTACAGATCACACACCCACCAAAGCCCAGAAGAATGCAGCTACCAGCGAAGGTAAGCAGCTGGTACTCATTTCCCAGGTCAGGCCCCCCAAAATAACCCTGGCAGTGTTCAAGAATGGAACCCATCCTGCTCATTTCTTCTGTATGCAATACCATCAAATTACTAGACAGTGAAAAACAGTTCCCCTTGCTGTTACAATTTCCATTCCTACCTGATGTAGTTTCTGATTTAAGCTTGTCAAAAAGTATATCAGATACTTCTGCAAAACAAAAAGAGGGTTTCAGTAATTTTGCATGTAGCTCTGTAAGCAAAAGCTTTTATATGTAATGTTTGGTGTGATCTGATTTTGCTTATTTTCAAAGAATATAATTAATGGAATTAATTATAATGCTTATTTTCAAAGAATATAATTAATGGAAACATTTTTGGCATACATGATAGGCTAAATCTCAGCTGCCTCTTTTCACACTGTGAACACCATGAAAATGCAAGTGGTTCATGCCGGGCTATGGACAGCTGAGGGAGCTGGGATTGTTTAACCTGGAGAAGAGGAGGCTCAGGGGTGACCTTATTGCTGTCTACAACTACCTGAGGGGTGGTTGTGGCCAGGGGGAGGTTGCTCTCTTCTCTCAGGTGACCAGCGCCAGAATGAGAGGACACAGCCTCAGGCTGCGCTGGGGGAAGTTTAGGCTTGAGGTGAGGAGAAAGTTCTTCACTGAGAGAGTCATTGGCTACTGGAATGGGCTGCCCAGGGAGGTGGTGGAGTCGCCGTCCCTGGAGCAGCTCAAGGCAGGATTGGACGTGGCACTTGGTGCCATGGTCTAGCCTTGAGCTCTGTGGTAAAGGGTTGGACTTGATGATCTGTGAGGTCTCTTCCAACCTTGGTGATACTGTGATACTGTGACATGAAGAGCTGACAAGGATTTGTTTAGATCAGCAGACTTTACCTACAGTTACTGGAGTATGTGATCATCCAGCACTGGATTTTTGATATCTGAGGAAGTAGACATCTTACGTGTCACTTGCTGGCCTATGGACAGAGAGATGTTGATCCTTCTCTGCTGCCACCTTATATGTGAGTAGGTCAGCACTCAGTAGGAGTGGCATCAGGAGCTGGAGGATGGACAGTGTGGAGCTGGCAGACAGCATGGGCAGTACGTAGCGGGTGGCTGTGTGGGCATAGTGAGTGAAGCCCTCAAACGTGCTGCTGGCTTGTAGTCTGCTGGAAGCTGCTGATTGCCCTTTACCAGGGGCCATGCCTCCAAAGCTGTGCAGAGTGTGGTGTGCACATTGGCCTTCCTGTAACAGTCTTGCAGGGCTTTGAAGACACACTGTCACACCCATTTTGAGACACTAAAGCAACTGGCATCTCAGAGATGGTTGACACAATGACCCATCGATGAGATGGCTACGAGACATGGGACAAGCTGCTCGAAGTGGCTTACATGCTGTTCAACCTAGATATGCTACTCAGACAACTTCAGTTAAATCTCTTGATGGGAATGACAGGTACAGTTATGGCCCTAATACGGTGCCCTCCCTCACGTTGTATATTATGACCCTCTGTGAAGCTGCAGAAGGAGATTTTATGTTTCAAAGAAACAAAATGCTGGTCATGTTATCTTGAATGTGCCTGGGTGAGCTCTGCATCCTCTTCTAGTGAAAAACACTTTATGTTACTATCCTTAGCCAAACCACCTTCACTTAGTGATACATTGGAGAGGTAACTACTGCTCTGCTTCTGTTGTGTAGAGGAATGCAGGTAATAGCTGGCAGATCACACAACTTTCTAAGTTCAAACTCGAAACATTAACAATGTGCTTGAGGGATGCAAGTGAGGCTGTACTGGTGCAGAAACTGAAGTCCAGTTGCTCTCGTTGTGGCTTTCACTTTCTGTACAGTGAAGGGCTGGTGGCCAAAAATAAATGTCAAGTCATCTCTGTGAATCACAGACTATGCTGTAGGGACTGTTTGGACACAGCTTGGCTCAGAAGGAAGTATGATAGAATGTGGGTGTGCACTGTCTCCTAAAGATGCAGTTTTCTTTAGCTTTGAATATATGCTGCCTTTTACAGCTGTTCAAATCTCAGACACTTCCTGCAGTTCTGTGCTCCATCAATCAATTACAATTAAATGCCTTAGGGTTTGCAGCTTCCTGTTGCTCTTCTGGCAAACAAAAGACTAAACAGATTTCTGTGGACTGCTTAAGTGCAATTTGCTGGACACAATCTCAGTTGGAATATTACCGACTAAAACTTGGTTTAGGTGATTAGCCTGAATGTTTTGATGTGATTTACCTTGATCAGAGAGCTTTCTTCTAACACTTCCCTGCAGAGCATGGCATGTTATTTCCAAGTTGTATGCTTCTTATTGACTTGACTCTTTCTCAAATTAAAGAATCAATACTGTTTGCATTTCATAAGCAGCCTTCCACAGGCAGCTCTGAAGTGTGTACAACTTCCATGTATAATTCTAATTTACTTTTCAGTCTATTGTTGGAGTGGTGCAGCTATTGGAATTTGAAATACTGAGCATAAGCCATGGACAGGCAAGAGTGCAGGAGCTCAGAAGTACTGAGTTAAGATAAAATAGAAGGTTGGAATGACTTCAGAGAATGGTGTAACAAATGTAACTAAATGTAAGGCCTCTTTTTTTGCCTTTGCTCTAGCACAATATTTCATTAATTTATTCATTTACCATATTGTGCTAGTTTGAGCCCAGCTGGGATATTTTACTGAGAGGAATTAGAATATAAGCTGTGAAAAGCAAACAGTGGCGATGCCTACTTCACTCATAGGCTTGCTGAGATGTATAAGAAGAAGAACATAAACACAGATAACAGAGTCATAGTTGCCTTTTCGCTCTGGCTGCCTGCACTTCTCTCTCTGTGTGACTAATCTGTCTGCTTCCTAACTGCCCCCAGCCAATTCTCCAAACTCACTTTGAACATAAGGCAAAGTCTGGGATAAGGTAGAGGGGTGGAAAGGAGGTGGAAGGGTGGTTGTGAGCCCCTCCTGAGGACTCAGGTTTCTGGGAGGGCTGCTGTGTTTCTGTATTACTTTTTTTAACTTGGATATTTCTGCCTATAGCTGTATCTATTGTAAATCTCTGCTTGTCTACTGTGCTAAGCTGTAAATATAAAGCTTCATTCAATTTCCAGCTCGGCTGAGCCTAGTCTGGGTGATTTCCCTAAGTGTGGGGTGTGGGTAACACCCAGACCATCATACCTGTGTATGTTCTTTCTGGATGCATTCAAGCATATGTCCTTGTGTCATTGCAGTGCCTCTTATTGGGAATTTGGGCTCTTGGTTTCATTGAAGTACTGCCTAATCAGACTTCCCATGTGCCTGACTTTGGTATGAATGTCTGAATTTGCCCCTGCTTAGTTGGAAATGGCCTGAAATTCAGTTAGCTTTGAGGGAATTGGGGCTGTTTTGAATTGGTAGTGAAACTGGAGGCCAGGTGTCTTTTCTGGAGTGTGTTTTACTGTGTAGCAGTGGAGTTTTCCAGAAAGGCGAAATGTTGCATTACCAGATGTGCCAAACCAGAATCATTTGCAGCCAAAATACTGGTGAAAAATGAAAATGCAGTGGGAGACATGACAGTTAATAAATCCAAAACTGTAAATGATTTTATTATGAGGAGAGGCTGAGGGAGCTGGAGTTGTTTAGTCTGGAGAAGAGGAGGCTCAGGGGGGACCTCATTGCTGTCTACAACTACCTGAAGGGAGGTTGTAGCCAGGTGGGGGTTGGTCTCTTCTCCCAGGCAGCCAGCAATAGAACAAGGGGACACAGCCTCAAGTTGTGCTGGGGGAGGTCTAGGCTGGATGTTAGGAGGAAGTTCTTCACAGAGAGAGTGATTGGCATTGGAATGGGCTGCCCAGGGAGGTGGTGGAATCACAGTCCCTGGAGGTGTTCAAGCAAAGCCTGGATGAGGCACTTAGTGCTGTGGTCTGGTTGACTGGATAGGGCTGGGTGCTAGGTTGGACTGGATGATCTTGGAGGACTCTTCCAACCTGGTTGATTCTATTCTATTTGGCAGAGTAAACAGAGATCACTTTTAAACATCCTTTTAACCAATATATATGAATGCATTTTCTAATATAATCACCTTGAGCAGCATGTGAATATACAAAGTAATGTAGTGGTTGTTCTTAAGCTTTTTTTGGTCTTTTGGGTTTATATTTTTGTTTAGCTACATCTTGTTACACTTTGGCTATCTAATAGGCAGTGTTCTTGCAAAGCTGTTCTGCTAATTGCAGCAGTACCGTTGCAGTCGGCATTTAAATCAGAGTTCAAATGCAAGGCAAAAGTAGTTGGGACATTGGCAAAGTTCAAGCTGTAAATTGAAGCCTTATGTTATTCTGGATAATTTGTGCTGAAATGCTATAACCAAATGTTTAAGACTTGCCCAAACAACACTAGGAGCAAATTGGAAAGGTACATAAAACTGCAGTCTTATTTCGTCTGCTGCCGGAACCGCGAGACCTACCAGAGGAAGTGCACCTGCAGCACAGTGAAACAGAAATGATCCAAACTTTCAGAGAGTGGCATTGGCTTTTCCAGAGTGAGGCCTGGTGCTCAGTGGGTGTCATTACCATTTATTCAGTCACCTGCAGATATGATTCTATGATTCTATGAAAATCCTAGAATGGTTTAGGTTGGAAGGGACCTCAAGGATCATCCAGCTCCAACCCCCTGCCACAGGCAGGGACACCTCCCACTAGAGCAGCT